>VWZP01008268.1:369597-467716 GCA_013396995.1 Dicaeum eximium | reverse complement strand
CTGCTTGATGAACTGACCGTCATTAGTCTGACCAACCCCTCAAAAAACAGAAGGAAGATGCAACAGATTGTCTCAGAGAGCTCAGCAGCAGCTGAATTGATCATGGCTATTTTCTCTTTGTTCATGGTCAGTGTGCCTGCCTATCTGATTTTGCGGCTGCTGGATTGATAGAGAACAAAGTAGACAGTGGAGAAGAGGCTTGTCTTATTTCTGTGTGCCACTAAATAATTGATTGCAAACAGGGTACAGGCAGGAAGATGCTCATAAAGTACATCAATACAGCTGAATCACAGATGAGGAGAACAAAAATAAAATGCAAGTAACAAACGCAAGGAACAAAAAGCTTTCTTGGAAATAATTGTTCCTTCTCTACTTGCTTAAAATGTGAGATAAGTCTGGCATCAGTTGTATAAATCTGATGCAAGTGTTGTAGCCTGAGAAAAAGCATAATCACAGCAAAAATTACTCCTTTTCTCAGATCGTGAGATTTTTCAAGTTCTGGCATTTTGGATTTCACTCTTAAATAATGGTCTCTGAATTGTACACCTAGGAAGCATCATTATTATTATTATGTGTAATGTTCCATTTACTTGATTAAGTTTAAATTTTTCATTGAATAAAAGCCGAAGTAGACATGATGAATGATCAGGTAAGGCCCTAGAAGGGGAGTGATCTAGGTGTGTTAGATTTGCAAGACAGAGCAAATTTGAGTTCTCAATTCAGTGAATAATTTTTATGAAATACTTGAGTTGATATTACAAGCATCAGAGTTTTGTTCAGAAATGTATTTGGACCAAGGTGTTTAATGAGGGCTAACGTATAAAAATCTATTTAAAATGAAGTAGACTACAAGTGTCTGTGTACATATAGCTGTAGATTACAAGGGTAGGATAGTATTTTATAGATTATTTATGGAGATTCTCTATTGTCACATTTACATAGAATTCTTTTTAAAAGTTTATGCCAAGATCTATTTTATGCTAAAATAGGAGCATGAAGGATCACCAAAGCTCAGTAGTCAGGAAGCAGGCTCGGAGACTTCTGGCATTCACTTCAGGCCATCCCTAAAAAAAACATTGTGTTTCTCACAGAAGTCTGTTTTCAGCTTTTAAAGGAGTATTTACTTCTGTCTCAATAAACAAATTCGTTTTACTATTTTCCCTTAAAGATAATAAATCTGGTGTCTGAGTTTTCTGGCAAATGCAGGCTGCTCTACTCTTTTGGGAGCACTTCATTTTGCAGCTTGGACTGGCAGGTTGCTGGAGCGCTTTTTTCATAAATCATGATGTGAATTTCTCAGAAGCCAGAATGTGTTTTCTAGCAAGCTGCATGGGAGCTTCATTGGGCAGCCACTGAGAAAGTCCACTTTGGCCAGCCAGAAAGGTCTGTGTCCTTGAAAACAACCACTCCTGTGGCAGTGAGACATGTTTGTCATAAAACTAATGATTCCAAAATAGTGCTTTGAGAGTGAATGCACCTAATCTTTTATCCATTGAACAGAAAATGGAAATTGTTGTGAATCAGGAGAGGTCCAATCTGAGCACCTTAGTAATAAGAAATGGCACATTAACTCCAGCAGTAAAGTGTGTGCCACCTGATGGTTAAGTTTGTTTTCTTATTACTAACATGGCCATTTTCCACTTAATTTGTTTCCTTGAATATTTGAAGTTTCAGTGGCTACATTAAGCAAAGTGATAGTGTCATTGCCTGCTACTGCATTACAAGAGGGAATTACAGAACAAAGAGAGTGTGGTCGGTGGGCATAGGTTTGTGTGCCTCCATTAGTTCATGGAACACTTTTACAAAGAGGCAAGAGATACAACTTGATTAGTTTCCCGCTAAAAGAGAAAAAAAATAAAATCCCATCTCTAGCTCATGGCAGCAAGTAATAGATATTTTCTTCTTGCCTCTACCGTTCCCTGTTGTTCCTGTAACACGGTGTATGATTGCTGTGGCAGTCATGATGGCTGCTCAGGGACATGTAGGCTTTACATCAGCTTTGTGCTGAGGATGTGTATGGCAGTAGGTAGTTCCAGATGAATTAATGTGTAACTTGCAGCTCTGGTGCTGTCAGATTGAAACAAAGGAGGTTTCATGCTACAGTAACTGAGTGCATCCAGCTGAGATCAAGGCAACCTGCATCATGCAGGTGCTTGCTATTTATTGTGCTTTTATTTCAAACAGAGGTGGATCAAAATTTTCCCAAAATACACAGTGCATGAGAAGGCTGCCTTTCAAATCTCAATATTGCCACACTTATGTAGAGCCTTGATTCTTCTTAATGGTTACTTACACAAAGTACTGGGAAGCTGTTGAGTCATTGTTATGACCTGCTCAGCTTGGAAAAGGTTGTTTGATTTACGCTGAGCAATGCATGGGAAAAAAAAAATTCTTGGGAGGTTCAATATCAAACTTTTACTTGCAAACTTTAGAACATTAGGGTAGAATAAGATACTTGCAAATTTTAAAATGTAGCAGTTTTTATTAGAAATTCAACAGTATAAAAGCAGAAAAATTAACACTTAAGAAAAGGCATAAGGGAAAAGAAAGAAAAAGAGATGATAATATGAAAGGTGTATATTTACCACATGTGGATCCAGAGACCAGACCCAATTGTTGCAATTTCTCTATCTGTTGGTTGAAGCGACGATGGCAGTCTTGATCCATTGGGGCTGGGAGAAGCCCATGAAGCACAAAGTCCAGTGGGTTATTGCTGCACTCAGGCTCAGTGGGAATGCCCAGGTACCTCTGCTGGAGCAGGGAGTTTTACACAGATAATGTAATACTGTAGGTCATGGGACACAACTTGGTTACAGCTGCCTCTTCATTCAGCGCAGTTGAGTCAATTATCAGAAAGGATGGATACCTTCAGGCTATGTGGGAAATGGAGCCACTTGTGTAAGGACATTGGCATGATGAAAAGCACTATCCACCTCAAAGGACTTGCCTCCTTTCAGCCACTTCCCTTACCTTGTTCACCACCCAGCTGTAGTGTCCAGAGATGGGTGTGCACCCCCTTTGCACCTGGGCAGTCACTTGGAGCATCCTCAGCTTTTGCAAATGGTTGATTGTGTGAGTCATCAACATCCCAGTATCTCACAGTGATTTAGCAGTTTCTTTTCTATATGGACTGCAAATAAGGCTTATTGATCTTTGATGGCTTCAGATCTGTGTGCCTGGAAAGGCTACTGTAGCAAACCTATCCATGTTTCCATGTTTTCCATGGAAAAGTTTATACGGGGAACAGTTTGACTTGATCATATACTAGCTGCAAAAAACACTGTGCTTTTCAGCTAGATATGCAAGCTCAGTGAATTCATATACTAATTAAATACTGGCTACAACTGTTTATTAGCATACATTTTGATCTGAATTAAATATTAGCTAAATCAGATGAACTTCTAAGAATTTACTAGTATATTGTCACTTGATTTCTTTGGCCCTTCCCAGAGGCTGGAAGTTCATTTAGGTCTGGTTTTATCAAGAAATTTTTCTTCAAAAACAATAAAATCATTTCACCTAATGTTTTTTAGTGCTGATGTCATTTTTTCTCTTAGAGAGGAAGATGAAAAGGGTTGAGAAAGGTGTCTTCTCAAACAGTAAAAGTCAGCTATAGTTCTTGCAGCATAGTTGCTGTGAATAGCATATAATTTGGCAGCAGGCATTTGGAGTAGGAAAGCATCATGTAACTGTTGGCCTGCTGATTGCTAAAACAGCTCTCATTTCTCCCATGGAAATACTCTGCGAGATTTCCAGCATTAAGCGGAACACAATTTGTCCTCTGTGTCCAAACTGATGTGCCAATCCACTTCAGGAATGATTGTGAAACTCTAGTCATTTTGGAGAAGGTTAAACCCCCTATCCAGCCCATACAAATCAATAGGATTAATCTAGTACTTAGATTTTACCTCTGTAAGTGTTAAGATAACGAGCAGTGGTTTTTAATTCTGCAAACCTCAACTGATTTCTTTTTGGTAAAGAACTAAGACAATATTTTATGTTTTCAGCTGCCAAGAAGCCAGATGAATTTAGCTGAAGTTAGTCATTGACTCCTCAGAGAACAAAAATCTAGTCCTAGGAGTATTTTTTTCATTTTTACATTTCAGTAATTCAGAGAACAACTTTCACAAGAAAAGNAAACAAAAAATACCACCCCAAACCAAAAAAAAAAGACATCTGTTGTATTACACTGAACCCTAGAAAACCTTTTGATCATACCATTTGCTTTTCAGCTACAGTCAGATGAGACTGAGCATCTGCTAATAGAAACTACAAAAATGTCAGACCTATCACAGAAACAGAAGTGTACAATTGAGTTATTGGGTCCATCCTGAACTTATGCTGTGCCATCTTCACATCTGGCACATGTCTGCAAAGACCAATATTCCTTTTGTTGCTTATATTCATTAAGCAAACATTTTCTGTTTTATTTGGTGCCTACGGTGAAGTCATGTGGTAGATATTAATGCAACTTACTACCAATCAGTTTACTTCCTATCTTCCTACATATTTCGTGGTTAAAATTGCAGCTACAGAAATAAAATTTAGATTGTTTCTTTTCCCTCTAAAAATATAAGCTTGTGAAAATATCCATTACCCCATTTACACTATTAACAGGTGTACTGGGAAATGCACACTGAATTGTTATACAGCTCTGTAAATTTTCTGGATAAGGAAATTGAAGGCAAAGCAGTACTTGGTGGCACAGCAAAATTCCACATGAGATAATATAAACCAATTTTTGCAATCAGGGAATTAGAAGGGTTCAATGCAGTTTATATGCTCCATGATAATGTTCAGAAACCTTTGTTACTGCCAGGCTCTATTGTGTCTGGGAAATCATAATTTCTTTTATCTCTCCTAGAAAATAAAATTATCCTTTCTGTGGCTTCACATGGGGCCCAGAGACCCATTCACTACTGCTGTAATATGTCAGTCAGAGACGAGGAGCTCGCTGCATGAAATGCAGGGTTTCTGTAGATAAAGCAGGAACTGCATATTTACTGTCTACAGAACTATCTCACATTATGCAAACTGTCTTTTCCAAGTATTGCCTATTTAGTCTCACCAGCAAACCAGCTAGGAAACTAATGGTTTGTGGCTATTTTTGTTGCTTGGTCCCTGTGTGTTGTCATGACACTGTCAGCCTCAATACAGAATAGCCATATGTCTGCACCATCCATAGCAAAGCAATCTGGGCACTCCTGTCTCATCAGACTGTTTGAAAACTGTGGCAAAGGAAAACTAGAAATTGAAGTTTAACATGGAGCAACAGCATCAATACTGTTGCCACCCAATCAACTCTCAGTACTTCCTTCTAAGGCCAGCATTTTCAGTTCAGAAGACATATGTTTTCTTGTAAGTCTTTCAGACAATATTTTTTAGGGCCATGACTTGCATGACACAATTTTTCAGGATATACAGCAATGGGAATGAACAAACTGAATTCTTGTTTTTTTGGAGTAAGGGAATATCCATCTCAGTGATGAACTTTCTCCACAACTTGTGACTTTCATGTTTCAGAAGAATATCTATTATGTCAGTGCCTTGCCAATACCTCCAAGAGCTCTCTTTATAGTAGGAGACTTTCAGGAAGTGAACTACATTACACTTCCTCCATGTTTCTGGTCTGAATCAGGGTAATGGAAGACCTTGGATTATACCAATGTGTGAATATAAATGTATATCTCAGCAGTTAAAGCCTCTCTTTTTGGCTGATCTTAACAAGTTTCTGCTAAGTATACATGAAATCACATGTCTGCTTAACTTCACAGTCTGTGATGTGCACAGCCCAGAGTTTTAAAGCACAATGTCTGACTTGTATTAACTGACTTATATGCTTTGTGACCTACAATTTATGTTTACTCATATATCTACAACTTAAAGCACAGGGGCTGTTAATTCAGGCAGTGAAATGTCTTAATGTACCAGTATGGAACTTGTTGTGTAGGGGAAAAGAAATCAGTTTACTACTATACATTTTTGGTCATTTATTCCACTGGAAAATATGCATATTGTATTCCAAAATCTTGATAGTACTCTAAGACTTAAACAGTATGTGCACATCATAATTTTTTTTTAATGGGACGGAGCTGTGAGATTTACATAACCTGTTCTCAGCCTGTCTAAGGCTGTCTCGATGTCCAGTCTGGAAAAAAAGGTACCAAATACAGGGAAAGCCAAACATTTACAGTAACTTGCATCAATTGATGGCTCAGTTGCAGAATTGCTACCTTTCTTAGAAGCACTGATTGTTTTGCTTGTTCCCTGCTTTTTACTAGACATTGAGTCTATGAAAAATCAAATTAAAACATGAACTGTTGCAGTGCTGGGACAATGCAGGAGAGGTAAAATTTTTGAAATTTTGCAACCAACATTCAAATTTCTCCCCTCATATTTCCTCATTTGGAATTCTCTTTTGTACTCCTCAAAATAGCAAACTACTTAATTTAGGTTTCCCCTAATCCCTCTAGTCTTTCTGTTCCTGAATTTCCTCTTACTTGGCCATCACTCTTCTTCTGCAGTATGACCCACTGAGTCACCTGCTCACTTTGATCTTTGTTATGCCTCCACTTCAAACAGTTTTTCCCCTGTGTTAAATAATATTATTCCTTCCAAGAAAAAGGGAAATGCTTTCCCCTCTTATCTGAACCATTTTGACAATTTGCATAACTGACCTCCTTTAATGTTTTGTTTTATCAAACTCTTATTTTTATTTCAGGGTAATTTTCCTCTGAAATATTTAAGTAGGCCTAGCTAAGTTATAAATGTCAACATGTGCTCTGGAAGCAATTGCCTATTTAGCTGAACCAAACTATGTTCTAAAACAGGAGACTTTCAGATTGCATTCACAATTGCATCTGCATTTTTTTTAGAAAAGGGAGAGGTTTTATTCTTACTTATGTAACTGAGATGCATAAGAAAAGTTTATATGTCAGAGGTGAAATTTATATTTCAGAGGTGAAATTTAAAGACACGAAAAGGTTTTCTGGAGGTAACTAAAAAAAAATCACTTCAAATCTATTTTAAATCACCATATAGCTCCTCCTGATGTTGTAAAGAAATGAAGATGAGAAACAATTACATCTATAAAAGCATGAATAATTTGCAGCATTCTTAGAATGCTAAGTTTGTAAAGCAAGCACACTTGGTGCTTTCTTTAATCTCATCATTTTTCCTTCATCTTCATTCCTTCATTTCCTTCACCTTCTCCATTGTCTAGTCAGCAGGTACAGTCAATTTGAGTTTTAAAGCATTATTTTTCTCCTTCATCTTGTCTCTTTCATGACACAGGGTAAAACATCTTTCTGTACAGTTGTGCATGTCAGTCTCCCTCTCCAAATAAATACATGCTAAAAATCTGAGCATATTTCAGCTTTTTCTTTATACCCTGAAGTGGTTGATGTTTACCATATTGTAAAAAAATAAATGTTCACATGTTGCAGTATAAATACAAGCACAGCCCTGTGCTGCATAGCTCTTCAAATTTAATCCCGGTACCTTACAATTACCTCAAACAGAATAAGCTCTTCCATCTCTGTGGCATTTTCAGAACAAATCCTAGTGAGGAAAAAGTGCTGTGTTAGGAGGGAAAGACTCATTTTTTGTCTAGTAAAGGCAAGAAAAGAGGAACTGAATATGCTGGTAGTTAGAAAGAATATTTATGATCTGTCATTCATTTTACCAAACACTGCTTTAGACTATTTCAGAACAGTTTTTAGATTCATTACCATCCTATGGCCTGGGAAATTTACAATTGATAATTATTTTCTGTTGCTCTTGCTCCTCATTCTAGGAGTAGAATCAGCTTTGCCCACATGGAGTACAATCCAATGCATTGCAGCTCATATTGATGAAAGTTAATAATTTTTATATCCAGCTAGGCCTGAATATGGCAAGCTGTGACACAGCAAGGATGGAACATTAGGGAGCATTCTATAAAGCAAAACAAACTTTTGTATGTTACTACTTGCTAATCTGGGCACTAGCACTGGTTCTCTCTGTCTTCTGTACAAGTCCTGTCACCTTCACACACGATGTGTCTACTTCACCCAGATGAGTAAGGGACAGAAGTGTGAACATTTATTGTAGGAGAACAAGTTTGAAGTATTGAGAAATTTTTGGATTAGGAACCATTGCAACTTACTACAGCCAGTTGCTTGAACTCTAAAGGTCTCAGTACTCCTGTCATTTCAGGAATTGTCTCACCCATGACCACATTTTCCTTCTGTTTCACAACATCTTCTCTCCTCAGCATTTTTTGAGGTATCCCTGTCTTACCTGGTCCTTTGATTGGTCAATGCCACTATGGACTACATATGGACAGCTATAAGTTATATGTCTAAGGTATTCCTGCATGTACATTCATAGAGAACCTGGGAAATCTCACATGGCAGTGCACTGTCTGTGTCTCACTTCCATGTGCCTCTGTCTCTTCTCTCTATTCAATGCATGAATAATTTCTGAAAGCCTGTTTGATATTCACTGCTCTCAGGTAAAATACTATTACCTGACTTTGCCTTTTGGAGCTCAATGCAATATCAGCATGAAGGGAGAAAAATAAAAGAACGAATTAAACACATAAGGCTAAACTGACCCTGCTGAGCCAGAAACTATGTTCAAGGAAAGGAAAGAAAAAGTAATCTGTCGAACAAGGATGGAACAGATTACAAACAGAGAGCAAAGCAGTTTTAAAATAGGTGCTTTTGGTAGAGTCCAAGGTCAGATAATACTTTCCTTCTGCTTCCCCCCAGCACCTCTCCAGCCTTCCCCCACCTTGCTTTCTATCCTGCTGCTCTTCTTTACTCCATCTTCTTGGGTTTTACTTGCTTTCTACCTGTCCTCCCTGAAAATTAGGTTTCTGCCCTGCTGGACTGTAATTATTTCTGGCAACTATCACAGTGTGCTGTAATCCTGCTTGCAAAGGCTCAGTTTTGGCTCAGTGATTTCCTGCCACATTTTCCTAGGCAGAATGAGGATGCAGTTAGTTTATTTTCCTGGAAGTTAATCCTGTTCACATTAAGATACTTCAGCAAAATCTGCAATGAGGTAGAGGGCAGACATTCCCAGCTTTTTGTTCCTGGGTTTGTTCATTTATTTGTTTGTTTGTACTTTGTTAGTTTGTGGTTTGTTGATTTGTTGTTTCTGAGGGGAGACTTAGTGGGGGGAAGGAGAGCATGTGTCTCTTCCTTCTTTTCGGGGCAAATCTCATGCGTTTTACTCAGACAGGTTTTGTGGAGGGAAATGAGAGGTAGTTTGTTATAGCAGAAGTTTGACTGTCAGGTTCCAAGCTCCCCCCCAAAAGGAGTTCAGCCACCCCCAGCTTTGAAAGAATCTGCTACTGTACTTTGCAAGGTGATCACTACGGGCACACCAAAGGAATTCAAGACATTTAGGAAGAATCCAGTTGCAATAATTCAGTTGCCTATCAACTGCTTTGCAGCTTTTTTGGGCAACCCCTACTGATGATTCATTTGCCTGTTTCAGGTATGTCTTTCTGAAGATCTATCTCTTCAGTGCAGTGCAATGCCATTTTGTGTATGTATGGAATGGTAAACCCAGCTTCTATTATGTTTGCAAAGAAGAAAAGAAAAATACTTTTTTAAAAAATGCTTTCTGTTGGAAATCACAGTTGCTCACTGAGATTTCTCAGAAAATTACCTGAAAAAGTTGTTCCAAGCCTATAAATAGTGTGAACACTGCAGAAAGAAAAGAGTAAATGGGGAAAAGACCATGCCCAAAATACCCAATGGGGTGGCAGAGGAACAGAAAAGAAAATGCTATTCTAAAATAAGTGAGTTTAATACCAACAATTGAAAATACCAGCTACACAGAGGTAATAATGTGGGCCCAAATCCCTATGGGGAAAAAAAGAGTACTTGATTTTGGGATTTATTTTCTTCTTTGGATGTAAATTGGTTTTTGGCTCAAAAGAAATAGCTGGGTAGGGTAAATGGTAGTTTTACTCTCTAACACAGTTTCAATGTGCTACTATGAAAAATAGGAAACATTTTCATAGATACAATGTGAAACAGAGCAGCAGAGACAAAATTTTCACAGCAATACAGAAGAATGTCTAGTGGTAGTTTGACTAAAACTGCAACTCTTAACCATTTATTTTCTTTTGGTATGTAAGCAAGTCCTTAGCATATATTACTTTTAAATACAGGCTTCTTGGGATTTATTACTTTCTAATGAAATGTCCTGGATTTCATATGCACACCTTACTAGGTTATTCTTCCTTCTGTATTCTTTTTCTTCTAAAGTTTTCCAGAGGGTAAAACTCAACAACAGGTTTAAAGGGTCTGCAGTAGGTAGGTGAAAAGCTCTTAGGCACTTTCTCTTCACTGAAAGAAGAAAGGCTTTTTCTTTTTATTTTTCTTAGCAATGAGTTATAAAATGGGTTTCTAAGTCTTTAATTTTCTGTTATTTTTGTATCCACCAAGATGGAAGCCAGGCTGTTTATCTGGGGTTGGTTCTGTGTTCTCACTGATAGCCTCGCACAATAGGATTACCCTCAGTTACTCCTGCTTGGTGAGTATCTGCCTGGACAAAAGTGCAGTTACCTCAAACAGGTGGAGTGCCTGTGCCACAGAGAGCAAGCAGCTGTGGACAGTGACAGTAAATCTAAACCATAAGAAGAGGCTGGACATATTTGTTTACTGCCTCTCTGCATTCAGAAAAGACAGAAGTCCACAGTGCCAGCTGAGTCTTTGAGGTCCTAAACTCAGAGCATTTTGAATTTTAGTTAGCATTTGGTTGAGAGCAGCTGAACATGAGCCAGCAGTGAGCTAGAGGCCAGTGGCATCTTGGCTTATATCAGCAACAGTGTGGCCAGCAGGACCAGGGCAGTGGCCGTACCCCTGTGCTCAGCCTGAGGTGAGAGTCGCTCCCTGAGGCCTCACCTTGAGTGCTCTGCTTGGTTTTGGGCCAGAAGTTGTGTTAGGGGAGGTTCAGGTTGAATATTAGAGGAAGGTTCTTCACTGAGAGCGTGTTTGGGCACTGGAGCAGGGAAGTGGTCCCAGCACCAAACCTAACAGAGTTCAAGGAGCATCTGGACAATGCCCTCAGGCACATGGTGTGACTCTAGGGGTGTCCTGAGCAGGGCCAGGAGTTGGACTCGATGATCCTTGTGGGTCCTTCCAACTCAGGATTATCTGTGATTCTGTAATAATGTGAGGTGCTGAGTCATGTCCAGACAAGGGTGGCAGAGTTGGAGAAGTGTCTGGAGCACAAATCTGATGAAGATCAGCTGGGGGAGCTGAAGGTGTTCAGCCTGGAGCACAGGAGCCTCAGGGGAGACCTTATTTAGACTCTCTAGAACTGCCTTGAAGGAGGTGATGGTGAGGCAAGGATCAGTTTCTTCTCCCAGCTGAGAGGTGACAGGACAGGAGGAACAGCCTGAGGTCACACCAGATGCAGGGCTGGTTTGGGTATTAGGAAACAAATCTTCACTGAAAGGCTTGTTAAGCACTGGACCAGGCTGTCCAGGGAAGTGGTTGTGTCTCCATTACTGGAGGTATTTAGAAGACGAGTTGATGTGGCACATGGTTTAGGGGCAGTGCTGTGTTAGTAGTTGAATTGGATGATCTTAGAGGTCTTTTCCAAACTAAAAAATCCTATGATTATGTGATTGTATGAAGTATNAGTGGCCGTACCCCTGTGCTCAGCCTGAGGTGAGAGTCGCTCCCTGAGGCCTCACCTTGAGTGCTCTGCTTGGTTTTGGGCCAGAAGTTGTGTTAGGGGAGGTTCAGGTTGAATATTAGAGGAAGGTTCTTCACTGAGAGCGTGTTTGGGCACTGGAGCAGGGAAGTGGTCCCAGCACCAAACCTAACAGAGTTCAAGGAGCATCTGGACAATGCCCTCAGGCACATGGTGTGACTCTAGGGGTGTCCTGAGCAGGGCCAGGAGTTGGACTCGATGATCCTTGTGGGTCCTTCCAACTCAGGATTATCTGTGATTCTGTAATAATGTGAGGTGCTGAGTCATGTCCAGACAAGGGTGGCAGAGTTGGAGAAGTGTCTGGAGCACAAATCTGATGAAGATCAGCTGGGGGAGCTGAAGGTGTTCAGCCTGGAGCACAGGAGCCTCAGGGGAGACCTTATTTAGACTCTCTAGAACTGCCTTGAAGGAGGTGATGGTGAGGCAAGGATCAGTTTCTTCTCCCAGCTGAGAGGTCACAGGACAGGAGGAACAGCCTGAGGTCACACCAGATGCAGGGCTGGTTTGGGTATTAGGAAACAAATCTTCACTGAAAGGCTTGTTAAGCACTGGACCAGGCTGTCCAGGGAAGTGGTTGTGTCTCCATTACTGGAGGTATTTAGAAGACGAGTTGATGTGGCACATGGTTTAGGGGCAGTGCTGTGTTAGTAGTTGAATTGGATGATCTTAGAGGTCTTTTCCAAACTAAAAAATCCTATGATTATGTGATTGTATGAAGTATAATATTTTTCCTTGGTTCTGTCTGAAATTTTAATTCAATCTCAGACATGACCCCAAAATTGTAATTCTAGTGTGAGTCTGAACAACCTTTCAATTTCCATTTTTTTCCCCAATTATTTGTCTTTTTTATTTTACTACTTGAAGTATGCTAGGCCTCTTTAAAAAATAATAAAGCAATAATAGTTGTAGAAGGATAGCCTTTTTATTCTAATATAATTAATTTACATAGTTCCATTTTATTCTTAATACAGCAACACTTCATTCTTCTGATGGGTTTATTTTTCTGATGCATGCAGAGAAGAGGGTTGAAAAAGAAATTTGAAGTTTAAGGTTATATGTGTTCCAATGTCTGAAAAGTACTTTCTTTAATTTTCCTGGGGTGATAAGCTGTTCAGTGCTTGCAATTTATATGATTACTTTTTATTAAGCTGGGAGTTCACTGATCACGTGTTCAGTTTGAGATGTTGTTTGTTTCTCCTCCAAACTCTGATGTCCAGTATGTTCAGTCCCCAGTGTGCAGACTGCCTCTCCTGAGGCCTTAAAGACAGAGAAGGACATTTTGCCATTTCCTGCTACCTCCAAATTTGTCATCTGTTGCATGGGAAGCACATCAAGACCATGCACAGCAGAAGGTCTGATCTCATCAGATCACATATTGATTGTGTTTTGAGATGAGGCATACATAGAAATTTCTATTCACATTATTTTTCTATTCACATAACCTGTGGGCAGACTGCCTGCATTGCAGGGAAAGCTTCATTGCCAGTCATCATGGAAATAGAAAAAAAATTGGAAAATTATCATGAAACATTTCTTTAAAAAAAATGGATCAAACCTTGGAACAGGCTCCTAGAGAGGTGGTTGATGCTCCATGTTTGTCAGTGTTTAAGAGGTATTTGGACAATGCCCTTAATACTGTGCTTTAACTTTTGCCAGCCCTCGTCAGGGAGTTGGACTAAATGATTGGTGAGAGTCCCTTCCAGCTGAAATAATCTATTCTGTTAGTATTCTATTCCTATTTTAATTCCATCCTATTCTATTCCATTCTGAAGTTGTGGGATGGGGATAGACATCAAGTAGTTAGCCAGAAACATCTGTATATTCCAGAGAGAGAGAAAACACTTCATTAAAGTATCATTTATGCTTTGTATCAAGAATACTTTGAAGAATCAAATTAAGTATAACTTGGAAATAGTGTACTTTAACTGGGGAGGTTGCCTAACATAAGTAATATCTTACATTAGCTGTTTTAGACATCACCTAACTCAATTGACTAATTGAGCTCAGCCAGTTTCCTATTTCTTTATCCAGTTTGCTTTTTAGCCTTTAAGATGCTGTCTGATCACTACTGTCACTGATACCAAAGCCTCTGGAACTCCTGCAGCTCTAGGGTCAAATGAAGGTAGAATAGGTGCCAAAGGAGGACTGGATTTCCTGGGATACGCTGTACAGCACTTTTCAGCTGTCAGACTGAAGCTTGTCACTGAAGTTCTGCCTTGTCCTTCAGACCTTGAATGTCTCCTTCTGCTGTGATGGTAGACAGCTCTTGGTGCCCTGATGTTTGCTCAGTATCAGATGCTGCTGCAATTCAGTGCTGTATGAGTGGGAATCTAGGAACATGGAAACAACAGATGTTGCTCAATATGAATGTTAAAAATTATGTAATTCCTAATTAAAGGTGTCACTTATAAAAAATGAATTGAGGCAGTCCACGCTGACAAAATAAAAAACAGGTAACAAGTGTTCAGATCAAAATGATAACATAGTTTTCATGAGTAAAAGAAAGGCACAAGTAAAAAGCTGCAATCTCTGTTGCTTCATAAGAAGAAGAGGTTCCAAAAAAGCTATTGCTATGGCAACAAAAGGAGCAAGGGGATTTACACTTCTGTATGTTTCAGTGCAGTCTTAACCAAGAGTGAATCTGGCTAGAAAGGACAGCTGCATATTCATTCTTATTATTTATGAGTTGTGTATCTCACCTCACTGTCTCAGAGCCTATAACTTAGAGTGATAGGTCATTGGCCATACATGGCTGAAGACATTCCTGGAGCTGTTAGAAGCATAGTTCTTTTATTATTTATCAAAGTCTCTCCTATATACAATCCCAAGGTTGACTAGGTTTCTAATATAATTTGAAAATATTTATTCCATGCCATATGCCATCAATTGGGTCCACACTCATAATACACCTAAATCTTTCTTGTAATCTTTTGGGAACATTATAATGTCACTCTAATACAGGAACAGTCCTTCATCTCTAATTTCACCCTGTAAGTGTCACTAAACACCTTTTTTAATACAATTTCTATCTTACCAAATTTTATGTTGCAAAACATATTGTATGTTAATCCTATTTCATAAGCTTCTCATAAAGCAAATAAAGTAAGACTATCTCATATACATCAGGACATTTTAAGATTCAAGTCACGCTGCCCTGATTTGTTTTTTTTTTAATTACCCTGGTTTCAATAATGGTATTGTCTATTAATATTGCAGATCACAGTTTTTCGAATGGGATCAGAAGGACATCAGGATATTGATTTAGCTATCCTGACAGCACTACTAAAAGGTAACAGAGTTAAGTGAGTCAGTATCAATCCATTTGGTGTCTCTGATGTGCTGAAACCTGCATTTATTGACATATCTATCAAGATGATAAATCTATACTGTGAAACTGAACTATGCTTCTTGCTCTAACTGCTTTATACAAATCCAGCTCTTTCTTTAATGTTTAAACTGCTACTGTTTTTCCTTTCTGAATTTTTGTTCTCCACAATCACTGATGTATCACCAGAAATATCAGTGGTGACCCCCACACCAGTTTCTTCAGAAGCTTAGTATTCACGAGAAGACAGCCAAAGAACTCCTCAGACTTAGATTACCTTGGTAGCCAGAATATCCATTTCGATAAAGCTGGCTCTATTGTCAAAGTAAGACGTTATCTGTAGTCATCCCTAGGAAAGTCTGGAAGTAGTGAGAGGCTCCTTTCAGCCTCCGCTTGTAGAGTTAAGAATGTAGCTATTGGGATGTTCAGGCTTCTAATCTTAAACTTGGCTGGTTGTTACATCTTTCTAAACGATTACATGTTACACTTCTGCTCTTAAAACATTGACTTGAAATAAATTTGCTGTTGCTACAGTTCATGATAGACCCTGGCCTATATTAATTAATAAATTAACTCAAAACAAGGATCACCACATTTCCCTTTTTTGTCCCTTGGAAATAACATAATTGCAGGTTTCATTTTTATCTTAAGTGTAACTGAATCCTTCATTATCCTCAGTGTGAAGGTATTCTCTTCACATTTATTCTTAAGCCAATCCCTGAAAATACTGCTCTTGTTTTCTACTAACAAGGCAAAGAATGTCTTAGACCTGTGATTCCACTTTTTCTAGATGTGTTTTTGAGGTCTGTATCCCAACATAGGTCCCCAGAGTCTTCTGAAAACTGACGCTTGGAAACTGAAGAAATTAAATCACAAACCTGCAAGGGATTGTTTTCTATTTGAAATGTTCTTTTGCAGCATTTACATGAGCGACTGTTTTAGTGGTTGCAGTCTCAGTATATGGGCAGTCCTCCCTGATCTGGAGTATCCATTTTGCAAGTACCTAGTCGGTGCTGTTGGGCCCTGAGTAAAATAAAATTTCCTTTCCTCTTCATGTTAAGGGTGCAAGTCATCATAAGAAACTTTTGTTAGCTCAGGAGGTGCCTGGATCTGTGTAAGTACTTTTGACATCTCATTTCATGCTTGTCTGAGAATCTTGATTTGAAAATCTGCTGATGGCAGCAACACTTGTTTCTTGCTCAAGAAAGAGCCAGAGGAACTAAGACTTACACCTCATCCTCCCTGCTCCTCAGGACTTTCTGTTTATGAAGGTGTTCAATGAAGATCAGATTCATCAGGTGCCTCTGGTTTATACAGACCTCCTGATCAAAAGGTGTTTAATCAATATGTGCAAAGATGAGATCTGTTGTCTCAGCCAAGTTGTCCTTATTCACACCATGTCTTTGAACAAGTCTTCTGGCCCACCTGGAAAGAAATACTGACTTTCTGTAAATAAACCTCACTAACCTGGTGGATACTTGGGTTTTTCATCAAAGTCTAAGGTAGCAATGCTGGACCACTTGTCCATTGATTTTTAATAAGTAATTTATTTGTAATAGGTAAAATAAATTGAAATTATTTTTTTCATGTTGTTAATTTCATGGCATTGGAATTTTCATGGCATTAGAGTTTTCATGGCATTGGAAACTTACTTCCCACAGTTTATTGTCTCTAAAATTAAAGAAAAATAATAATTGTAATAAGTAAAATAAGAGATTTGAAGACTGGGTCTGGGTTATCTTGAAATTCATTAATTTAAATTTAAGAATTCATCTCTTCCTACTCTCCAGTACTATGTAAGAAAAGGAGCAGAGCAATATATGAAACTGGTGAGTGAGAAAAGTAACTTTTTTTCAGTCTTCCTGATGATGAATTTGATAGTGCAAGAGTATATCAGCTAATGACCCATCCCACTTTTGTGTGAGTGATTTAGTCATGGAGTGGGAAAAGGGTTTGGAAACACAAAGTATCACTTCCTATTTGCTGTGAAAAATTTATGATGAACTAATCTCTTTTTCAACCCACACCAGACATACTGCCAATTCAGGAGCTTTCCTGAAGAGCATATTCCACAAGCCCCAAATCCAGCACCACATATTATTTCTTTGTTTGTTTTCACAAGTCACTTGTTTAATCTTGTCAGCAAGATCCAACTTTCTTGGAAGTGATCTTCAATAAACTACAGAATGGCATCCAAACTGGTTATCAATTTACATTGCATGGATGTCACAACAGCATATGGTTTGCAAATTCTTTTTTTTTTTTTAATGTTGAGAAACACAAATGTGGGAAGTAAGTTTCCAAAGGCATGAGTTTATAGCAGGCAAGTTTATCAATACAGTTTAACTGTTTGTGCTCTCTTAACTTGAACAGTTGGAACTCACACCATAATGGATTTTGTCCTTTTGCAGCTGCTAGCAAAGCAGAAGGCATATGACAGGGAAGTTAAAGACAGCATATGGAGATAATCTAAAAAAGTTCTTGTTTTGAAGTAGCTTCAAAGATCCTAGTTCACAAAGCTGTTGCAAAGCCTGGAGCAGACTAGCACCAGCCATGTTTCAGATGGTGCTCCAGAAGCCTCCCCAGTGCAACTGTCAGCACTGGGAAAGAGGTGTGTGTGGTGTGTGCACACAGTGACACTACTGCCATGGACCCTCTGAGATAAGCCATGTCAGGCTGAAGCAGAGCTGAAGTTCTGCAGACTTTCCAGCCTGTGAGTAAGTCATGGTTCATGCTCACTGAGTACCCATCATGCAGTGTCAGATGGTCAAGGATAATCTGCCAACCATGAGATCACAGATACAAAAAGGTTTCAGAGTTAGGTCAGCTATCTGGTCACTGCACTTGTTTTTGCTATCTGCTTTTATATTGTCAATTGGTTTCCTAATTGCCACGATGATTCTGTAGCAAATGCTGTGGAAACATGAGAACTTGCACTGAAGAGCTGCTGAAACAGGAGATAGCATTGGACCTGCAGAGAGACAGAGCAAAAAGTTATTTTGGTTTCTATTTTCCCTAATCTAGTTATTTTCTTTAGCTGTTGATTGAAAGAGGACACTGACATACTTAAGTGCACTGTGGAAATGGGTATCCCACAACCATTTCTGTCTAGGTAGATGTTTCATGTAATTTCATCTTTCCAGATACCTGAGCACCAAGATCAGAGGCTATTCCAGGAGAATCCTTTAGGGGTTCACACTGGTCACAGTAAGCTTTAGTCAGTATGTAAAAGACTGTAGTAATAAGTGCATAAAAGCTCTTCAGTAATCCTGCAAGTGCACAACACTCATTGTCTGCTGTGTACCCTGGCTCCCCAAGGAGACAGCGTTGAGTTTATAGTCCCAGGCTTTATCATCAAGGATATTACATTTTCAGTCCAAAGTATTGAGTAGACAATGTGACTTTTTACCAGAAGAGTCTATGCAAGATATGCAAGAGTCTGTGCAAGCACTCCTGGATGGCAGCCTAAGAACATAAAATTAACATCTGTAGGAACTAACAGCTGTCCCAGCAATCTACAGCCAGTGGTTCTATACCAAGGTAAAATACTGCCAAAATCACATGTTGCATCCTAACTGCAACTTTTCTTCTAGGAGCACATGAAAGGAAGGGTCACACTGCAGATGCTGTCATAGCCTCAAAACATTCTTTGGAGGAATATATCTTACAATCATCCAGACACCAGAATACTGAGTAAATATTACAGAGACATTAGTCATATTACCTAAAATATTATTTCATGCAGTAAGTATGATATGGTAATTAAAATCATACAATGCAATAGGTTATTAACTCTACCTTATTTATTTCCCAAATGTCCTTTGGCTTTGATTTGGGTACATTACAGTGACACTCATGAGTGACAGGCATCCCCAGAAAGATCACTTTTTGGATTCTTCCTATGGACTGAAGTCCATGCTCTGTGGCACTGAATGCAATCAAGGAAATGATTGACAGGAAACTGCATGTTAAGAAGGCTATCTTGTGGTTTTTCTGGGGAGTTTTTCTTATATCAGTGGAATAATTCATACTTCTTAATAGTGGGTAGAATTCCACATAAAATAGCCTGAATATTTCCTTTTTCATGTGAGACAAAGGCCATCAATTCTATCCCAGAATAAAATCAATTAAAAGGCATCCACAGGCCATATGCTGCATATACAAACATTTATAGCTTTGATTTTCCCTCTCCTCTTAAGTAACATCAGTGTTATCCCATTCATCTTAAAACCCCTCAGGGATGACGGGAAAGAGGAGAAGGAAGCAATGGCTTTCCAGCAAGAAACTTTCTGTGGAAGCACCCACCCAGCCAAATGCACCAGAGCCCCAGGATGCACATCCATACTGCCCAGTCTGCACTGTAGCTGATAGACAGCTTCAGACCTGGATACAGCGGGATCCCCTAGAGAAACCACACATTTCCTTCGACTGCCAGGCACTGCGGTGCCCTGTGAGACAATGAAATCAAACATTATGACAACAAGCGCTGAGGAGAGCATCACCCTGGGACTGGGCATGTGCCCACAGGAAAACCTGGGCACAGCTGGCAGCCTTAAGCACAGTGAAGGGAGATGGGAAGGACACAGGCTGGACCATGGCTTGCCTTCCCCTCCTCTCAGTATTTGGAGCAATGAGCATGCTCAAAGAAAACAATTTTGGTGAATTGATGAGCCGGCACCACCTCATGCCCCATGCCAGCTGTTCTTTCCTGTGATCAAATGCACCAGAAGAGCCTCTATCCATCTGCCAGCTGAATCTTTTCTAAAGCATGAGAAGGCCCAGGACTGCTAGGGTCAGTTGACACAAACTGGAGAACACTCCCTCCTAGGGCTCAGAAGTTATTTACCTGGAACCCCAGTGATTCAGCTTGACTTCTGCCTCAAGTGGGGGCAGTGGAAACAGCCCACTTCCCTCCCCAAGTCCATCTGACCCACTCTTGATCCAAAATTATTTTTAACTAGATGGCACTCCTGGCTACCCATACGGTAGGCTGTAGTAGGAAAATCAGGAATTGGAGCACCCTCATCACACATGTGAAATGTTGTCAGGCTGTGGGATCTCACTGCCCCCAGGTTTTAGAGTTCACCCATGTGCCTCCTCCATGGCTCACCAAAAACTTTGACTCAGCACCTGCTAAAGCTCTCACTTCTCCTACAGGCACATGATTGGGAAGGAGGAGATCTGATGAGACCATCTCTTGTTTGCTTCAGAGGGGGGAACATTATTTGCTCTCTGTGTTTAACTTGCACTATCATACTCACTGCAGGTATTTTTATTTCTGTTTTTATAAATAAATCTTGGGATGTTGAAATGTAGAGACATTTTTGCCTTTCCCAAAGGTAAATATTTTCTGTTCTTGAATGCTGCATGTTGCTTGTTAAGAAAATCCGAAAGTTTCAGATGTTGTTGGCATCCCCCCTGAGGTCTCTTGTGAGAGCTTTTGTCTGTGTTGTAGTACATAGCAATGAGAAACTGTGTCTTATGCAAAGGGGCATTCCTGATACTTCTTAGCCACAGAAGTCACAGAAGTATTTTCACTTTTTTTTCCCTTCTTCATTTGTTTCAATTCTGTTCTGTTCCTGCATTGTCCATGTTTTTATCAGAGCTCATTTCTGTATGAATGTGATTTGGGTGACTCACAATTCACCATCTCTCAAACAACTACTGTAGGTATTGACAACTCTTTGGCAATATCAGCAGTAAACTGACTTCAAAGTTGAGAGTTATGAAATTAAACTATAGGCTAAGCTCCACAAAGTCTTTTATTAAGGTCTTCACAGAGAATTGAATTTCGGCAGCCAGCTTTATGTTTTCCTTGCTTCCAGTTTCAGAGTCCACTTTCAACTGGAACAGTGTGTGGGGTTTGAATAGTACTGAAATGGGGACACAAATGCTTTGAAGTAATGAAAAGCTGTTATTTATCCTCACTCCATGATATCAGTATAAGAATTAATAAAGACAAAATAACAGTAGAGGTATGAGGTCTTTAAAAAATAAGCCTTTATACAATCGTCTAACCACTGCAAGCAGATATGTAGTTAAAGTCAAAGGGCCCTTTATTTATTTGGTTGATCAGTTCATTCAGGCCAGTTCTCCCTTTGACATTGAAGCACAAATGCTGTTTTATTATTACAAATCAGCTGAGAACCATGAAATATTAAAAAAGCACAGCAGGACAGGAATGTCCCACAGTGTCCATTAAAACTGCAGGGAAAATCATACCCTCCCTTCCAAAAACAAACAGCTCCAAATCCATCTTATCATCTGCATAGTTTCTCATTTAATTTAGATATATTTTACCTTGACACAAGCTTTATAGAATGCTTTCTTTCATGGGTATTTCATATGTGAAGGGAAATTTGTCCCACCAAGACACCTCAGTACAAACAGGGGAGAAATTCCTACACTTCTTATCATGCTGGAATGCATAAGATGCCAAAAAATGCAGAATTCCTGAAATCAGTGGTGTCTGTATGAGTTGAATCTACTTGTAATTGCTAGAGGGGTGTGTATGTGTGTGTGCTCTCATGTGATACATGTGGGTGTGTGTGTATTCCTGCAGCTCCATCTGTATCCGGCTTCTTCTCTTGCTTCCCATCCAGTAGGAGGGAAACCAGTTTAGTCCACCACAAATTGCCTCTTCTGATGTTGCCTGTATCTGCTGTATTTTGAAGGGAAATATGAGGAAATCATTAATGTTTGTAAGACAATCTCAGAGCCACAGATCCAGATTTGAGAATGGATTTTTTTTTTTTTAAACAGGTGCAATGGAAGGTTTGGTTTTGTTTTAATACGAGACCAGTTGCAGAAAGGACATGGACATCTGGGAGACTTTTCACAAAGAGGAATTACCAGAGCATAATGAGCCTAACGTCTTGTTTCTTTTTTCTCCTGCTCTCCTCCCTGCACCCCTGTCTGTGCACTCAGGAGCTAATGCATCTGCTCCCGACCAGCTGAGCCTAGCGCTGGCCTGGAACAGGGTCGACATCGCCCGCAGCCAGATCTTTATTTATGGGCAGCAGTGGCCGGTACAGTATATCTATATCTGTATATGTATGTACACACAGCATCTACTATTGGAAACGCTCTGAACCCTACAGAGTATTAAATCCATTCTGTTTGCAGTGGTGGTTTTAGTGTGGTTTAAAATTCACTGGGTCCTGCCAAGCACACGGTTCCCAATCACAGCTGCCTGAAGGCGGGCACAGTTGCAGAGAGGTTAATGTGTTCTGTTGTCCAAGGAAATGGTGACATCTAGCGATGCCTTAAGAGTAGGAAACCATACCTCTGAAAAAACAGGAAGTACCAGATTTGTGCTACCAAGCATGATTCTGCAAGCTGAGGAAAACAAGTGTACAGCCATGTTTTAGTACTAGGCTATAAATTCAAGGAAAGTCAAAACTTCTTTTTTCTCTCCAAGCAGCATGCTTTTATATGCAAACACTGAATTTGGCGTGATGATTTGACATAAAAAATATGCCATACAAATGTTGGAGGTAGGCTGCAGGTGCTGATCAGCAGTGTCACCACGAATGGGCTGTGGCTCCAGAGCTCAGGTGGTGCTAATTCTGTTCCCACTGCTGCTCTGCATCAGTCTGCCTGCTCTACATCTGCACCGTCCCCTGCTCCAGTTGCTCCCTGGCTAATACCATTCCCAGGGAGCACCAGGGGCATGGGTTCTCCTCAGGAGTGGTAGGACTGTAACTAGAGGAGTTACTGAATGCTGTGTCAGGCTGAGGAGGGAGAGTCAACTCCTAGATTGTGCTGCAGCTTTTACAGGTGCAGAAGTCACACAAGGGGAAAAGAAAAAAAAAAAAGAAAAAAAGGTCTCCATCTCTACCTGTATGTCCTTACAGCCCAACTTATTCACTCAGAAGCTTCAATTGGACCACAATAGTCACTACTGTGACACTTGTTTCATCACTGTCATTAAAATTTCACATGCTATCGTTACATAAGCATTTACAATTCCCCATGGAAGAATTTTCACAATGGGAAAAGCTTCTGTTTAAGTATCCTTGCGTTAAGTGTAGCTTTCTGCAACTTGCTATCCCTAAAAGATAGTACAAAAATCCTAATTTTTCAGTCATGGAGTGAACAGGACTCTTTATTTTGTCTTTGATATTGGGCATAAGTATGTGTCAAAACATAGGAGGGATTTTAATGGTATTGAACTGCCTTCATTGTTATCTCTTCATCACCACATCATAGAAAAATTTGCATAAATTCTGCAAACTACAATCATTTTGGAAGCTAAAATCTGGAAGGGTAAGATAATTTCTCACCCTTCTAGTTCTGCCTGACCTCCAAGATTAAGAAGGAGAGGTTTTGTGTAAGAAGACCTCTTGCATCTGGGCCTTCAAAGAGACGCAAATTATGAAGCTATTTCTGTTTGCTGGGTGTTCAAATTTCCCTGAGGTCCCACACCACAAACAGAAGAAAACTCTAGAAAAGACAGAATTAAAGTGATTTTGTTTGCATGTAACAATTAGATCCAGTACAAATAAAATGTTTAACAGGAAGAGAGCTAATGATAATAATGACATGGTGAATAAGGCAGAGATCTGGTCACCGGTTTACTGGGTTCCAGTTCCTTTGTCCTAATCTGTTTTTCCTAGAGTATTTTGACTAGCACTCTGATATTCCTTTTTGAAATGCAGCCCTAAATTAGAAATAAATTTACAGACTAAAACCATGATTATCCCATTTCAAGCTTAGAAGAGTGACCCTCAGAATTTTGTCAGTCACTCTGCTTGTGCTAGAGTGACTGAACCAGCTGGATGTAGCCCGCCACACCCAGGAACAGCTTCAATTAATCACTTGCTTTGCAGGTGGGCTCCCTTGAGCAAGCAATGCTGGATGCACTGGTGTTGGACAGAGTGGATTTTGTGAAATTACTCATAGAAAATGGAGTAAGCATGCATCGTTTTCTCACCATCTCCCGGCTAGAAGAATTGTACAATACGGTAGGGCCAGCCTAAGGCAAATTTTCTGTCTCTATATTCACTGTTCTAGCTCCCATTTGTATTGTAATGACATGATGATGATGCACCAGGCAGTCAACACCTGCTGCAGAAATTTTTCATTAGTCCACATTGTCTCTCTTGCTTGTCTCTCATATAATGTAACATGCTGTGCCTTGCCCGCCTAATCTGCTGTATGGATTTTGTAAGACACAAAATAAGCCTCACACAGTGCCAGCTAATTTCTTGTCATTGTAATTCCAATATGACAAACCTGAGATTAAGGCA
This sequence comes from Dicaeum eximium, assembly GCA_013396995.1. NCBI lineage: Eukaryota > Metazoa > Chordata > Aves > Passeriformes > Dicaeidae > Dicaeum > Dicaeum eximium. The sequence goes on along the minus strand of VWZP01008268.1, from coordinate 443,419 downwards.
GGTGACACTTGCTGGAAGACAGTAACTGGCAAGCTAGTACCCACACAGTGGTGTTATATGACTCTTGACTATATAGTTTCAAAAGAATCTTCCAACTCTTAATCAGTCTCTGTTACAGTGAAGGACTTTCTCATGTCCCCATTGAGTTCCAAAAATTAGACCTTTGACTTTTAAAAACCTGTTTGCAAGTTTTTAATCCTTGCCATTAAAGTGAATGTAAAACTGCACAAATTAAGTCTGCTTCTGAATTCTCAAATGCAAAATACACTCCAGCATTCACAGTGTTATTTCCTACTTAGGTAGTAGTTCAGAAAATTCAAAGTTCTTATGAAAAGTTCTTAGGAAAAAAAAATCTTAAAGCACTGTCTGGTCTTAGAATTCCTAGTTTTGTGTGTTGCAGAAGGGCTGTGATATGAGCATATCTCTTTTCAAAAAGTTTTTTTTCTGCTAGTACTTTTCAAAGCCTTTGCTGTCATAAGCTACCACACTGGGCTGTTATCTGGAGGTGTTTCACACTGATGGTGACCAGAAGTCAGTCTTGCAAAATATCAAATATGAAAATAATTCATTAAATTTGGGCAAAATATAGAGGAACAGGTATATGTGTATGTATATATACATGTATCTATGTATGTATATGTACATATATATGTGTGTGTATGTGTATATAGGGTACATATATGCCACCCTAGAGACAAACTCCCATCTGATCTTTGGTCAGCTCACACTTTGCCTAATGACTAGCATCTATGTATTAAGAACAGAATGCCTATGAGCTTTCTTGAGGGATAAGCACTGTAGTCCCTGCACCAAAGCCAGTTTTTATGGAGAATAAGTTTGACAGAAGTCTTCAGTTCTACAGCTAAAAGAAGGGCTTTTTGAACAAATTTATTGCTGAAGAAATCAGCAGACATTTTTTCATGCACAAATTCCAAAATACCCAGGCTTTGAAATGCCTAAACTACCAATTATACTATGTGACCAAATGCATCCATAGAAGCCTTAGCACCAAAAAAATCACAAGGCCAGTTAAAAATCACCATATTTCAGCATAAGATCTAGAAGTGACCTGTGAAGCTACAAACCAGTTAATCTTACCTCTGCCATGGCAAATTTGTAAAAATAGAATGAAGTATACAACTATAGACAAGGGAGTCAATTTTATGTCAACAAAGAGTTTACCAAGCTTCTGTAGGAAAATGTTAAGCCTTAAGAAACCCACTACCATTTCTGCAATAAGCATGCAGGAGAACAAGGGTGTTGCACTTGCTCCCCCCTGCCCTCCCCCCCTTTTTTTTTTGCAAAACTTTGAAGGTTATTAAAGAAATGTAGCTGCCATGGCTTAGAAGATGAGGGGCGCTTTTGGTTTAAAAACTACTTGAGTATTAAAAAACAGGGAGAAGGAATACATGGTCTGTTTTTACCACAAAAGGACATTATGACCAAGGTTATGGAAGACCCTGTCCTGGGACCACAGCTGTTCAGCTTGTTTATGTAAGATCTGAAAAATGGTACCTACAGAAGAGACAATAATATTTGCAGGTGTTTTAGAAAATCTGAAGCAGCATATGAAGAATCATAGGTAAGTCTCATCATGCTCAGAGATGGGATTATGTAAAGTTAAGTGCTGGGAAGTGGAGAGCAAGGCATATACAGAAACGTCAACTCTACACGTGTGTAGTGGTCTCACCCATCATCAGCTACAACCAAGAAAACCTCTCATAAAAGTCTCCTAAAATATCAGCAACAGTCAAAAACAAAGCAGAAAATAAAGTAAGATAGTAGTAGTAATAGTAGTAGTAGTAGTGTAGTAGTAGTAGTAGTAGTAGTAGTAGTAGTAGTAGTAGTAGTAGTAGTAGTAGTAGTAGTAGTAGTAGTAGTAATATAATTGAAATTGTGGGATTCCTCTACAGAATATTTTTGCAATGACAGCTGGAGTCAAAAGAAGATTGGACAAATTCATCTGCATTCCCAGACAGTGGCTTTCAGATCAGACAGCCTTGAGGCAATGCCAGGCTCAGAGTGTCTGAGCCGCCAGCGGTGGAATTGGAAGTCCTGAGTGCAGGAAGGCTGAGACTAAAGCAGCTGGTTTTGTTTCCACTCTTTCCTAGAGGTTGTGCATGTTGTGCTGTGCTCCTGGTTTTCCTAAGCCAGGAGCCTAACCTGATACACAGGACTTCAGTTTTTGTCTGATGTGGCAGTTCGTAGGGTTTTCTTACGGAAAAGTTTTCTACAAAAGAGGAAAACAGTTGAAATAATGCTCTTATAAATTGTTTGGGGTTTTTTTAAATTGATAACACTGTAAAACTGAAGTGCTCTCAGCTGCCTGATTTCTAAACTACTAAGGTGAGAAAGTTATCTCAACATTTATATTTTGTTCAAACTATTTTGTTCTTTTTCGTTTGTCCTTTGCAGAGACACGGACCATCCAACACTCTGCATCATCTAGTCAGGGACGTGAAAAAGGTAAGAGTCCAATAGACGGTAGGTTGAAAATAATGTTATTGGTTTTTTGTAGCTAGATACAATCTGTTTTGCATGAGCTTTCAGTCAGAGCCTTCTCCTTCCTGCCAGTACAGAATGTCCTGTTTGTGTGCTCCAAATATAAACTTTTTGCATACAAAGCACAATTAGCAAGTTATTTGGCTTGCTTTCTCTGTGGTTTTAGAGCTTGAGTAATAATGTGTCTGCTGCCATAATTGTAGGCTTTTACATACTGTGTGGATTTATGCTGTTACTTGTATTTTTCCATACCTGCAACTGTTGTCAAAGTTATTTTCTGTGTTGCTAGTTTACTTCCAAGCCTGTAAAATAGCTGTTACCCTTGTGCTGGATCCTGGCTTCTTAAAATAGTTTCTCATTCTGTATTGTGTGGTACGTTGTAGCCGTCATCTTCAGGAGAAATATAAGAAAGGCGTAGTGCAACTTTCCCCTGACCCTTATCATGTTAATTTCAATAATCTTGAATTATAAAAATCCATTAGAAGAGCTGGACAGAAATACTGAAAGGTATAGTGGCAGGAAGGAGATATCAAGTACCTTTGCCAATGTGCTCAGGATTAAGAGTTACAGCGGCTGCAATGAATAAAAATCCCTTATCCCTTAAATATATGGATCAAGTAAGTAGATTGAGTCTGCAAATGACCTCATCAGCTCGAATATTCTCCCAAAGCATGTGTGGATTACAACCTGCACATTATGTAAGTCAGACCTCAGGGTAGCATACTTGAGAAAGGATATTTCTGTACGTGGGACTAGATAGAAAATTTAAAAAGGATTTTTTTCTAAGAGCACAGGTTTTAGTGGTTTCTTCTGACAGTAATAGAATTGAAGTCACCTAAGGGAGGAGAGTAGTATTGTGTCATAAAGCGCCTTTTTGTTAAGTAATTCTACAGAATAATCAGTAGCGTTTTTAGGAAGGTACTGGTGGTATTCTGTGGTTAGTGTGTTAAATGGTACCATCATTGTCCCATTATGGATAGTGTAGTAAATGACTGTTGAATCCTGAGCAGAGTGAAGCTGAAATCTGTTTCAAATGGATACTGCTCTTGAAGCCCAAGTTTCCAGAATACTTTATTACTCAGTGTGCGGTTATTTACCTGCCTATAAGAATTTGAAAGAAGCATTATCTGTCTTCTACTTTAAAGTATATCATTTTCCAAACACCTTCTCTGCCCCAGAATTACCAAGTCTATCTTCAAAGGCATAGCATATTGTATGTTGAGTAACTAAATGATATGAATCTCTTTTTTCTGAGCCCCTAAATATGTATTTTTAAAGAAACTCTTGAAAGAAAAGGCATTAAAGTAGTCAAAGATGATCTGTACTCATGGATGTATATGGATAGACATGAAATAAATTTACACTATATTTGATGACCTAATTTGTTCCACAGTGACTTCTAACTATTAGGTGATGATTATCTTTCCATAAATTTATCTTTCTTTCCTCTGTCGATATCTAAAATATTCAGTAATTCCAACTACATTGAATCAGTCTTATAAGCATAGGTGAGGGCTTTGAAAACAAACAGCCTGGTGCAGCTCTTTAGCACCTTCCTGAAAAAAACCTGGACCTCTGGGGCTGTATTTCTCATTTTGTCAGTGATGAGGAACAGCCAGGCTTCAGAAGGAGAAGTGACAGCTCACCATAGCCCTGCCAACTGAGCAGATCCCTTACCAGTCGACCAAGCCATAAATCAGTCAGCAGATCTGACAACAGCTTAAACGAAAACACCTCCTTGGAAAAAACTTCTTAATGGACACATCACCATTTGACAGTTCAATGGCCCATCATGCATGCAAGACAGACCACACTGCTGGTGCTAGTTTTTTGAGTTCAGGTATATTTTGATGCCATACACCTAACCTCTCAGATTTAATTTAACAGCATCACAGAATATAAATACAAAAGTATGTAACGCACCACCTTGAGGCAATACCTCACCAATATGACTTACACTGTGCATTTATGTGTATCTCTCAGTTTTAAAACCAGCACTACTTAAAAGGGTGTATGCTAAAAAAAATTATTTGCATCTTGATCATTGTGGATTCTCAGATAGAAAATGGATATTTAAAAATAATAGAAGCAGTAATTTACTACTATTTACTATATAGCTGTATAAATCAGTAGGAGGTTGTTGTTTTGTTTTGTTTTGTTTTGTTTGTTTTGTTTTGCTTTGGTTTGGTTTTTTTGAAAGACAATCTTGCCTGCTTAATAAAGTAACTAATTAGAACAACAGAAGTCACATTATCAGATTCTGTTTGTGGCAGCCTATAGACACATATGTGCACACTCACAGGTGCACACAAACATGTAATACAACAATATATTTTCCCTTTGGATTTCCAAATACTGCTGTGGAGACTGATAGCCTAGGCAGCATATTGAAAAGGCCTGCAGATCAATCTTAAAGAATTTACAGTAATCAAAATGTGCATAAATTTTGCATGTATTAACAAGACAAATTATGTCATAATGACTCTGCCTCGGATCATCTTTTAGTCCTCTCAATTCCATAGCTACATAGCAGGACCAACCTGCCTGCATTTTTGCCCTCATGGCCATTTTGACATCTCCTGTCAAGGGTCCAGAATTTCACATTTAAATTTGGCTTCCTTCCATAGACCATACACAGTGATGAACTCTGGCTAAGCAGAAAGAATCAGACTGTGGCTGTGCTGGACACCCTGTCTGCACATGGAGGTTGCCCTCTACAAATTTTAAAAAAAAAAAAAAAAATCCTTCCCTGCCTCAACTAGCTGATGAAGATCGGGTAGAAATTAATAAAATTAACAGACGGATTTCTTTTCATTTATCCAAAACATAGTATATAATTAACAGATCCCAATTCCATTTCAAGATTATTTGCATTTCCAAAGTTAGGGGTTTTTTGGACTCCTACTGTACGTCTGCATTTCCAAAGAACAAACTAGCAATATATAGAATTTTGACAGTATTATTTTTTCCTCAGCATGCAAACTCCGAGGTTTGATGCATGGTGACAAAAATGCACTCAAAGTGAAAAAAGTACTACAACTGACTAACTACAGTTTAAACCTGATACTTGTTCAGGAGAAGAACAGTGCACTAATACTAAAGAGTTTGTCCCTGCATTAACATATTTGTTGATGATTAACCAGGACAACTCTCTTACCTCAAAATCAAACTTCCTCCTTGGTCATTCTTGACCACCTAGACTGCACTAAAATTAGTTCATCCCAATTCTTGTTGTTTCTGGGGGGTTCTGTCCCACTTGCACCACTGTGCTTCATTTACAAGCATTCTTAGCACTGCCAGGGTGGTCCAAGCTGTCTGCTGACAGAGCAAATGCTTCGGCATGTGTGTAACTCCTCTCACAAGGATGGTCCAGTTTTCTTTACTAGAGCTTCTCACTTTGGAGACGTAATGGGTTATGAAATGTGTATTTTTCCTGTGAATTCGGGAGTTTTCTTTAGTGAAGTGTTTCATTATTGCCTGGGAGGTTTAGATGCATCTTTTATCAGTGTTATTTTAGTGGAATTTTTTAATCTAAATCTTTTATGAAAATTTAGAAATCAGAACTATATCAAGAAACTCATGCTTTGTAACACATGTAGCACCCTGATGCCTGTTGTTGTTTCTTAACTGTGCAAATGTTTTTTGCCACTTAATAATATTAAAGCATTCAGTTTGAGTGAAGACCTTAAGATAGAAGGAGTCCTGCCTTGGAGCTGCAACTGCCATTTCTGCTAATCCTTTCATCCTTGTTCTAGTAGAATTATCATTTTACACATTCTGGAGAGAGAAGAACATTTTGGGGGGAAAAAACCAACCAAACAAACCTAGCAGAACTTAATTTTTTAATTTAATTTTTTAGGTTTATTTTTCATTTAATTTTTAGATGTTATTTTTCTTTAAACTGTTCAGCATAAATGTTACCATGTCCAAATTATCTAAGCTAATACACATTCCTGCAAACATAGTAATTTCCCCACCCACCAAATCAGACAAAATTAGGAAGGTTGCAAAATGATGTGCTGGAGGACATTACTTTAAAATGGGTGGCAGCTCAATTTTTTTCCACTAAATTTGCTTAATTTTCTGTCCCTTTGAATGCCAGCTGATTGCCGGGCATGGTACACTATGAGAGCACAACCTCCCTCTCTCCCTCCTCAGCCTTTTCAGCATGCTGCTTGTACCATGGTGGCAGGGCAGGAAATAAGCCTTGCCTGTCGTGGCTGAACTAGAAAAGGAAGGAGGATCTTTGCATCCATTTTAAAAGGAAGGAGGATCCTTGCATCCATTTTTTCTCTTCTGCAGAATCAGTTGCCATCTGCTCTCCATCAGTATTTCTCTGCTCTAATCTAATAAGGACATCTCCAGAGAAGCCAGACAGATATCTCCAGACATGCAGATATTTCAAGCAAGACATGATAGTCATAAAATTGCTCTGTGTGAATTACTAACCTTCTTCTAATGAACACATACGAAGAGCTACAGGCTCACTGTAATCTGTACTGTATATCATTATAGAACATTAGATTATTACAGTGCACTGAAAAATTTTGAAGCTAAGACTTACAATTTCTAGTGCTTCTGCAATATTGACTATATGAGACAATTTTTTATTAGAGTAATATTCCTTTTTTTCAAGGCTACTATTCACAGTGCGCAGAAGGATAATTTGTCTCTCTTTCAACCTTTATTTTGTAGTCATATCTTTTTCACAGTGACATACAGAATAGAGAGGTTCTGTAAATCTAAAGGGTTTCTTAGTGAGGTCTCTAGAGCCAGGTGATCTATTAACAATTTGCTGAATCATACCTTCTTTTCTGGTAGGGAATGCTTACTGAAATGTGAACTGTCATCCAGTCAACTCAGAAGCAGTGAGTTAGAGAAGGAAGCAAACTTTCATTTGGGTTCCTTCCCTTCCAATTAGTCCTTTCCTCTTGTAAAGGGATAAGAGTTTACCTTGTGTAGTTCCTCTGGAGGGAACAGAAGAGCAGGTGTGCCCACGCTGGGGTTTTGTTCCTCCATTGCCAGAGACCCTCAAGAGACTCGACTGGCACATCTGTGAGTGCAGCCCAGCCTGAAATTGTTCAGCAGACAAGATGTCCCATTGGGTTTACTGCAATGGGAGAATAGAAATGCCCCATTAACTCAGAGCAAATTCATATTCAGTGAGAGACAATCTGTTACTGAAATCTTTCTTCATAGTTTTGCAACCCAGAAGTACCAGAGAGCTCATAACCTTAATGATGCCATTTTCAGATTTGAAAGTGAAGAGAAGGAAGGTGTGTGCAAGGGAGTTCACATAAAAAGAACAGTAAGATGTGGACATATTTGTCATTCTGTTTCCTTTCAAGTTAAAAGGTACACGCTGAAGACATCATATACATATACATACACATATGCATATACATATACACATACATATACATATATATTTAGATATAGATATATAAAAATATCTAACAGAGGATAAGAAAGGAAAATAAATGGAAGGAGAACTATGTAGGCATCTTTTCCAGGAACCTGCTAATGACCCTTGCCACAAACTCAGTTCATTTGTTGTGAGACAATCTCCATGGCTCTTCTGGAAATTACATAACCAGATAATGTGTTTAATGGGGCTTTTAGTAAAAAATGTAAGGAACTCAGGTAGGGAATATGTAGAAAAATTGCTAAGCCTGTAGTTTTCTTCATTTAAAAAAAAAAAATTAGGCGGAGATATTTTCTTTATTACAGCTTTCATACATACAGATACTTTCCTCATTCTTGGTGTGAAACTTAAGCAAGGGTGTGTATTCTTTGAACCTAACTCCAAGACTGAATGCTGATAGAGTCGCCTTGCCCCTAGCACCTAATAAAAATGATAGCTCATGTACTGTAACTCCTCTAGAGTTATAACACCAATCTTACCTCCTGCCCTTCCTTTCCTGGAACATGGGAAAGAAACACTGCAGGCTGGGAAGGAGCTGGTCCCATGTGAGCAGAAGATTTTGTGTGATGTCCCTTCACCATGCGTAAACAGCTCAGATGAGGCAGTCCAGAGAGATGCCAGCAGAGATGTGAGATGCCAGGACGAGTTGTGGGTGAGAGCTGGTGCAGGAAAAGTGCTATCTTGCAGAATTGGAGTCCAGCAACTGTGCCTGACTTATCAAGTGTATCGATCCTCATGCTTTTGTTTCTGCAGTCATGTTCCTTGTTTCCCCAGCTGAAGAATATGAGTTCTGTGTACTGACGTTATCTTCTGTTACTTCCAACAAGTTCTTCACCTTCTTATTTAACTTATGTCTTCTTTCCAAGCGAGAGTATCCAGGTTTCGGTTGGATCTATTTTAAGGTGAATTAATTAACCAGCATAATAATACATTCCTCTTTTTACCCATTTAATTTGTTTTAGTCTAACATCATTTTAAAGCACATTTCACAATGTCAGTAACAAGTATTTCTTCTCCCACCATCCTTATTTTCGTTGCAGGGAAACCTGCCTCCTGACTATCGGATAAGCCTGATAGATATTGGATTGGTGATAGAGTACCTGATGGGAGGAGCCTATCGCTGCAATTACACCCGAAAGCGGTTCAGAACACTGTACCACAACTTGTTCGGGCCCAAGAGGGTAAGAAACGAGTTGTTTGCCATCCTCATGACTGTACCAGCTGGCAGGTATTACCATGGCTTCTTACACGGTTCCTCACTGGTGGGGTCCAGTGCACACACTATTCACTTCCATGATGTGCATTGCAGTTATCTCACCATAATGCAACTCTAGCCATACACTGATACAAGCTATGGTTTTTATTAATTTAATGAAAAAATTATTGCACTCTGCTGCCTTGCTAAAACCAGCATATAAAAGTCTCCTCTGACTCTAAAAGCTGTAATTATGAGTATTCACAGCTTATAAAAGCCAAGTCTTTTGACCTGCACCAATAATACTATAATTCTAACTCCTGAGTTAGATTTGAAAATTTCTGCATTGTTAGATGCATTTCCTATCTGATGGCTCATCTCCTGATTGCGGTCTGAAGGTTTCAGGACAAAGAAACCCATAACTCAAAACTTGTTTTATTTTCTGGATGTGGCTCCAGCAGTCATTGGGCTCATGGCAGCACCATTGTTAAGTTTTTTTTTTGTTCCATGTTTGATAAGTTATGCTACTGTGAATACAAAGTAAAGTCTTTCTAGAGCACAAAAGCTGTTTATTGTCATCCATATTGCCATTGAACCTATCCAGCATGAACAGGAGCCCGTTGAGCTCTTCACTGTATGATTTCTCGTTCCTTCTTTGTCTATTTTCGACTCACATTTCAGATTTTAGCAATACACAGCATTGAAAATATTAATAAGTGGCTATCAATAGCAACAGCTCTGTGAAATGCTTGCAGATAACTACCTAAAATGGGTTTATTTTTTTCCATTTGCTTTTCTTTCTGATTTGAAAGGAAAGACAGTGATTGTACCTGGTGGGGGAGAGACTTCCCAAAGTCACTCCATTGAGAAAAGCATTTGAGCAGTGATTTCACCAATACTGAACCAACACACAGAGCAGCTCCACAACAGCCAGTAAAAGTGTTCCAGGGCAGTGGCCAAAACACGAATGTACTCCAGAGAAATCCATTCATGCCTTACCAGTGGTCCCTATCACCTTCTTCCTAGAACAGCCCTAACCAGCTCTTATTTGCACCCAAATACAAATATATGTCTTCTGTTGTGGTTTGGGTGAAATAGTGTCAAACTCAAATTTGAAATAACTGCATATATATAATAATTTGATTCATGTATATGTATATATGTATATCCTATTGCATCACACTACATTATATTACATCATGTGTATGTTATCTATATTTTATTGTATATTCTACATCACTCTACATGCACATGTACATATGTGTATATGTATATACAAAAAGCTGTAGTCTTTCATCACTATTCTCTGAGAAATAACATTTTTCTAATTTTATTTTGTACAGCCAAAAGCCCTGAAGCTGTTGGGAATGGAGGTAGGCAAACTGTGACAAATCTTAATGTCTTTTCCTTCATTGACAAATATAAACTATATCCAGATAATGTTCAAATTCACTGTAATGAAAATATGAATAGTATTTTTCATCCAGATAACTTGTTTACACAAGGGGCAGATTAAGAAACATTGCTTAATAAAAGTCCAGGAGGTAGCTAAGGAAAAAGAGGGCTCTGCCCCAACTATGGATCTTTTGGGTTTTTTGTTTAATAAGAATTAAACAAAATGTTTCAGTCTGGCAGGGCAAGAAGAATCTCAGTCAGATAGCATCTAACTTCAAAACATGTTCAGAGAAATTAAACACTTGCAGCGAATGATGCAGAAATCTTTATACAGGTCAAAGTTATCTCCGTTTTCTTGGCACTTTCGGCTACCCCAATGCTTCAAGGGGATAATAGTATTTTCATGTTTGTTTATTTTATACAACCACTTTCATTTTCCCATGCATAGACACAGGACAGAATAGATCAGCTCATCTGATAAAAGCAAAAGGCTAAAATGGGAAAGAAACTAAAGGCAACAGAAACAACAAATGGATGGAGAAGGAAGGAATAAACACATAGGAGTAAAGAAGGGACATTGCTACTTTTGCAAGGAGATAAAGGGAGAAAACACAAGAATAAGCATAGAAGGATTCTTCAGCAGATCAGAAAATTCCCCAGATATGTACTTTCTGGAGGTGGAAAGAGGCAGATGCATTACAGCAGATGTTACATTTCCAGTGAGCTCTTAGCTGTATTTTAATGGTGGCTTTTCCAAAATGGTTCTGGATATAGTGTGACTGTACTCTCTGTTATTAGGGAGAAAGACAATTCAGAGTGAAGGCTCTGTTCCCGATTCACTGTCTTCTCAATTACAGTGCACACACCAATACCTTTTTTATTGTTTACCTATGTTAAATATTTTGTCCAAAAAATTATGAATGGGCTGGCCTGCAGAAAAGGTGTTTGACATCTTAGGTACTGATTTCAATAAATTGTGTGAATTGATTCTATTCCTCCACTGATGAAATAATTTCTCTACAATTCCCACAGGATGATGTCCCTTTGCGTCGAGGGAGAAAACCAACAAAGAAGAAAGAAGAAGAAGTTGATATTGATATGGATGACCCTGAGATCAATCACTTTCCCTTCCCATTCCACGAGCTGATGGTGTGGGCTGTGCTGATGAAGCGTCAGAAGATGGCCCTCTTCTTTTGGCAACATGGTGAAGAGGCTATGGCTAAAGCACTGGTGGCCTGCAAACTCTGCAAAGCCATGGCCCACGAGGCATCAGAAAATGACATGGTGGATGACATATCCCAAGAGCTGAACCACAATTCCAGGTGAATTTCCTTTCATGCACACTTTCCTGAGGGAAAAAAAAAAAAGGGAAAAAAAAAGAAAGTAGGGAAGAGAGATTTCTGAACCTGCCTAAAATTTTCTTATCTGTACCTTGCTTTCATTTCTAACTTGTAGGGGAAGTGCAATCCCTTTAGAGAAAATCTAAATGGCTTTTAAACAGTCTGTCTGCCAGAGTAGCAAAGTTGTTAGCAATGTAACTTCTGAAATAAGATGTCAAGAAGACAGTGAAATATCTATATTGTTTATCTGTTCTCCCTGAGGCCTCAAGAGTCAGACTGCACAGACTTTCTCTGTGCTTTTTCAGGATAGTCTGTACATACTCAACAGAACAGGTATTAAAATCCTTATGAGCAAAGTATTCAGGCATAAGTGTTAATTAACCAAGAGGTCATGCTTAGATGAGCAAGGCAAGATACTAGATTCCGTAAGAATCCTCCCTGATGTTAAAATTTCAGAAATTCAGGATTTTAGAGAGGACGCTGGACACTCCTTCTTCCAGGACGGTTGACTATGAAGCCATGGGCAAGCAGCAGAGAAGCTTAAGCTGCAAACAACCGGAGCATTTCAGCTAGAAAATGTCAGGGAGGTGGGCAGGAGGTGGGAGCAGACAGCTGCTAGGTGTGGGTGCTCGTCACTGCTAAGCTGGGGCACTTATTTATCCGCCTCGTGTTAGCCACTCACATTGGAACATGTGGGTTTCCACGCGTAGAGTCACATCACGACTGGCAGGCGGCGAAGGCGACGCGCCCCTCGCAGGGGCTGGCAGCGGCAGGGAGGCGTCCCAGGCACGCGGCTCGCGGGCTGGCGGCAGCCAACGGTGTCCCTCTGTTGCAGGGACTTCGGCCAGCTGGCGGTCGAGCTGCTGGACCAGTCCTACAAGCAGGACGAGCAGCTGGCAATGAAACTGCTGACCTACGAGCTGAAGAACTGGAGCAACGCCACGTGCCTGCAGCTCGCGGTGGCAGCCAAGCACAGGGACTTCATCGCTCACACTTGCAGCCAGATGCTGCTCACTGACATGTGGATGGGTCGCCTCCGGATGCGAAAAAATTCCGGCCTAAAGGTCATTCCTGTTTTAAAATAAAATTAACATTCAGAGGGTTCTAACAGATGGTGACGGGGTTCACAAAAAATCAGTAATAACTGTCTAAAGTGTTTCAGATATTTATTTGCAGTGACATTAAGCAGGCCATATTTGTCCTGTGTTCAGTTTTTCAGATGGGGCTTATCATAAGCCCAAGTTCAAAGCACACAGCTTAGATTTTTTTCATTCCCTTTCTTAAAGTCCCCTCTGGCATCATTTATCAGAATAAGAACTGAGCTAGCAGGCTAGTGTGTCACCTTGCCTGTATTCTTCAGGAGTTAGTCAAGAGTTTTAAAGATAAATAAAGGAAAAGGAAGTGTGAGTGAATTAACCATTAGTGAAAGGGGCTGATCTGACACTTCTCCCCAGAATAGGCAGAGTAAGCAGCACAAATTTCATTGCAAACCCTTGCAAATCTTCCTGATGGCATCTGAAGAGACTCCTTTAGAGAGTTTAAAGGATAATTTAGTTTTCAAAGCTGTTATAGCTTTACTTCCACAGTTGACAAAACTGCTAACAGTGCGAAGTGAATTCTGAGATGAATTTGAGTCTCTGGCACATTTCACCAAAGCAGTCACCAGTCAGAACACACCCAGGAATTGCCTCTTCCTCCCAGATCACCGAAAAATATTTTCAGTGAAGGGATTCTCTCTTCTGCATTAATTGCCTGTGTGAAAATTCGTAATTACTCAGCTGTGTTGCCATGTGAAAAGATGTTCAGTAATGGCAAGAATGCTTAGGAGTACATGCATTGCTTCCAGACTGGCTCTTAATCCAGTGAAGTGATGAATGAGAACAAGTGGCTGATAGCATTCCTATGCAGGACTTGTGTATACATGTTGTTCTGCTACAAATAGAAAACTTTCTCACATTTGGAGACATTCCTACTACCTATTTCCTGAACTCACAGACCCATTATCCTTCAGAGAGACAGCTGCTTTGTTCACAGTTTGGCTTTGCAGATATTCAGCCTAGGTACATGGAGAACAGTGCAGCAACTGATCTCCTACTACATGCATTCCCCTTTTCAGCACACATTTCTTAAGCCCTAAAATAGACCTTTATTTCATAATGCATAACTGAAGGTAACAGGCTCTGTTTCCTTTCAGCTTCTTCTAAAACCATGGCTTAACAAGGATCCTTTACTGAGTTTCTAGTCTGTTTTATTTCATTGAAGCTCATTAGCAGAACTTGTTTAAAGCTAGAGCAGGCTACAAGCTACATGAGGCAGCATGACAAAGAAATAAGTTTGCAAGCATGAGTCACGGTTTATTTCCCAAGAACAGTTTTTTCTCTTTGAAACTCACAAATGGTAGGAAGATTGAATATAAGTCTTTAGATTCTTGCAGGGGGTGTATAGCACCAAGGGAAGGGCTAGGGGCAGCTCATAATCCTACCTGCTCTGAAAAATAACCTTTCTGTGAAGCCAGGTGTGTCTGTAACCCCCTCTGCCTGGACCCATTGTTTTGTGAGCACAGCACCAGTGCAGGAAGCTTTTCCAAGGCTGGTACAGCATTTGCATACACTAACTGCTTCTCTTTGTGTGCTTTGAATGGCTTCAACAGCACACAAGCTGTCTGCTGATATGATGAGCACAAGCACCCTCCCTAACCTGCCAAGAAGTTAACTATCTGGTTTCACTCTCATTCAGGGAGAGATTTATAAGAAAATCATTCTCCATGAAATTGCAGCATAACCAGCAAAAGTTATTGTGCTTGTGAATACAGGCTTTGCTTTGTATTACTGTGATGTCTATTCGGTTGTACCAAGCATTGTTCATTATTTAGATATCCCAACAAGGTAATTTTAGTGGCTTCTACACTCCTGCATCTAAGAGAGGGAAGGCAGAAAAGAAAGAATTGGCATTAACGTGACTATTACACAGCTGCCTGGTTACTGAAACAAAATCTAAGGGGACTGCATATCTATGTACATCAGCATTTGCTTTTGCTGGCTTTGCCTTATCTCCTAATATCCACACATCTTTGACTACCAGTGTGCATTAAGCATGGACACAAAGAGGTATTAACCCTCTCTGTAGAAATAAATACTCTCTGTGTGTCATTTATACTGATATTTTGTATTATGTAAAATGCAGACATTTGCAGGCCTGTACACCCATGTGGTCCCACCTACTCTTGACCTTATATAATATTTTGTAAATATATTCTAGTATGTAGCACCACACATCTGGTGATGCGCAAGCAGATAAAATATTCAAGAGCATTCACAGCAGCACTGGTAGAAGTTACATGCTTTGATTCAGTAATCTGGTGACATTACCCCCAATGACAAATGCTTTATTGTCATAGAAACTCACACGCACATGCATCTTTCTTTTCCTAAATCTCCTGAGGGAGTTGCTCCTTTTCATGTTAAGTAACCATTATGACCATTATCTGTTTTCTGTGATGATTATTGTTATCATTGTTATTGCTTTAGGTAATTCTAGGAATTCTACTTCCTCCTTCAATCCTCAGCTTGGAGTTCAAGAACAAAGATGATATGCCCTACATGACCCAGGCCAACGAGATCCATCTCCAAGAAAAGGATCCAGAGGAACCAGAGAAGCCAGTGAAAGAAAAAGATGAGGAAGACATGGAGCTCACTGTAAGTCCTCACAATAAATCATCAGCCTCAGTGCTGACAATTTGTTATTCCTACATCTGATGGCTAAATATAGCACATGATAGGCTACCAGTCTGCACTCCCCTCTCCTCCTTGGGACTCAAGCCACACAGTTGCCATCATTTTGTCTCCATGCTGCAGCAGTGCATGGTGATGCTGTACTGTAACAGCCTTATATTTTGGCTCAATTTGATGTCACACTGTCTGAACTAACTGAATTAGATTTTAGAAGCATTCAGTCATGATAGATGACCTCTCTGGTGGAAAAGAGCTCAGCTTTGGTTGGAAATGCCCAAAGATTCATGGAAGCCAGAGATTTTTTTTCTTTTAGTTGACTTCACTAGAGTGCAAGCAAGTGTGCAAGCAGGTCAGAAAAATTATGAAAATTTAGTCTAAAATTCTTTTTTATATTTTTGGTCATTGTCTTTCACACAAACACACATCTAGTTTTTAATTCACTGAAGACACTAGGCAGCAGCAAGACAGCTCCTCTTCTACAATTCAACAGAATTGTGTAAGGAGGGACTTGTCAGTATTAGTAAAATAGTTTTTGAGGAATAATTTACACCACAAGGAATCAGACAGCTAATGCTCTGAAAACTACACAAGTCATCTACCTCCCGTGTCTTGTTCTCACACGTTTTAGTTTGGGCAGTTATCATACAGGCTATTACATCTGCCTTAGTCTAGTTTGGTTTGGATTTGTTTGGGTTTGATCGCAGTGTCTTTGAAAGGCTTAAAACAGCTCCAGTTGGTCCAGATAAAGTCATAGGCGTAAAAGGGATTTGCCTGGTTAAGTTAAAAAAAAAAAAAAAAAAAAAAAACAAGAAACAAAAANAGAAGGACCTGCCTACAGGACCCAATATGCAGGCAAGCCGAAGGAGCAGCCCACAAGACCCACCTACAGGACCCGTTTGCAGGCAAGAACCTGGCTGTTGGGAAGGACCAGAAGCCAAAGTAGCAGCAATGGGGCGTGCTCTGCTCATTAGCTATTGATTGCAATTTACTAACCCTTGGCTTCTGATCCTATTGAAGTGCCTATTCAAATTAAATAAGCACTTTGCAAGCTGCCTGTTACTTGGCAAGGGGGAGAATTTGGGGGAAGTGTGTCTTCCATCTCACTGTAGCTATCCCAGCTCCTGGTTTCTTGTCTACAATACTGTTTCCTTTTGCCCTTCTGACTCTGCAAATAAGTGATGTGTGCAGTGGATCTGCTATTCCAGATGAACCTTAGATGTTCACCCTCTTCTCCCTTCCATGTGCTGACAGTCCTATTGCTGTGTTCTGTCACTGACTCTTCCCTTAATTCCTTCAAATTCAGTGTATCCCTCTAGTGAAGTTCCAGGCACTTGAAACCTTTTCTTTAAAATACTATTTCTTCCTGTGGAATCCAGCAAGTTTAGAAACAATATCTTTGGTACAGCACTGCTCACTTAGTATTTCTTCATATAATCTATACCATACTGTAGAACTTCTAACACAGCTGTTTCACTCAGGTGCCCCTCAGTGGTGAGGAGAGATGAACTGGTAGCAGAGAGGTCTTTGCATGTCTGTGGTTAGATGCCACAGGCAGTTACATTTAGTCACCTGAATTATTTTAAATATATTTTAAATATAAGAAAATAGACTGACATTTCATATTGTTCCAGCCTTAGTCAAGTGGTCTGGCATAATGGTCAGATTTCTTTTCCACTGATCAGAGGATGCCTGAAAGATGTTTTTGGAAGTGCCTTTGTGAAGTTTCTCCTTAGCCATGGTGTCCTTTAGTATATGAGGATACCTTATAAATACTTCAATAAGATTCATAGTTTATTTTGCTAGAATATCATAAATGTCTAATCCACTGCTGAACTTTGAATCAGTAGACCAGTCACTCACCAAACCTGAGCTTTGTTCAGCATAAATATTAACAAACAAAAGAGACGTTAAAAGTAATTTTTATCTCAAAGTTCCTTTTCTTGCAAATAATATATAATGGAAATAATCTTCCTGATTCTCCTTCTAACCATTCCCAATGAATACTTCTCAAGTTTCTGTATTCATCATGTTATAACCATATTCTCTCTGCTAAAATGAAGATAAAGAGGTCTCATCTAGGCAAGGTCTGTTCATTGATTTCCTGTGTGTCTTGCACTGCTAAGCCCAGATGACTAAAGACAGGCCAAGGAGTCTGTTTCTTCTGCACTTATGCAGAGTGCATGAAGTACAGGGCCACACTAATCTTTTCCCTATGTTACACCTCATTTGCACAGAATAATGGGATCAGCAGACTACAACAACAGTGAAGTTCAGTCTCCACATGGGTGCATCTGTGTGCAAGAATGTATTTGCTTTATGCTCCTCTTAAAGGGTCTGGTGGGTAACTGAACATATGGATGTACTATGAAGATGTGTTTATTCGCTGTAAACTATTTGTTATTCACACCTGCTTTTAACTTTATAACAGATACATGAGAGTGATAGGCCCGCATTCTTTAACACCTAGATGCTAAGAAACAGGCTTATAGCAGCTACTCACAAAAACACATTTGAATACTGCTCTCATCAGTGCTCCTCAGCACCAAGAGATTTACCACAATTTATGTATGGAGCTGACAGTCACTAATCCTGATATTAAACACAGAGTAGTAGAAAGGCATTAAAGTCTAAGGGCCAGGGGTATTTCCTATTTGTGCAGTGTCCTAATCAAGGCCTTAATTGCTGAAATTTAGGTCATTCAGAAACCCCAGAAGTCTCCCATCCTCCCAGAATAACCCTGATTCTGGAAGCCATAACTAGGAGCATCTTTAACTCTATTCAATGCCTTATTGTTTGGGTAGTAGAGCTCCCCAGTAAATGGTTTTATTTCAGAGCACAAAATAACTCATCTAAGTTCTTTAAAAGGTGTTTCCCTTGTTGTTTTGTTAATTTTGCTCTGATTTTCCACAATTAATAGGAAGTTTGGACTTCCATGAGCATCACTGAGTTAATCTGAGAACTTTTGAGCAGCAGCAGCAAAGCTAGTTGTGCTGGCCTCTGGGATCACATTAATTCATCTTTAGCATGTGTGCTTAGCCTTTTCTCGATGGCAGGAAATAACCAAATATTGATCATATCACTAAAAATACCATTCTTAACACAGAAAAGCATGACAATCCATGTCCTGGTGCCCCCAGCCCAGGTCACCCTTCCCAGTGGAAGACTGGTTTCACAGCAGCTCACGTGCCAGCAACAGGGCACCCTGTCAGCTTGTCCGGAAAATGGAACTGGGAGACACTGCTGCTGGTCTCTAGGCAGAAGTGCTGACCCTCTGCATAGGAAGAGGTTCTCTCTTCCTCCAAGGAGTTTGGAAACCCTACATACCACCACCACACATGTGCTCTGGCACAGTCTGTGTTCAGCAGACAGGATGACTGAGCTGCTGGCACTTTAGTCCTGTTTCTCTGTGCTCACTGTAACCACCAAGCACGTGCAAAATCTAATTTTACATATCTGTCAATCAAAGACATTAAAACATTTTTCTACCAGTATTTCAGGGCAGAGAATAGTAATCCTAAAACAACTACCATGGGGGCAGCATTTTCACACACAGTGTAGGATCCAGCAGAGTGTGCTGAGGGAGGTGTCTCTATAGAGATATGTGTCATTTCCACACCAGTTCTCTGTGAACTGGGGTAATTCTCTGTAGAGCATGTAGATTTCTCTCAGGGTGAAATTGGAAGAGCCTGTATTCATTCCTGAAAGACTGAAATTCCTGTTATTTAATTATGAAACACATAAACACAGTATAGGATTGTTAACATATATTAATGCAAAAATGTACAACCCGAAACTCTCCCCTGATAATTCATTATCAGCAAACATTCCTCAATTACATAAAACAAAATCTGGCCCAACAATAACAACAAAAACCAGATTAATAAAATCTCCATGTTAAAACTGTGCAAACATCAATCCCTTCAAGCTAAAATGATGCAGTTGTACTGAACTTCACAGTGAGGTTGAGCTGCTGTCAAGCTTACCTTGCATGACTCATGGTGAATCATGGACAAAATCATGTATTAGAGAAAGAGATGCCACCCACACAGAGCAGTGTGTTGAGCTGTTCCCACCCTACTGCATCCCACTCCAAGGAAAACATTTGTTCACATTTGGCACTGCAATTATTCTGTTAACACAGTTACATAGGTTATTTCTGAATGTTTCTAATGGGGAAGCTTTTCAGTTTGTTAATACTGAGGTATAATTAACAGTCGGGAACATCAGGTCAAACCTAATCCCTAGCCATCTCAGAGAAATTCCCCATCTGTAGCATGGGGGAGGGGAGAAGGTAGTATTATATGACAGAATTAATTAAAAAATATTTATAACAAGATAAAATTACAGCATCGTTATCGAGAAGAAAGCAGTAGCGAACAGGAAATCAGAATTCATAAGTTAAAGCATAAATCCAGATATTGAAAGAGCATTATCATAAAAACCTCCACAACTCACTGATTTCATTGAGAATTAAGTCTGTCTCAGTTTTTGTAAGTTTGTAAAATTGTGAAGGATTTGAACTCTATAAAATAATCCCTCTCACTAAAGTACGGCATTGCTCATTTGTTAAAGTATTTAACAAATTTAGGCAGCATTTTCATTCTGCTGCAAAATTCCTGAGCACCAGAGGACAGCAGAGACAAAGCTTTGGGAAAAGCCACAGAAAACTGTAGCTCCAGATGGCAGTTTTTCCTGAACAGAGTCACTAAGTAGAGAAAAGCAAACAAATTACTACCTTCTTGGGCTATGGTGTTCCCAAAGCATTCAGATCATATTCAATTTTTTTTTCCCTCCCAAAAAAACCCAGTCAATTATATGGATTGAAGGATCACTTTGATTTTGTGGAGTTCAGGTAATGATATCTTCTGGGGAGGTTGTGTAACTTCTGCTACTGTAGTTATATTCAGTGAGTGTCATAACCATAAAAACCCTTCTCCTCTGCTTAACAGCTTCTTTGTCTTTTTCCTTTTTTATAAAAGTCTTGACAGATTTTCAAGGTGTTTTATGTGCTCTGTGAGAGCCAACAGGAGGTACATTTAAATTTTTAATAGTTATTGTTTTATCTGTATTTATGGAAATTAAAAATCTTCAGCCACTAAAGCTAAAGGAAATATATTAACTTTGTCAAAGCAGGCTTTAGTTTTTGAGACAGTCCCAGCAAGTTAGTTTCAGTGCAGTATACTTCTGTCCTGAATCTTTGTTGTATTCTATTGGAAATGTGCATGGCAACATCTGAATGTTGTCAGATTCAAGAATATAAGGGTCCACAAGGAAAGTAATAATACTAGAGGAAAAACTGATTGCATAAGTGAAATTAAAGAGAAGGAGCCATATGGGACCAAGCACAGTCCTAATAACGTTACAAATATCTACACTGACTGAAAAAAGTTTATCATTACAAATTACTATTTCACAGGAAAAAGACCTATAGGAATAGCCCCACATGAGACTGGAAAAAGGAAGAAAAGGTTAGATTGTGATTCTTACTTTCCAATATGTGAGAAGTGCATCACCAGTTCCTGCAGGGCTCTAGAACCTGATGTAGAGGTTCTAGCTCACCTGGAGCCAAGTAGTTATGTGCCTTACATCCTGTTGAATTGGGGAGTGCAGATACAGAGACAAGAAGGACCTTTTTTGAAAGACCATATGTCTGCCATCTAATTGTTCTCTTAGTTTTCCACCATTTAAGTTGCATATGAGGACAATGCTGTCTTCACGGTGAAAGTTTGCTTCAGTTAACATAAAAGCACAAGGCTGCCTTCATCTACTTGTAGAAAAGCATCATAGAAGCATTGAAACAAATGCATCATTATGCAGTCCCCACATACATAGATTTCTCTCAATTCTTGCAAATATTTCATGTGCAGGGTGCTGCATTCCAGAGGTGCATCCACAAGCTAAATAGGAAGAACTTGCAAAAGGCACAGTGAGCTAAAATCCAGTCTTAGTCTATTGTCCACTAAGTAATTCCTTCAGAATGAACCTGTAATAGGTCACATTACTCTTCAAATACAAAGGAACTCCTTTTAAGCACTAACTTCAGTGATTGTAGTTAAGTCCTTCTATTTCTCTGCAGATGATAATGAAAATTAAGAGTAAGCAAACAAAATATTACCTTTTTTTGCCTTTTGTTGGGTTTGCACTCATAGCTGAGGACTTATATATGTGTTTCTTGAGCTCAGTGTAGCTTCTCAGTGGGTCTGAGTTGCAGTGGTAACCATGAGATGAAGCCTGACAAAGGCAATGCATGAGCAGTCTGGAACTTCACTACGGAAGAAGCTACAATCATGTACATGGATATTTCAGTTCAAGGCCTTTCTGCTGCAGTGAGCTTTACTAGTAAGTTCTCTTACATCCATGTAAGCTTCACTGTGGGATCATGGCCCGGGGCAGGCCCAGTGATTAACTTAAAAAGTGCCACTGTCTTCTTTGCTTCTAGTTCAGTGACTATCACTCATCTTTTCCCTTCTTGTCCCCTCTCAATCTCAGCTTTATGAACTCCTCTTTGTTTAAAACCAAAATTTACCTGTTTTCTGTCTGCATCTGTTTATTGTATAGAAGTACACCACAAAAAGCTGCTGTCAGGTAAAAGTGTTTCTGTTCATACAGCAAAAAGGAGAAATATTCTCCACATCTTATTTTTTGTTCACTAGTCAGGAATTCCACTCTCAAGCTGAGGGTTGAGGCTAAAGCTATAGCTTTCTATTTTCAAAGTATTAAACAGAAGCCTTCCTGCAAAAAAATAATTTGAATGCAAAGCATTTTATGCCTAACTATGGTCACCTGGTTTTATCTAGAGATCAAGAACAGTTTCCAATTGACATTTCAAAAAATAGTGTAATTTTTCTTTCACAAGAAAGAAACACAAATTTATCATTTCTTGTAGGCAATGCTGGGACGGGGGAATGGAGAGTCCTCAAGAAAGAAGGAGGATGAGGAAGTTCAGAGCAGGCACAGAATGATCCCCATTGGAAGAAAGATTTACGAGTTCTACAATGCTCCCATCGTGAAGTTTTGGTTTTACACCGTAAGAAATCTTTCCTGTTATATTAATAATGTTTGTACAAATACAGAAATTGGACTAAGGCCGTCTTTTGTGTTTCATTGATGTCCACATTTATATGTACTGGAAAGCTTACACATAAATAGTTTAATAAAAGTATTTGGTGGAAGTCTGCTAGGATTGTAAACCTTTCCATGACTTTTAAAGATTACCATTTCATTCAGGAAGTTAATGGCTAAAATTTGAATGACTGTGTATGTTTTCCTTTAAATAAAATGGTAAGGGGCAGTTTGCTGTAGTGCTCCCAAAGAATTCCCTATAGGAGAATTCAAAATAGGATTGCTTCCAGTAGTAAGCCCAGTGGGAGGCTGGTCTGAGGCAGAATATGAATTATCTAATAACTGATGAAAAAAAGAGATAGACCACTTCTTTCCTTGGAACATTTTTAATTTTTTCTGTTTTGATCAGTCTGTGGAGCGTCTCTGAGAAAATGTGCATGTAAGTACCCACAAGATATCAAAGACATGATTGACAGCCAATGTACATTTTTCAGGGACAAAATAGGTTAAATAGGCACATGCCCCATGTTAGAAAGAAATGGAGCTTTCAGAAGGAGCAGAAGAAAATCATGTCATATATTTCAACTGCAGTGAAACAGTACCAAAAACTTCCCAGGGCTTTCTCACAGCTAAATTAATAACTGCTGTATTAAAGTTACTATGTGGATAAAAAGCTTTTTGACAATTAGTCCTCAAGACTAGATATTAATTATTCATTATCAAGCTAGAAGCAGGGATTAGAAAGGATCCCATTAAGTTCTCTTCTATGTCAGGTGCTATCTGATATTTTTATTCAAAACTTGGATGATGGAGTAGAGATTAGTTATTGGTTTAGTTATTACTTAGATATTATTTGTTATTTTGCAAATTGCACTAGAATGTAGAAGGATAAGACTGAAAAGATCACAGAAAGTAATCCTTTCAGTTATCCTTGGCTGGAATATTCCATCCCAGTTCAGCTTCTGCATCATGTGACAAGTGTGGACTGGTTTGAAAGACCCCAAAGAAGAAGAATATTTCAAGAAGTCTGTAATGCTTGACTTAAAGGGAAAGATTAGGAAGTGAGAATGTTTGCTCTGTTAAAAAAAAAAAAAGTATGCAGAAGAAATGTAACAGTTTTCAAATATGTGTAAGTACCTCCAAATCCTTGCTGAATAGGACAAAAAATAACACCCAAACAGTTCTAGGAAGAAGTTAGGAAACAGTTTCTAGCTGCTCCAAGAAGTAACGTCATGAACTATGTGAGGACATGCTAGATTTTTCATTATTAGTGATTTCTAAACTATCTTATCAAGACATACGTCCATTATGGTACACTGGAATTAATCCTGGAATTAATCCACAGCCTAATGGAATTGGCTAGATGGTTTCAGGTGGGTTTTCCCAGTCATATTTTCCATCATCCTGCTAAAAGCACAGCAAATCACAAAGAATGGATCCTTCTGTGATTTCTCATAAGAAAAATTGCCTTGCAGACGTTGGGAGCAACTCACATCAATCGAGTCTTAACTGTGGTGGATGCTGTAGACTAGCAGATAGTTTAATATCTTGGAGTACTTTATTGTTCAGCTTGGTGGCCACTGAACATTAATCAAGCCCACAAGTCCAGAAACTACTCATCAGCAGCCTAGTCTCATTATCAATTGCAGTGTGTATTATGCACAAACAGAAAAGCCTTTACCCTGCAAATGGAAAGAAGCATCCTGGCTTTCCCTGTTAGTTCAATTTTTAAATGGGAGAGATAAATCAATATTGCATTTTCATTTAGACTTGTTCCTACAGCTTCATGGCCTGAGGCAGGCCTCAATCAAGGTCATTTATTAAAACCGGATCTTGGATATGCTGAGCTTAGAGAGCAAGTTGAGGTGGATTCTGGCTGCCATGCTTGACCTGTTGTGTATATTGAGAAGTCCTGGAGACTAAAAGCAAAATAAGTTTCAGAGAAGGATTAAAATTGCACAGCCTATCACACTTTGCAAATACACAGGCATAAATACCATTCATGGATTTCAGAAGAAATCATTCAGATTTTACATTCCACAGTCCAAAATGCATGTAAAAGATCCTGTGGTTATTGTATACCACTTAAAAGAATTTGAATATTCTGCATTTACCTATCTCTATTACTATATAGCTTCATTCTTTAAATACACGAGTGAGTTAAATGAAAAATTTGAGTAGCATTTGGTTCAGCAGAAACTAGACGACCTTTTTATCAAAAAAATCCCAAAACAAACCAAACAAACAAAAACAAACAAAAAAAAAGTCAAAACAAACAAACCAACAAACAACTCCCCACCAACTTTAGCCTTTCTCTCTAGACACACAGCAATTTCAAAAGTCTACTCTGTTCTGTTTTGTGGCTGTTGCACTGGAAACTATGATGCAAATGTTTCATCCCACAGATTGCTTAAGCAGAAGAGGATGATCTCCTACTGTGGACTACTCCCACTGTCTAATATAAAAGAACTCTTGCAACAGTGTCAAAATAGTAAAATAAAAAGTAGAGCTTTATTGGAAGCTTTCAGGTATCCTGGTGGTGATGTGCTCACATAGCACTGGATTTCTACAATTTTCATAAGTTTAGCAAATTAGCATAACTAACAAATATTGTCCATTTAGAAGAGTCGTTGGTTAGGTTATTACCCCTGGGTACTGCCCCACTGGAGTTGGTCTAGGGCTTCTTTGCCCCATTTCATATTGTGTCTCCTCAGATTCTGACTGTAAAACAGAAGCCTGCTCCTTGTCAGTCTTCTTTTTCTTAAGAATAAGATTAAACAGTATTTCAGGAATGTGTTAGAAGGTTAACTTACTGCTTCAAAATCTAAGAGAAAGGGTAGCAAAAACACTAGGAACTATATAGCTATTTAACTGGAGTCTAACAAGCTACAAATATATGAAATATACATAAAAAGCAAAATCTTTAGGCATCAGTACTACTAGAATTAACTGAGATATTAGCAGGAAGAGGCCACATTTCTACCTCTTCTGAAGAGGAAAGCTGCAGAGGAGTTGAGCCTGAGTAAAAGTCATCTTCTAAACATCAAAAGAGCTTTGCTGCAGGTTTTGCATTTTGGGATCACTTCAGTTTATGATCATTTAATTATTGTACTCAATCAGAAAAGAGGAGGGTGATCTCCTTCTTGAAGCATTAACCTGTTGGTACGATTTCCAGGTGTGTCCTCTACCACAATGAGTATTCCAGTGTTTTCTATGGAATAGGACTGCATCCATAAAAGGGTTGGGTGCAATCCACCCTTGAAACTTCTTAGTAGGCACTTCTTTCCTTAGTTTCTTCAGGTACTGCCCTCAACGGAGACAATGACAGCTCCTAGCTCTTTGTCAAGCCAGGCAAAAGCAAGAAAAAACAGCCTTCAACTACTTCTGTAGTAGAGCACTTTTAAAGAATCTTGAGTACCAGCACAAACAGCTATGCTGAAGTTTGACCACAGTGTTGGATCAGTGTAGCGTCCTGGAAGGTGAGAGCAAGTTAGAATTCTGGGGAGGGAGAAGGAGGCAGTCATTCACCCCACCACTGAAGGGCTTGTCTCTTGGGTTAAAGTGGAGACATTTCAATTCTACTCACAGATCAAGATTCTTTTCTGTTTTGTCAAGCAAAAACATTTTGCAATTTTGAGTAAGTTTGAATTGACATAAAGAAACCCGCCAAAACCAAAACAAACAAAAAACAGTCAGCATTTCAAAAGAAAACCAGGAAGAAGTGAAACTCCCTAGTTACAGTTAGATTCTTGCAGCTTCTGTCACTTTTGTAACTTCAGTGTTCTCATTCTTTTGCCATTCTGACTGCAAGGGCTCACCAAAGGCTGCTGAAGCAGATCAAACCAGATTTCCTATAATTAGTAATCAATAAGGTCTAAGAAGAATGTTAAGTAACAGTATCACCTGGCTTTTTGCTCTACATCAGAAGGTGCTATTTCCACTAGGGAGGTGTGTATCCAGTTCTGCCTGCCCAGACAGGTTCTCCTGACTCCAGTGTCACCCTACATGTTGGTCTACATCAACACGGCTCTCCATTTCCTTTAGGAGTGGTGAGGGAAGAGCGGCCTCCAGACCGCGCACTTCAATCCACCATCCCTCACAAACTGAGAGACAAATGAGATCATTTCCTCCTCTGTTTTATGCAGACAAGAAGTAGTGCTTCAACTGTCTGCTTCCTCTATACTGATAGTTATGGCAAATAGAATGAATTCTCTTGAGTGTCCTCAGCCACAACTGGAACAACTGCCAGAATCCTGTGGCTCTTACAAAGAGTGGAAGTGACGTTCTCTAACAAATACAATAGAGCTATAAACTCTATTCTGTGATGTGCAAAACATTGAAATAATCCTATCCAAAAGTCTCAAGGCCCTCTGTGGCTGTTTCAGCTTACATGTGAGCCCATGTACGCAATAGTGAGTAACAGACAATTGAGAGATAAAAACGGAATTCAAATATAGATGTATGTATTACAGCTTTCTGACATAATGACTAAATTCATGCACAGAACTGAGTCATCTTTTCTCTGACTTATATTTAGCCTAAAGATGCATTTTCTTATAGGGTTGCTGTTTAAAAGGCAAAGTAGACAGGCGGCTGGTTTCTGGCCTCCACGAACCAGAGTGGAATCCTTGCTCCAGAATGACACTCGAGTTTCTCTGAACTTTATGAACTTGATGATGCCCTTTGCCTGACCTGTCTGTTTTTGGCAGACCATTTAATTACATTTGGCACGCAGAAAAACAAAAAAAAAGAAACTAATAACTGAATTCACACTTTCCTCTGGATAAAAAATTAACCTGGAAGATGAATATATTAGGAAGGAAAAGAAATACATTCACACATAAAATTTTGCAAAAAAAAAACAAGGTGAATGAATGCATGGCTGTGCCCAGCTCCTTGCTGCAGCAGTGTGAGTAGGAGTAGCAGTGTCTTGGAGAGGAAACATGCTGTATACATTAGGTCAGTACTACACTGGGTAAGAAGCTCTCTAATAATGCCTAAAATCTGGTCTCAGAATGCCAGACTCAGCCCATATTAGGTGAATAGAGAGGGGAAAAAAAGAAGGGGTGTTAGAGGACTAAAGGCTTTTAGAAGCAGAAGGGGGAGAAATCTTCACGTAGCTTACTTAATTGGGTTGTTGATACAGTGGTATTAGAATTGCCATCACTGTGGGATGATCCAAGGGAACTGCGTAAATAAGGTCTTTTTGGGGAGATAGATATAGCTGGACACACGTGCATGTATTTTGCAGATTCCATACAGTATGTGACTTAATGTAAGCTTTCTAAGACAACCCAGGACAGTCTTATTGTCCTTTTGTCTGTGAAACCCTGGTTACAGTAGAATCGGGAATATCAAATCATATCCAAGAAACTAACTCAGTTGTATAGACAGGGACAATTGATACTCTTTTTTTTTTCTTTACAGCTGGCATACATAGGCTACTTGATGCTGTTCAACTACATTGTGTTGGTGAAGATGGATCGCTGGCCATCTATTCAGGAGTGGATTGTCATCTCATACATTTTCACTCTGGGAATAGAAAAGATGAGAGAGGTAAAGTCTCCCCAACCACAAAATAATAAAAAAGGAATAAGCAGGGGGTTTGAGAGTTGTTTTCTCATTTTAATATCTGTTTTTGTTCTTTTTCTCAGGGTACATTTTTATGAATGAGCTTATCATAGAATTGCCTCCTTTCTTTCAGAAAGGCAAGTGGATTGTTAAAAAAGGCAGGAAAAAATACCTATCTCCTTTAATTTTAAAATTAGAAGGTTTTTTTGTCGTCATCTTCTCTTTCTGTTTTTCTTTCTTTCCTTCTCTCTCTTTCTTTTTCTCTTTATCTCTTTCTCTCTTTCCTTCTTCTCCCACAAAATTTCTGTGTTCAAATTTCATTGTGATACTCATTTAATAGCATCCACAAGTACGGGGCGATCTCCTGACAAGTCTTAAAGGTCAGCTAAATTCCTTAAAATGTGACTCTTGAAAATTTTTGTTAATATGTCAAGCAACAGTGTGCATCTCCCTAAGATGCAAAAGCAGACACCTAGAGCAGAGACAGAGCATTTAAAGTAGCACACAGTCTATAAAGTGAGTGAAGTGGCTCTGTTAACCCTGCCCCTCGTGGTCTATCCCACCTAACGCTGTCCTCTTTCACTTAGCCAAAGGTGCATTTATTCCACAGTGACACCAGAGGCCCAATTCAGCCCTAATGAGAGTGAATGTGAGTCCCATTGACCTCAGCTGAAATAGCACATTTGTACCCCTGGGCTGAATCTGTTACCAGTTATGTTTGTGCATTCTGAAGCCAGTGCTCTGGAGGACTAGACTAAAAATGGATTTGCAACACTTAGGTTTCAAAGGCAGGTTTCTGACACTGTGTGGTAAATGCTACGTTATAAATAAAAAGAGCAGAGTAAAAGACACTACTTGAGTGGCCCATGAGTATACATCACTGAGCAGAAGAGAAAGGAAAGCAGTAGCCACACAAGGACTCTGCAGCACTGATGGAGCCAAGGCCCTGCTGGCTCGGCTGGTGGAAGGCTGCGCTCAGGAGTTGTGCAAGCTGGTTTTTGCCTAATCATTCACCCCAAACTGTCCTTTCCACAAAAGTTTACCAAGAACATTTGTCACAATTGATTTCTAAGCAGATGTTGCAATTGTTCACAGATGAGCCTAAAATTCATTCCAAAAACAAATTATAAGGATGACATTAATCTTTTCTGAGAAACTGCATCATGAGTTTGCTCAAATGTTCTTGGGCTAAATATAGAAAATTAAAACCAACAGCTTGTTAACTCACTAAAAGGTAGGACTTATTCATGGAGATCACTTGAATAATAGTTTTAAGAGTAGTTTGGGAAAACAACCAGGTTTCACAAATGATCTTGCAAGGAGAATGACAGTAAATTCATAAGGTAAGATTATTTATTTTTGTGACCTTTATTCTTGCCTGTGGAACTTAATTTCCAAAAACAGGCCCAAGTAGTATCTAGTATTTCTCTGTATTAAATTTCTGATGCAGAGCTTTCTGGTTATTAATTATTTCTTGGTCATTTGATACACATTTTAATGTCACTTTCTGTAAATCTATAGCTTCCTTAAATGTGAATTTTCTGATTGAAAAAAATCTTTCTGTATTTTACCCTCTGTTCCAAGACCCTAAGTAGGGTTAATACATTTGGAAAACAGAAATATATACACATATTTCTTCTGATTTCGTGAGGATTTTAGACTGAGTCCTTTGTCCACTTTGTCCTTTAAAGTATCTTGCACATAGATACATGTTAAGAATGGTTGAGATTGAAGATTTTGGGGAGAAAACATAACAGCGAGTACCTGAGGTATTTGGATGGTAAGCATCTATCAGCTTTGCTTTTGGCCTGTGTGGCATGTTATCTATCTGCTTACTACAGATTTCTTCAACTTTATATTGAAAGAGCTCAGCTCCTCTCCTCTGCATTTCCTCTGTCCTTCAGATCCTCATGTCAGAGCCCGGGAAACTGCTGCAAAAAGTCAAAGTTTGGCTCCAGGAGTACTGGAACGTTACGGACCTCATAGCTATCCTCCTGTTCTCCGTTGGGATGGTGCTCCGTCTGCAAGACCTGCCCCTGCGGAGCGACGGGCGCGTGATCTACTGCGTCAACATCATCTACTGGTACATCCGGCTGCTGGACATCTTCGGCGTCAACAAGTACCTGGGGCCCTACGTCATGATGATCGGCAAAATGGTAGGGGGAGTTGGCAGACCTCTTCTGTTTGACAGCTGTGCCTTGGCTCAGTGTCCTCAGCCAGTGCCACTGCTGCAGATTTACCCTCTCTGTTTCTTACATCCGCGTTTTCGCGTAGGCTGGAAATCCGTGGTTTATTGAATCAAAACCTCCAGAATTGGGGATTAGGTTTTTCCTGTTCTGCTCGGTGATTCATCGTTTGTCTTTCTCTGAGGTCACTTTTCAACAGCAGAGCCACCCTACACCCCTCTGTGCCTCATTTGCAGAAAGTGCAAAGGAGATTTGGTGATTATAAAGGAAGGTTTGTTAAGGTAATAAAAAGTTGTTCAGGTGTGTAGTACCTCGAGCCTCTCAATGTGTTGTAATAGTCATGGTGTGTTCAAGACTGTGATGGTTACGGCTAAGACTGACCCTTCTGCAGCTTGATCCACACCCACAAGCGTTTCCATCATTTAAGTTCAGGTGTGTCCTGGTGACATGAGAAATCTAAGCAGATGTTGCAATTGTTCACAGATTGTAATTGTTCACAGGGGCAACCTGTGCCCTGGCCAAATCAATTGTACACACCGTAGCAGGAATATTAACAGCTTGTGTAATAGTAAATGTATGCACGAGGAATCAAGAAACATTTGCTTCCACGTGCTTGACTTTTGACTTTTCAATTTTTAATTTTCATGTTTCAATTGAAATATTGCAATTAAAAAGCATTTTGCTTGCTTCAGTTAAAGAAAATGGCTGGATTTACAGATGCACATGCACTCATCCCTGATATTTGGATACCTGCACATGTAGCTGATAGATGTGTTCATGTTTCACATGCAATATCCAGCTTTTCTTTGTGTGAATTATGTTTGCTTCATCTATTTTGGGGTTTAAAAATAGATTAAAGCACCTTGAAGCTGGCTTTAAGTAAAAAAATTAAACTGAATATTAACTCCTCTAGATGAAATACTACTCCTGTCTGTTTGCTATGTGACAATAATCAGCAAGTCCAAACGGGCTGTTTGTTGTATTTATCTTACAATGGTCCTTAAGGAAAAGCTTAATCCATTCTCACCATCATAAGAAAAGGGGACATGTATGACTGCATGGACTACAATATCTCCTTGATATTACAATAGTCACAACAGGCTCAGTGAGCAGGTATAAAACTGAAATGCAAAATATACATCCAGTTACATATTCTATCCAACAGGGAACCATTGCCTTATCTCCTCAATTTACCACCTTTCTACTGCAAGCCCACAGTGGTGAGTTTGACAAAGAAAGAATAGCTTAGTGGAAAAAAGTGAGGGAGAGAGATTGAGGGAAAACATGAAAGTGGTATTTGAGTTGTTATGTCCTGGAAAAGGGATTTTGAAATGCCCTTCCTTCAAGAAAGCCTGGAGGAGGTTGACATGAGGTTTTGCAGAGCTCCAGAGTGAAAATACTCAGCAGTTCTTGTTGGAGGTTATTGTAAAAAGACAGCAGGAGCAGCAAAAGGAATACAGATCAAAGGAAAAACACTGCCTTAGCAGGTTTCTTTCCTGCCACATTTGGACTCTTTCTGACAGTCGATCTGGTGGTCACTGGGGCTTACACAATAGACAGTGTATAAAACTTCTGAAAAAACAGTTATCCTTCTACTCTGATTTATTTTTCACAGCTACATGCACTAAAAGTTTCAGAACTAGCTGTGGTGCTAACACAGGCAGTGTGAGTAGCCATTCAATAATAGAAGGGCCATGTGTAACAAACTTCTAGTAGTCAGTGTTACAGATAGGAGCCCAAATCCATCAGCATTATAAAGAGTGGTTCCTTTTATTTCTAGGTCACACAGAAAGGGAGTTATTGAAATTAACAGCATTTTCATTCCTTTGTCACTTTAACATATGTACAACAAATCAAACTTCCCTCCACTTTCTGTGGAAAACAAATGCAGGAAAATCACGAGCCTCTGTGTGCTCAGTACCTGCATTAAAGGGTGTTGAATTTAGCTACCAAATTGTTCTGAAGCTCTGGGCAGCTGTTAAAGGAGGCAAATTCTTCTATTTTATGCCTTCTTGTTGCTTGGTTTTCATCATTTGTCTGACTTTCCTTTCACTTTCAGCCACTCTGACACATCCCCTCTGCCCACACATGCAATACACAACCGGCTTGAGTTACACAGATCAGCCTCTCACATCTCTTTTCTGGCCAGCTTACTCTCCTGTGCAACTCATGTCCAGCTCATGCACTCCCTGGGAGCTGCACCTGCTAACTCCAGGCTGCTCCATGGGCTCTCTTGTGCATTTTTGTTTAAATCATGTCTCTCTACCTCCTTGTGTTCTGTCTCCCAAGTGGTGTTGAAAGTTCAGTTTGGCACTATGAAGCACATCAAGGTGGTTATACATATTTCTACAGAGTAAGCACATCACAGCCACTGAGGTCCTCCATATTTAATGCCTGAGCATTTCTTGAGCTTCTAATGTAAGTTTTAGACTCAGGAGGGAAAGGATGGCTTTTGCTATCTCTCCAATGTTGAGGAGCTTTCTCTTCACCTGCCTCTACACTGCAGTCAATGAAATAGCTGTAATAAGTTTACCTCTGGCCGCTCTGAACAAATATGCAAGTGAAATTAGGCAAGGAGCAGAAATGCGCTTGAGTAGTTTAAATGCAATAGGTTAAACCAAAGATGAAGATACAAGGAGGAAACTGAATGGCCAAGCTTATTATTATCTACTGATTTCAGTAACAGAAAATGCTTGTGCTTTTCTGATTTCTGCACAGTGATAGATTTAATTTCCTTTAGGGAATTTCAGGAATGAAATAAAATTACTGTGGAACGTCAAGAGAGTCAGAGGTATATCAGTTCCTTTAATGTGTGGAAATATCTGCATTTTCATAGCCTTTCTGCAAATACAGAAGTGGAAATACAGCCAATTTGTTCACGAAATTGTACCTCAAAAAATTGTGTTTTATCACTTTTTTAAATAGATGACTGATGAGCTCTTTAGAATGATCGAAATAGCCATTGCCTTGCTAAAACAGCAACTGTAATTTGACTTCACAGGCCAAAGGACCTGATACAATGCTCATTGAAGTCAGTGGAAACTTGTCCATATATTTAATTGTATTCAGACAAGTTACTGAGAGTTTAGAAGATACCAAACTGAAAAAGAAAACTAATGTGCATCTTGAGTAGAAAACAGCACTAAAAATTTTATTTCTTGCAACACAAAGTCACACCTGTGTAACTCCTGATCAAAAACACTTGAAACATTTAAGACATTGTTTTAAATTGCCTCAAAATACTGATTTTGTTTATTTGTTTGCATGACATTTTAAAATAGTTATTACGTTACATCGTAGCAAGTTATATATTGCAATCTTAAACAAAGTTTGATCAAGCAAGAAAGGAGGAATCAAGTTTCACCTCTAGGTTTGCTCCCTAAAAGCAGTGAGAACTAAATACCATTATTCAGCTTTTCCATTTCAAGATACTTTCTGAAGTACAATGATCTGGAATTCCTCTTCTTGAAGGAATATTTTTTTGAGAGATTTATGCCCTGAATTAAATAGGAATAGTGATGATTAGCTTCACTTCAGGGTTTTAATTATTTAAAGCATTTCTTTTCCTCTCTGATGTCCCCAANTTTTTTTTTTTTTTTTACTTGTCCTTGGTTCCTTCTTTCCACCTCCCTGATTGTTTCTCATCTGACCCCTGCTCGGCTGGTGCCTTTCTCCTAGAGCCTCTCTGTCTAAACATGAGCTTACCTTTTTCTCTTTGCCACCCTGTAACACTCTTCTGTCTGGTACATAATTTCCCCGTGTTACTTTGACCTCAGGCTGCTTTAAAATGGAAGAACCCCTGCAGCAGTATCAGATCCATCTGCTGCAAGTAGATCCCTCTTCCAGCAGCTCCTGTCATGAGCAGCCCTGCCTTGGGCTGCAGCAGGTGCCCCATGGGGCCATAAGACCACCAGGTGAGGTGCAGGTTGGTTTCACACCTCTCTTGCAAGGAGGGCTGAATTCAGCTGAGACAGAGAGAGACTGGAGGGAATACAACTCCTAAGCTTTAGAGGATTCTTTACTGGAGTTTTGGCTAGAGACAAAAGGTATGTCCAGAACTGTGAAAAACATCTCAGTTGTAACAATTCTAAAGACCTGGCAAGCCTGTCATTTTTAAAGGGATCTTACCAGGGACCTTACACAACTCTCAATTCTTTTCACATTCACTTTGGGCTGTCTCTGCTGTACCTGCCTGATGCCCATTGTTCTGCTCCCTTGAGGGCCTTTTCTAGAACAGTACTTCTTATAATCTTCAGATCTATTCAGCACCTTGTAGGATTGCTGCCCCACCTTTTTCAGAAACATTTTAAATGGATGGGTACTGTTTGCAAACACTAGTTAATCTTGGGCATATGCTAACGAGGCCCTCAACAGAGGAGAAGAACAGAGCTCACTGTCTGTTATCCAATTGGGATTTTTTAATTCCGCAATTGTCAGACTCCCCCACCAAGCGGATTTTTAGCCCAGCCAGGATCACAGCTTTCCTTTCTCACTGGTCACCACCATGGTGTTCCTTATGTTGCAGTAACAGGCTGTTCTGCCACCCGTTCCTCCGTATGCTAGTTGCAGCTCCCTTTGCTCCAGCAGAATGACTACCAGTGAATAAAATTATCCATGTCAGTCCTTTTGCTTGTGTACAGTTGCCACTTGGTGCCTATAAACATCATCTCACAAGCCTTGCCCAGACCAGGCTGCTGATTCCAGTGAACCCATATATCCTCGTGGAGGCAACTGGTGTGACCAGATGGTACTTTGTATTTTCAAGCCTATTCATAACATTTGAATTGTTCTTGGAAGTGAAACTGGGTAAAACTGAGGACACAATAATATTACTTCACTTCTTTGGAAAATAATTTCTTTATGCATAAATGAGTACAGCTTTTCAAAATTTGTTTTTGAAAATTCTAAGATTCACAGACTGTTTTTTTGCAGGTCATAATAATAGTAATGTGGACAAATAAGCTCCTCTAATTCTTGTCCTTTCTCTCTCTTTTTCTCTCCTTTTTCCTGTCATTACATTCAGATGATAGACATGATGTACTTTGTCATCATCATGTTGGTGGTTCTGATGAGCTTTGGTGTGGCAAGACAGGCAATTCTCTTCCCCAATGAGGAACCTTCGTGGAAGCTGGCGAAAAACATTTTTTACATGCCTTACTGGATGATCTATGGGGAAGTGTTTGCAGACCAGATAGACCGTAAGCAAGTTTATGATTCTCATACAACAAAGTCAGGTATCCAGCTTTGATCAGATGATGTCCTATTAGATCATGTGTGTTTGCTCAATAAATGGCTCTGGATAGAGGAACTTCTTCAACACAGAGAATGGTAGCAAAAGTAATTTTTCAGCTAATATTGGGGTGTCGGTTTCAGGACATGCTTCTGGCATGACTTTGCAATCATTTAACTGGAAATCTGTAATGCTGAATTATCATGTATGTGGAGAAGGTTATAAATGTGTCCTTTTTACCAGCTTCGTGGCAGGAATTCCCTTCCAGGTATCCAACATGAATTTGGTGGTATACCTGGGACACAAAAGTCACTTCTTTTATTTTTCATCCCTTGGTTTATTTTCAAACCTAAATACTTTTTATCTAACTTTATGTTGAGCATTATGTCTAATAATTGGGGGTTAGACCTTTCAGCTCCTGTACTTCATGAGGATCTAATCCAATGTGTTTTCTTTTCTCTGTTTACCTTCTCTGTGCCACATTTAAGCTAAACCTTGTGATGCAATTCTTCGGGTCTAATAACTAGATCCATTTTTAGAATATTGCTGCATTTATTTTTGGAAGGCAAGACTGTGCTCACTCCAATGCAAACAGGAAAAGAGCCAGTATTAAATATATTATCTCCTCAGGATTCATCAGATAGGTGATCAGGAAAACACTGGTTTTCTGTTTAGATTCAGTCTTGTGGTGCCACTCCTTGTATTACCACCAAATGAGAGAGCTGGTCATGAGAAATGATGCAGTAGATGACCATCACAAGCAATGTCATCTTTTGCAACTACTGTCATGTAACTCATGTTCATCATTCCTACTTAACTACTTCAAAGTCTTGGCAGCATTTGTACTGACTTGAAGTCAGTACCTTTTACAGTGGCAGATGGCTTCCATTAAAGCTCTGTTTAGGTTATTTCATTTTATTCTATCTGCCATTTTAGGAAAGGACAGTATTTTCAAAATTTATTTGCTGTTTGTTCAGTATTGACAAAGTTTGAATGAAAAAAAAAGGTGTTTATTTTTCCTGAGCTGACTGAAAGTAGTAAATGTATCTATATCACAAATAATGCCCCCAACTGAATATAGTTTTAGTATATGTATCCCATGGCAGATATTTCAGCAGTTTCATGTTAATTTCTTCTTGCTGGCTAGCACAGAATCATTATTGTGGATACAGATGAAACTTCCTTTTTTATGTTTGCTTCCCTACTTGGTTTTCAGAGGCAGCATGGCATGCAAGGAAGTAAGCAAATACCTATAATCACAAAAGTTCTCACTATGTTTCACATTTTACCCAATTCCCTCATTTTTATCCTTTTCCCTTTTCTTTTTTAAAATTAATTTATTCCTAAGGTGTAATAGTTGGGAATATAAAACTTCATCATGCTCTGAAAGCATATTATAGAGGGATAAAGGTTTGTACTATTAAAATATGACTTCTTTCTACAAGCAGAATTATGTCTGTCCCTCTACAAGTGGCCATTTATTGATATTGTACTAAGCAACTACAATAGTGCAACAAACATGGCAATTGGCTGAATAGTGTTCTTGTGGGTTGTTTTAAATGAAGGGCTGATTACAGTTTAGAACCCATAAATGTAAGAAACTGAAGAGTGTTTAAGTATGAAAACAGGGTGGTAGGCTGCACACCCTTGCATGAGAATTTGTGTTATTTAAATGCTCAACATTTAAATCATGGAAAAAGATGCAGAGTAATTACTTCTGAAGCTTAGGAAAAGCAAAATTCCTGGCGGCCTAAACTCCAGCTTTAAATATAGACATATTGTTTTTCTGCTGTGCCAAGGAAACTTGGAGTTGCAGCAAAAGTGATGATGTCAAAATAAAAAGCAGCACCTACTTCCTCCTTCCTGAGAAGCAGATGATGCAGGGAATTAGAATCTGCCACTCTCCCAGCACAAAATATGTACAGTATGTCATGTCTGTCTGATGCTCAGTTGTCTCAAAAATGTTACCTGTGGGATAGACCAGCAGCACAAGCAATAGTTGGTGGTGATGCTACACAATCAAAATGACCCAATGGACACCTAGAAGGTTTTACTAGTGTGCTGTACTCACATTTGTTCACTTTTTAAACATTTGCTGTTATTTATATTTTCCACGTTGTTCTAAGCTAAATCAGCCACTGTACTCATGTTAAAGTACTACAGCGTTTGTACTTTCTCAAATAAGATAAGCATGTTCTAAGATTGTGATGCTACATCTAAACAGCAACTTAACTTTATGGTTCAGAGCACATTCTTTTCTTAATCAGTATTATTTTAACTAAGAAAAAGGTTGCTTTTGATTTTGTTTATATTTGGTGCAAGCTTGGGTTTCAGTAAAAGTGCTGATCATGGAAAAGCATGTTGATTTGAGCAACTCTCCTGGAAATCATCCTGCTATCTGAGAAATGTACAAAAAAGTAGGCTACTCTAACATTCCTAATTTATTTTTTTTAAAGAAAAATTCTTTTTATATATTTAATTTTTTTAAAAAATTTTATTTGTGAAGCATGCCATTAAGGCTGACCAGATACAATGTCTGGATCCATCTCATCAACCGGCAGCCTTTTCATCCAGTGGACCTACTCTGATTTTTATTTAACACACTGCTAAATGCCTTGCTCTAAAACAGTGCATATTTACATTTTTTAACCCATAATTTCTGTATTCATATCATTTTTTAAGGAAAAGCATGTAAGCTGGAGTATGTGTTAGTGTCCTGTTGGTATGTGACCTCATCTTCAACTCAAAAGTGAGGACAGATCATATCCTCACTTCTGGGATTATGAATACAGTATTCAGTTGTGGTGTTTATTATCAGTGATGTCCATAACTGCCACATACCTACAAATTTCTGTCTAAGAATCAGTTGTAAAGTGGGGCAGAAGGAGAGTAATTCTTTTAGCTGTGTGTTCAAATTTTCAGGTAAATTCAAAACCAGCAAAACCACTCTAAGTATTTCATCTCAGACTGATGGTTCATCATGACATGACCACTAAAAAATCTAAAAGCCTTGTCATATTAATCAGGTGCTCCATATAAAGAGGGGTAGAACTAGAATGGCCACCTTCAGTAATTCTTGGATGAAAAGAGTGTGAGAAGTGAGAACCACTGAATATGCCTAAACATGCTGAGGGAGGACCCACAGACAGTAACACATGGAAGAGTGGCAGCTGCTAGCAGTGGAGACATCCTGGGTTCCTGGTGCTCTGCCAGTCCCAGCCACCCATTAAGTCCACAGCCCAGCTCCATATGGGCTTGGGGAATGGGCCACTAGAAAAGCCAGACTTTACTATCACAGTGCAATCATAATGGGCTTCCTGGAGGTCTTTGAGCAGGAAATGAGTGGAATGTGATCTCTAAACAAAGGAGGTGAAATTACAATTAGACCATATTGTCCCCACAACTGTATCCAGCAGTTCAGCTCATTCTATATAGCTGATCGGGCACGGACAGGAGGTTACACATACCATGTTGCCTACTCAGAAAGTTTTAGCAATTACATGAAACAGTCTTTGGAAGTATGTAAAGATCAAGGAAGAGCCAAGCTTCTCCATGGAAAAGTCCAACCAGTCAAAATATCAGTCCAAGTGAAACATCAATAATGACTGAAACAGCCTTGAGCTACTGAGTTTTGCCTGAGGCCTAGAAAACCCCACTCACCAACTATTGGGATTCAGATAAAGGCTTAGACTGAAGAATTGAAAGCAGACAGTAAGCTAATCAAATTTATGAATTATTTAAAGGTCTGGAAATGAAAAATTAATATATTTCAGGAAAGGAATAATAATAAGAGCTTGATAAATTGAAAAAAATTAGACTGATATCAATTATGTAGTTAAGATATATTATTATCCACTGATAGCTGGGGGAGGAGGGAGGATCTGAATCAGGGACCTGGTGATGGCTCATGCAGCTGTCTCACTTTGAGGCTGTCTTTCCTGATCCATCTGTGCCTTGTGCTGCCCAATGGGATCCATGGGCAGCAGCCAGCCGTGTACCTGCTTTAGAGAATGCCTGTCCAGAAGTGGATTTCCCACAAACACTGTAAAGTCTCTCCCTCAGTTCACCACACATTGGTGCTTAGGCTGGCAGTTTTAGCCAGGAAAATTCATAAGACAGTTCTCACCTGTGAAGAACTTTGTTTTCACTTTACAAAACTATCCACCCCTCCAGAATACTATGGATACAGAAGGATATAAGAAATACTGAAGAGGAAAGGTAAGTTTGTTGGTAAAAAACATGTAGATAGAGGAAATAAATGCCAGGTTGGGAAATGGCAGTCGTCTGTAGAAAATGAACATCAGAGCTCACGTTTTCCTGTATTCAGAAGGCTAAGCAACTGAATCTGCTGTTAGTCAACATGGCTCCTGAGAAGTTTTTCAGATTTTCCTGGTGTCTCACAGGCTGGATTTCCATCTGGATTTTCGTACCAGCTGATAGTACTTCACGTGCCATCTGGAATCTGAAGATCAGTCTGAATTGTGTTTGTTTCTTGTGTCTATTTCTGCTTTGGAAAAACCTACCTAGTTTAAGAGAAAAAGATGGGACCTCCTTCTTTTTGTATTGGAGGAATATCAAGTAACCAGAATGTAATAGTTTAAGAAGATGTGAGAACATTATACACAGGTTTTAACTATTCAATGATCTTCAGAGGAAACTACAATTACTACAAAAACTTTTTAAAAATTCTTTAAATTTCTTCATCTGTTAGATATGTTTAAGTTTTATGAGTGTTGAAAATTTCTTAGTACAAATGAAAATTATATACTAAACTCTTCATGAGCTTACAGATTGCATGCTTTTCATGACTCGATCAGAGCTTCCTATGAGGCTTGGCATTTGCATGGACCATTCTGGAATGAGAACAAACAGAACAGCTCTGTACAAAACAGAATAAATCATACCTGTGGCAATACATTTAATGTTGTTAGACAAAGGTAGTGGATAAGATTGTTGTGCAGACTACAAACAATTCTGAAAGCCCCTCTGGGCTGAATTGCAGCAGTATTCCCATATCTAGCATTCCTGATGGTGCAATTTGGATTCTATTTGGTTGTCTATTTTAATGGGGGAAGGAGGAGAGTAGGAGGAGGAAGAAAGCACTAGTGTGAACAAGAAAAATACAGGGATTTACTATAAATTATTATTAAAATGTCATCAGACTGAATAAACCCTTCAAAGTCATATTTAATGGGGCCTAGGTCAAGAAGCGACATGGAAAGTCAGGATGCTGTAGTTAAAGAAATTTTCTTGAAGTAATGAGACACTGTTCAACTCCCTGGATGTTTCTACTGATGAACAGTGTAATTCTGTGAAATTCAGAGTTCACAGATTTTAGTATTTTCTCCATCAGTGAAGAAGAGAACCACTTTAGGAAGGCCACTTTTTTTTTTTCTTTTTTCTTGGGGGGAGGCTGGGAGGTCGGAGTGGTGGGTTTCAATATTTAGTAGCCTGGTAAGCTGGTAAGGCTGCTTAGACTTTTGGTTCAGACATTATAAAACACTTTCACATCCTTTGGGTTCATTGTGGGTCAAAATTGGAAGATGCCTATATACTCATAAATAGGATTATGAAAGTGCATTAAAAATAACCAGACTTGAGTTTAAAAAAAAAAAAAAGTTGTTTTTGTTATTTGGTTGCATTTATTTGTTTCTGCTTTATTTAGAACTGCAAACATAGGAAAGCATCCCTCAGTTTCATGTGATTCAAACAAATCAGTTTGTATTGTAAAAGTAGTAAAAGTAGTATCTATTTTTATAAGAGGAGTTTTCATCAAAGGCAAAAAGCTGCTCAGTGTCAGAGCTGTTCAATTATGCACTTTTGCCTCTCCATTATTTCCCACACCTGCTTTGGAAGGGTGCAGCTGGAGGAAGATCCATGACGCAGAAACTCACAAGCATCCTTTGCCAAGCCCTCCACCCAACACAGTAAAAGTGAGCAGTGCCCATGTCATGGCATGTAATTACAGCAGGGAAATGAATTCTTCCTGAGC
Organism: Dicaeum eximium; assembly: GCA_013396995.1. Classification (NCBI taxonomy): domain Eukaryota; kingdom Metazoa; phylum Chordata; class Aves; order Passeriformes; family Dicaeidae; genus Dicaeum; species Dicaeum eximium. Next base: position 401,790 of record VWZP01008268.1, on the reverse strand, counting down.
TCTGCCTCCACGTTCGGCCTGAAACCCACAGAGGCTTGAATTACTGTTGGGTTTTTGGCAACTATTTCCTGGACAGGAAAGAGAGTTAGGTGTGTAGTAAGAAAGGCCCAGCAGGAAACTGTAAGTGGGAGTCAGGAAGGAAAAATATGCATGGAAAGAGATTGTGAAAAAGGAAACCAAGGGATGCAAAAAGTATGTACATCTACAGGTGTCAAGATGCAATGTCTGAAAGCTTTGTGAAGTTAATTCATATAACTGAAATTAAAAATCCAACCATTTATTGTTTTTTAAAGCCTAAGTTCAGGACATAATGTCTGAACTTTATCCAGTGGCCTGTAGGTATCAGAGTTGTTGGCTTTTTTTGTTACCTGAGATTGGCATATCGTTGTGCTAACAGAATTTGCTCCTTCAGTAAAGCATTTTGCTAGAATTAAGTATTCTGTGGTTTGTGTTAGAGCGAGGCTATAATGTAAAACAGATGAGTCAAGTTTGCATACATGTTAATACATATATGCATACACGTTAGTATTATGAAATATTGAAATATATTACAATATGTTACTGCACAGTTACAAAAATTACTTCATTTCTCCAAAAATAATTAAAATTCTTCAATGATGTTACACATGAAGGGCAGCACAGATTCCTCAGAGGGGAGGCAGAGCAGACACCTTTAATTAATAGTGGGGGGAAAAAACCTTTGAAAATAAATGTCATAGTTTAAATATGAAAGAAGATGTTCAATGATGTGCCATGGAACATAGACTTCTGCATTTTTGCACACATGTATGTTTTCTTCTGCAGCCAAAGATGTGACAATTAAGCAGTGGCTTAGCTCTCCATAAGTAAGGCAAGAAATTAGTATTCCCATGTTATTTAAAAACTGTACCCACAACAGAACATGCAAAAGAGAAAAACTTCTGCAAAGCTTCAGGGCAAGCTGAATCACAATGGGTATATAAAACAGACCATGGGACTATGTCTGCATAGGAAATCTAACTTGGCCATCACTGAGTGGCATAAACCAACAGAGATTACCCACTCATAAGCAAGTAGAGCTGGAGAAATATTTTTTGTCTTCTTAACTGTTTTTTTTTTCCCAGAATAATTTCTGTGGTTTTTAGGGGAAAAAAAAAAAGGATAATAGAGTTGGAAGCAGAGTTGGAGCTAAGCTTTTGATCTCATTTATCTGAGATTTGAAAAATTCTTTTCAATTTTTTTTCATTACTTGAAAAGATATTATTTGTTCTGTTTTCAGCACAAAAAAAGGACAACAGGTTTTCAGATACTGTGATTGTTCCATCACTGGTGAAATCATGATGGGTTTTGGTACTTTGTGGTATTGGACTTTGTACATCTGACTCAATAGATGAACAAGTTAATGTTTCCCCACAAACAGAGACGTAAGTTTCACGCTGAGTGCTGACAGCAAGAGGTATTGAATGGTGCAGTGTCTGCAGGGTGAAGGCTCAGAGCCTCACACTCACAGCACCTCACTGTGGTGAGGTCTAAATTAAATGCATGTCTAAATTGAATGTCCAAATGAAACTACTGCTTGGAGCAGTGTGGAAATAGCACTGCCTTAAAATTATCTGCAAAGTGATGATTGCTGAAAAATGAAGAATTGTTCCAGTAAAAAAATGTGGTTTTGCAAACAGGAAGGACTGGTAACACTGTGTGCCCAAACATAATGGAGCTGCTGGTAAAAATCAGTGTTGCTTTTATTTGACTTTGTAATTTCTTTTTCGGTGAGTGGAATATTTTTGGAGAGCTTATGTAGTTTTGTATCCCATATGGCTACAATATTTCCGTGTGTAATAGGCTAAGATCTGTGTGTAGTGGCCAAAACAAGGCACCAAAATTACACATAATGTAATATGATTGCCTGTACAGACATCCACAAGTGAATGTGAAGCTCAGCGAACCAAGTTCAGAAGAACGTTTTTGAGAAGATGCAATGGTTGGTACTGGAAATATGGATTTGTTGCCATACAATGAAATTTTGTATATGGCACCAGCAAACTACATTTTCCATTAAGTCAGTACAAAACCCCCACTGATATCACTAGGAACTGAGCCAGTGCTAAGCACTTTGGAAATTCCTCACTTAAACTTCTTTTTGATGGAGATGAGGGGAAGCTAGCTGCAGTGCTGTGCAAAATTTGCTAAGATGGTTTATATATGCAAGCTGCTGCTTTGGTTATTTTCTTGAAGAGCTGATTATGGAGATACACAGAACCACCAGGACTGAAGCTAGAGAGACATAAACTGAACTGGTGCTTGCAAATGCAGATTACCCATCGCTGCACATGAAGGCATATTAAAACACAAGCAGAGAAAACTATTTCACAATGTTTTCTCTCCCCTTGCTTCAGTTCTACAACATTAATACTGAGAACATTTTTATTCCAATGTATTTGTGGGAGAAACAGGTGGCATCTCTGCTGCATACATGTCCCTGTACCTGGTACAGTAAAGGCTTGATAATCTCCCCCACTGTTTCTAGGCAGGCAGTCAAGAGCCCTTAGTAGCAGAAAGTCATTATGAGTGTGTCCTAGAGGGGCTTCAGACAGTGGAGTGCATAGCAATAAATGTCTACTCTTTAATTTACTTTCATGGACTTTCTTTTCCTTATTTATCACACCCCTCCCATTAAAAAAATACAAGGTTTTCACTGTTAAAGAAATAATATGCAAGCTTTTTTGTAGGATTAAACAATTCAATAATTTCATTTTCACAGCTACTAATTACCACTAGACTACCATATTATTTTGAATTCTGTATGCAAACAGGCAGCTTACTCACACCAGGCATGTGTCCTGAGAGAAATATCTTGATACCCACAGCACATAATACACAATAACAAGAACTGCAGCCTGTAAAATCTGTGATACCAAACATAAACTTCTGAGGGGAGAATATCAATGCCATTGTTGTTTGGAAGATGTTGCCTTGGCAGGCAGGCCCTTATAAATATCTAAATATTTCTGGAAAAATTACTGAAAAAATAAGATTAATTCCCATTTTTCTTTTTTNTTTTTTTTTTTTTTCTAAATTTTGTTCCCAGCACCTTGTGGCCAAAATGAAACCAGAGAAGATGGCAAAATAATCCAGCTACCTCCCTGCAAGACAGGAGCATGGATCGTTCCTGCCATCATGGCCTGCTACCTCTTGGTAGCAAACATCCTTTTGGTGAATCTCCTCATTGCGGTTTTCAAGTGAGTGACACATTGCAAAGTGTGTGCATCCTGGGAAGGATGCACATTGTTCACAGCCTACAGAGACTGCTGAGCTTTGGCTTTGGCTGAGAGACATTTTCCAAGGATGTAAGGGGGAGAGGGAAAGAGGCTTGTCTCCAGGAAACAAGGGAAATGCCAAGTTTTTCACATCGTGCTTGTTTCCAAGGACAGATATCTAATGGGAAACAGGGCAAAGAGGCCAAATAAGGTTCAGTTATGGCATCATTCATTCCCAGTAGGGAAAACAAGAGTAAAAATACTTCCCCATCTCAGTGGGTTGTAAGACTCGGGTTGTACAGCGCAGACATTTACAGTCATAAGGTACTTCAAAAAGGCTGATTATCACTGTGCTTTGCCCACACAAAAACTTCCTCTTTTGTTCTGCTTCCTGTTTTTGTGACAAGGAAACCTTTGCCAGTGTTATTGAAATGTATCTAGTTATGCTGTCATATCATCTTTGGCAAAGCACCCAAAACCATTTTCAGTCTGATGCTATTTTCCTCTTCTTGCCTTCTAGCAACACGTTTTTCGAAGTCAAATCTATATCCAACCAAGTTTGGAAGTTTCAAAGGTACCAGCTCATCATGACATTCCACGAAAGACCTGTTCTCCCACCACCTCTGATCATTTTCAGCCACATGACAATGATATTTCAACACCTCTGCTGCAGATGGAGGAAGCATGAAAGCGACCCAGATGAGAGAGACTATGGATTGAGTAAGACTCAGATAATGCACAAAGGGGACTTTCCAATGCCTTTCATAATGTCTAGTGCTTGACATGCATGAAAGCCCAGCACCTTGATAGCCTTTCCAGCAAAGTAACAGCTTTTACCTGCAAAAACCTCACTTGAATAAGTTAGTTTTACCTGATTTGCCCAACCTTTCATTCTCTTTGCAATGTTAAGGAGGAAGGGTTTTCCTGGAACTTTTTTGGGGTTGTTGCCTCCTGCTTGTTCCTTCAAAGCAAAGGGGTTTGTTTTGCTGTTACTACAGGTCTGTTATTGCTGGAATCATTCTCACTCCATCACACTTCCAGCTTTATTTTTGAAAATACAGAGCAAACAGCACACATTTCTCCTGAGCACACTTTTTGCCTAGATAAGCTTAGAGATGGTTAAAGGCAATTTTTTATACACAATCTCTCCTTGACTCTGACTCAGACTGGAGGAGTAGTTCCTCAACAGGCTTTAAATGAAGTCCCATAACCATGATGGAAAACCTGTCAGATTATTTTGGTAATGCTTTCCTCTTCTCTCTCTAACTCTTCAAGGCAGAATATCTCCACCTTGCCCAGTGTACATGCCAGAGGCAGGGAGCTAAGGGATGTGTATCTCTTCCCAGCATTACCCCATGCCAGGAGAGAGCAGGAGTCATGTGTGGCACTGGAGATGCAAGCAGAGGCTCTGTTCCCATTCCCATCACTCTGCTGCCTGCAGATGTCAGTTCTTGGCACGTTGGACAGACCCCTGCACTCTCAGACTCTTTCCTAGTAGTCTGCTAATCTCTTTATATATCTCTTAGGTTACAAGTGGGCTTTGGCTTTCACCATCTGTCCAGGACCTGCCCAGCAGCTGTGTTTAGATCTCATGTAATCAAAATATGTTCACGTTCGCTCAGCATTTGCCTGCTTAAGTGCTTCTGTCTACAGAACCATATATAACTAAAGCCACTAATTCAGTAATTAACAGGATCTATCTGCTTTCATATCAAAATGCCACATACTTGCTTATGAAAGTTTAGTCCACGAGTTTCATAAATAAGAATGTAGCTAGTTTCACATGTTAATATTTGCCAAATTCTTATTTCTCAATTTTTTTCCACAGAACTTTTTATAACTGAGGATGAATTGAAAAAGGTCCATGACTTTGAAGAGCAGTGCATAGAAGAGTATTTCAGAGAAAAGGATGACAGATTCAATTCCTCCAATGATGAAAGAATCCGTGTCACTTCAGAAAGGTGCACTTTTTTGTTCTTATAAGTTGATCTGGAAATATGTTTCTGTCACCAGTCTCACTCTTCCTTTTTTTCTTGAAAAAGGAAATTAGGTACTTTTGGTAAGTCTTAATTTAAAAGTAAAGTGATAAAATGTGATGAGTTTATTTTCTCTTTTTTGGTGTTTTTTTGGGTTTTTTTGGGGTTTTTTTGCTAAAGCAAGTGGGTTCAAGGCCAGGCTAGACGTGGCTCTGAGGAACCGGGTCTAGGGGAAGGCGTTTCTGCCCACGGCAGGAGCCTTGCAACTGAATGACCTTTAAGGTCTCTTCCAACCCACATCATTGTATGATAAGTTTTGTAAAAGGGATCTTTTATCCAGTTGTATTAAAGTATAATGATGCAGTGAGAGGCATCAATTATGCTTGCATTTCAGTTCTTAAAATGGAATTTCAGGGCACAAGTAGTCAGAACAAAATGGGAGAGTAAATTACAGTTCCTCAATGAAACCCATGACATTAGAGTGTATCTGTGAGTCATTCAGATAAGAAACAAGCCTTGTTTTCAGGATAGCCTGGCTAGGTATACTAGTTTCATTGGGACCAATAGCAACATGGATTTTAAATGGAACAAGACATCTCACCCACAGCAATGCACAGAGGAAAAAAGCAATACAGTAATTTAGTGGAAGTTGCTGGTCTTCAAACTCACCAGTCCTAAAAATTTCTAGGTCTGTTGGTCTGCTGTGGTGCTCATATGCTTTCATGGAACACCAGTAAGCTCAGCTTTAGAGGACAAAGTTTAGTTTGTGTTTGATTCATAGCACCTTTGACAATAAATATTTATGGTAATATCCTGTTAGATATTCATAAAACTTACGAACCAGTGAGTACTCCACTCCCGGAAAACTCCGTTTTAATTCGAATAACAGAGGACAGGTGCATTGTCATTTTCGTCAGTTACAGAGATGTAACACTCTTCTCCCTCTACACAATCTTCCAGCACTGCCCCTGATTCAACTATGCCTAAACTATGTTTTCTGTAGGCAAGGAAAAAATGCTGTTCATTTGGTTTTGAAATAAATCTACGCCAGATCAGGAATAGAAGATATAATATCATTTAATCATCTGCATTACTGAAAACAAAAGCAGTCCTAAAACATAAATTTTAGAAAAGGATATTAGAGGGGAAGTTGATAAGGCATGGAATGGCTACCTTGTAAAGGATGGCCAAGTAATCAAGCATTACTGGGTCTGGAAGAGACAAATGAGGGATGAAATTACAGAGATGTATATAACTGTGAGTACAAGGAAAGGGTGAGCAGAAATCAATTGTTTGCTGTCACAGTCAGAACACGATATAGGGGAGTAACAGAACAATTTAGCAGGATCCTGGGTTCAAAATAAACAGAAAATAGGTGATCCTTTTCTTCGTGCAGTAAATAGTGTGACAGAACAAATTTTTGAAAAATGGTGAGGTCTAAAAGAAGCTGATGATGTCAGCTAAAAGGCTACATGCATTCAAACAAGACTAGACAAGCTTATGAAGAGAAATCCAGTAAGGACTGCTAAATACAGAGAGGTCATGTTGAGCACATAAAGTTCCTGAGTAAAAACTGTTAAAGACTGGAGAATATACAGGAGGAAGAATCACATATACCTCAAAGATAGTAGATAAATTGGTCTGTGGTACAACTGAGTACCTTTTTTTCTTGTGTTCTGGTGGTCCGGTGGCCACAGAACTGAATTGAAAAATCTCAGATGCAGATTCAAATGTCTGAGTATAGCTTTTCTTTTGGTGACCAAGGAAGGAAGAGGTATGTTTGAAGACCTGTAAATAAGAAGTAATCTAGCTAGGTCCTCCCCTACATCATGCAAGTACTGAAATTCCTTGAAAATGAAAACATAAATAGTCTGCCTTTTCATTCTCTGCTGACCCTATTTTATAGGAAAAGAGCCCTGATTTCTAATTTAAATGAAAAGCTTAAAGCACCTTGTTCCAGAATCAAGTTCATGAATATGGATCCTAAATGAAGACAAACACCTGAGCCTCGCAAAGAAATACCTCTTTAAAAATCCATTTACCTTAGCCAATGGTGTAATGTGGAGATTGGTGTGCCCCAGCTCTGTAAGAGAGATCCAGGCAGTGACCCTGTGAGGTACAGAGGTCACTCCCAGGCCCAATCAATGACATCCCAGGTGAATACAGTTCTCATTTCATAATAGGTCTGAGGAATATTTAAAAGATGCTTGAGGATGTCTTGAGTATCCTACATAACACATTTTAGGAACAGGATGCCTAGGTCTTTTATTTTGCCTGCCAATCACGGCCAAATCCTCTTAAATCTAAAATGCTTGTCTTGGTCCTAGCCAGGACAGGGTTAATTTTTGCAGTAGCCAGGAGGGGGTGGGAGGACCCTGGGGTTGTTTGATACCACCTTATGTCATTGCCGGGGCAGGGGAAAAGGACTCTTGCTTCTTAGGAGGAGGGATTCCTTCTGGTCAAGAAAACATGATGGATGGAATAGTCTGGTATTGTTTATTGTCAGGGCCTTTTCACAGTAAATAATTTCTCCTTCTTCTCCTTCTCCTTCTCCTTTTCCTCCTCCTTCTTCTTCTTTCACCTTTTGTTGTAATTTTGTTGCTGTTACTGCTTATTTTCTTATTTATTGCTATTTCTAGTGAGTTGTTCTTATCTAAAATTTTGCCTTTTGTGCCTCCAGTTGGAGCAGGGGAGGGGAAGTGGCAGCATGGTTTCTAAATTGAAGAATACCATTCCTAAACCATGATAACACTAGAATTATTTTTTGTAACCTGTGGAACATTCAAATATGTAAAATCCAGATTAGCAGTTTAGAGGTTCTCTATAGAGTTATCATTGCACAAGTAACAAGATGCAGAGCAAAGAAAGCAGAGAAAATGCAAGACTACAGTTTCTCTTCCAGCACCCAGGCATTAGCCTGTAGTAGTAGACCAAGAAAAATACCCATGTGAAAGCCATGAGATACCAGCTTAGTCATCTGTCCAATTAAGTCAGCTTTATGTGGTGTAAAATTGAACCAGAAAACCCTGAAAATGAGAGTGAAGTTCTTCCTAAAGACCTTTCATTGACAAGAAGATGAGCATGCTGTTAGGCTCAATAAGGGTAGGGTTTGGATAGGCCCTGTGTGACATAGCTGGACCTGGACCTGGACCTGGACCTGGGCCAGTTACTGTGCATGTGTGATAATGCACAGTAACTGCCTGAGCTCCCCTCTGCCTGAGCAGCTCCTACTCACAGCTGGGCTCATCAAAGTGCTCCAGGTCCTGCTAGGAGGAGGAGCAGCTGCACACCCTGCGTACAAAGCCCAGTGTACCTGGAAGCAGGAGTAGGGGGCTAGCACCAGAAGGGAAATGTAAGATGGGGACAGAGTCTTGCTTCAAGCCTCAGTGGGTCACAGAGACGGGCTAGGGGCTCAGGAAATCAAATCAAGAAGAGATCCTGTTTATTGAAGCATTGAACTGGGTGTCAATTAATGGGTTTCAGCTGGGTTTCAGCTGGGTTTCAGCTATGCAGTCCGTGGCTGTGCTGGGGCAGGACCACAGTGTCTTGTCTGACTCACCTGCAACAAGCTTCAGTTTATACTCTCACCTTGGAACAGTCCACCCTGGCACCCTGTGGGCCTGCCTCAGTTCAGAAATCTCCTTACTTCTCTTGTAACAAGGGATGCCACAGAAGTCTCCATATTTGATGTTACCAGACAGAATCTCACCTTTACCTGATTGTTGCACTAGAGCATGACAAAAACAACACAGACACTGTTCTTTTCTAGGGTAGAAAAGAACTAAGGTTTATTTACATTTAGTTTTATATAGGGTTTTGGGAATGATCCTGGATTGGAGGGTGAGGTTACTACTTCTCCAACCACACTGGTCAAGGAAAAGGTTTATCAAACTTTCTCTGCCCAGGAGAAAGTAATGAAAAACAAAAAGACAGTTAGCAAACCATGTGTTATGTTTACATGAACTAGTGTGAGAAACTCTATTACAGAAGTGAAAACATCAGAAGGTCGAAAAATCAGGGAGACACCTGATTACTTCACATTCAGAAATTAAAAGCCTAGAACAACACTTGATGTTTGTCTTTCCTTGACCTCAGTACTAAGCAACTCAGAGGAGCAGCTGTTGCTGGGAGAGTGGGAACTACAGACAAAGTTTATTAAAGAAGCCCTGCTTCTTCTGACTTCTGACTCTGATTGGAAGAAACAACGCCACTGTGTATTTAAACTCCTTCTCAGAAAGGAGTCTAAATGAAGATCAGTCCTTCCTTAGCCTCAGATTTTGACAACAGTTTAAATTTAAGGAATCACTTTGTCTGGGAAATTCTAATGATGGCAAATCAGACACATTTGTATAACAATTAATTATTTATTAAACAGACAAAAGATAACAGATGAAGAATCTTAATCAGAATTAGTTACTCCACAGTATATAACTAAAATAACTACTAGAAGATTACAGCATGAAACAGTGCACTATATCGAGGTACCTATATTAAAACTAGCAAAAGAAAGACTCCTAATCAATCTTCTATTGATTAGGAGTCAAATGTAACTTACCACCAAAGTGATGATAATGGACACAAATACCTTCACTTAACCCCTGGGGAGTAACCATGAAGTAGGTTTCTATTAACAGGAGAGACTCTACACATTTCCAGGAAAATGTATACAAGGTTTCTGCTTTGGGAAGGTTTTATGTGGCTTTTATAGTTGTAAAGTGAGTGGCTGTCAGTCAGAAATTCAGTCTATCTTGCCAGATCTCACTTCAACAGTAAGATTTTTATTGGCATTTGGGAGATGCCACACCAGTGACCATGGCACCAAAATCACTCAGTGATTATACAAGATTATACCCCATGAAATACAAGACAGCTTGTCCTGTTTGAGTTTTCTGACTGGCTAACAAACAACAGATAAGCTCTTGTAGGGGGTGAGATGCTCTGCTACAGAAGCCCACCATCTGGGATTTTACACAAGCATGAGGAAGTGGCATCAGGTTACTGATACGTATCAGATGAAGTTATGGCCTAAGTGAAAAAATATAAAGCAATACACGGCTGTAAGGTGTTTCCCTTAAATGCATTTAGCAAAGCACGCATGGTGAATCTCCTGAAGAGCTGTGAGGAAAGCTAAGTTGGACAAATTCACTTCATGGCAGTGGAAGAATCATGACCTTTTGTGGAGAATCTTCTTTTCTAATCACTGTATTAAATCTTACCAGTACAAAGACATGTAATATGATCAGAAAAGTCTACACTATTTTTCTTGATCTGGCATGAAGCCGCTGAAACAATCACTTGAGCAAGCATTTGTTCCATGTGAACAGGTCTCAACACTTTCATAACTGTGCAAAACCTCATGTTGGTTCAAAAGGAGCACAGTCACATCATAACAGTATTTGAAAAGCAGATAAGCTGGTTAGAGCAGATATTATTATGTCATCTTTGGTACTCTGTGGTATCCATTAGTACAGCACTTTACAATCTGCAGTGCAATTACACATACAGCATCTGGGAACATGATGACATAGCTATTATCTTGATTTCAGAGCTGGCAGGCTGAAGTGCACAGGAATAGCTTTTTGTTGGTAAAATGGACTGACCCTACCAGGCCCACCCAGACATGAAAAATGACAGCAGGAAAGGTCTGTGACTCTGGAGGCATCTCTCTGTGGTCATAAAGAGTTAAGTGGTCTTATGCTCCAGAGGGAATGCAGCCAACAACCCAACTTCCTTAGCCAGGAAAAAACATTGCACCCAGGAAAACTGCCTGGCTGCTTGCATCAGCACTGCTTTACCAAAAGATGTCAGGCAAAGTGCCCTGTTAGAGGCTTGGAAACCGCTGTCTATGTTTTATTTAAATACAACCATTCCACAATCACCTATCACAAGCTCAGTGGTACCTCTGTAAGTGACTTTCATGTCAACAGTCTTGGTGGCTTTTGAAAAGGATTTTGAAGTATGAATGATGTTTTAGAAAAGGACCTAGGTCAACAAGGAGACTTGTGAACCTAATTCTAGCATTCAATTAAGAGGTCTACTTCTGAAAATAGTGCCTTATTCCCATTAAAGAATTATTTTAAATAAATTATTGATGAACTAATGTGCAAAGGTTAAAAATAAATAAACAAAATGCCAGCATAAGTCATCATCTCCCAAACCATAATTAAAACATCTTATTGCAAGTAATATAAAATCTTTGCCAGGTTCTGAGTTCTGACCTCGTTACTGAATATTGTCCTGGTAAAGTCCACATTAGAAATTTAAAGTTTCACTATTAGAAAATTTTGAGCTTCAACAGCACATCTTCATCACCATGTTTTACATGTAGCCTCTTTTTCTCTTATCATTCTGTTAGCATGGCTTGGCACTTTCTAATATGTTGAATAATACATTGAACAATACACTTTCTAATACATTGAATCTTGCTGCAAGGAAAAGCACAGGTGCAAAGGAGGCATCATAGATGGATATTGTGAGATTTGTTAAAAGCTTTATACTTGCTCCTGAATACACATGGAGAAAAAAATCCAAAGCAAAACTGGGCATTCTTATTTTGAAACTGTGTTTTTATTCAAAACTGTTCCTAAAGGAAATACAGGTCAGGCTGTCTATTCACTGAGTGCAAGAATATTTTCCCAAGAGTATGGGAAAATAGAAAAAAAACACTTATTAAAACATTTTAAGAACCAGATTATGGGTGTATTTCTCCAGCCCATATCCTCCCATGTTTGGCTGATGTGATTTTATCATGTTTCTAATAGGTTCACTCCCAGAACATGGTGCTGTTTTGTAGGATGAATGATTACACAACTGAACATTAAATTAATACAAGAGAGTATCACTAACAGAATAAATATTTGTTAAATATTCTGGAGTAGCCATATGCAATGTATATATAACTAAGGATGACTAAGTTAATATCTTTGGGGTTGGAGGAGACCATAATCTTTCAAGCTTTCCTTTTGTGAATAAAATTCTGTAGTCAGGGCTCATGAAGTGTAAACACATGTACGTATTTTTCAGCTATGTATGCACATCTCTGGTTACCCCTGGTTTCCAAACCCAGACTGCTCTGTGCTTATCTTGTTACATTTCTCTATAAATTTTCCACTACTATCAATGCAAGCACATTTGTCATCAGTTCCATAGCAACCAGCAGACCACGTAACTCAAAAGTCTCTCTTCGCCTTGTCTGACGCTCTGTGCCACTGACAGCAGCGGCTAGATCGCATTCAGGGAAGGCAGAACAAACACATGAACACCTACCAGCCAGGTGTTATTCTAGGTTCTCTCTGGGATGCATTAGTTTTGTTCAGCAGCACTGCATAGCCCTCATGTGAATGCAAGACGCAAAACTTACCTCGCTGTGGACAGCTCCACTGACAGACCAACTGGGTATGTCTGTATTAAAAAATATTTCACTGGTGTACAGCTGTCAAAGCAAGAAAGAAAAAACAAATCAAACCAAAACAATGGCAAAAACAGCAGCAACAACAAAACAGCAAGACCACAACCAGATCATCCAGTTAACTTTAAATAATGTTATAAATTCTCTCCAATTCTTGGTAACAGTTGCTGGGGGTGAAAGGTTTTTTGTGGGATGTAATCTGAACTGTAATTGTTCAGTAAAATCCAGTAAAATTTTTCCTTATGTCTGACAGCCCTAAAATTGCAATGTTTTATCTGTTCATCATCTTGGAGCAGTTGTTATAGGATCTAAAAGTGGGGTGAAGGACTCAATTATTGGCTAATAAATATTTCAAAAGCATAATTGCTTTTATAAAGTAGCAGTTCATATAAGTAATAACATGAGTGAAAATTCAACTGCTCCCCATATAAAGTGCTCTCACTGTGGAATTACATCCTGTACTTGCAATAACATTAATCTGTTTTGCTGGACAAGCTGGTAGAACTAGAAACAGACTGGTGCCTAAATGATACTGAGTAGAATGAGATTCCTTGAAGCTACCAGTTCCTTTCTTAGCAGTGACTACTTGATCATTTGTCTATTGAAGACTGCTGATAGCAATACAGTTGCTGGTGCACGGTTAATTTGTTGTGCTCATGCCTTCAAAANTGGGCAGGTTCTGTTGCTCATCACCACAAAGTAGTCAGACTTCAGTGTTTTAGCAGCAAAACTTCTGAGCATTAGGTAACAAGGCATTACTGCTGTCCAATATTCTGTTCTTCGCTAAAATCTTCCCGTCTGTGCAAGTAAGAGTGGTTATGGTGTTGTCAGTTCCAAATCACTTGTCCTGTTGAAAAAATGACCAGCAGTAGTAGAAGATGATATTACCTCATCAGAAATCCTGGCAATGGTTTGTGTGCCTATTAACTGTGGCAGTGTGCCTAGTAATATTTGAGCATGAATTGCACTAAATGGAAGAGAGTAAGAGACCTGTGACGAAAACGAGTGAGGAAATTGTGCCATTTGTTATCTTTTGCCTCTCTGATCATTTTTCAATGTCTACAGCAGTGGGGAAAACCAGAACTATAATTTATCAGACACAGAGAACTACATAAACTTGTTGCTTTTACTACTTCTTCAACAGAAAGTGGTAGTCCCAGCCTGTCATAGGGATTATAAACAGAGATAATAATTATAGAAGTTTCTTATGTGCTATGTGTTAGGCAATTTCATCACATAAAATTTTCAGACTCTTTAAGTCCTTCAAAAGACGTATTTTAGAAGTCAGAAAATTGAAGTGATTGGAAGCCACTGGCATAAATCTGTACACAGTTGCCTAAAAATTGAAAATATTTTAAAATGTGACAGATCAATGGTCTAGAAAAGACATACTAAAGTTTAAATTAAATTAAAAATACTGAATCTTACATTCATTTATTACCTATTATTATTTTAATCTAAATTTTTATTTATATGTTATGATAGCAGCAGAAAACTGTTGCTTTAAACTAACTTTAAAATCCATCATTTCAATCCCTAAGCTATGAACACAGACTACCCAAAACACAATCACAGTAATGGAGCAATCTTAGTGCATGTACCCTGTTGCAGGCTGTATTTGGCTTGATCAGTGTTTCTCCTCCTTGGAGTTTTCATAAATNGCTGGGGTTTTTTTCTATAAATCTGAGCTAAAAATTAGTCAGAGAACAAAGCAACTATCTCCTTAGATCCACATAAGACTAGGTAGTGTGAATCTGGGGAAAACACTAAGAAAAAAATATAACAGTGCCTATCTTCTGTGGCACATTGCCTGCTTTCTTTGCTTCATTTACCTACCAGTGATGGTCCTGACTGTGGCACAGCTGGGGACAGCATCATGTGGCATATGCTTTAAGTGTTATTCATTCATAATAACCTAATTAGAAGCTTTTGAAGTAAGGAGGCATCAATAGTAACATTTATTAAATAAGTCTCTTGTCCCTGGAATGAGGCTCACCCAAACCCCTCTCTGCACTACACAGTTGATGGTTTAATCCACTGGAGCAGTTCCCTGAGTGCGTAGCATTTTTTTTGGCAAGACTTCTTTTAGCAGGGTTTCAAAGCAGATGAGGTGGTGTATATTGCCTTTGGGGCTTAAGATGTATTTGTTTCTAACGGGTTTGGTGACCTGTTAGCTGAACATCACTGCCTTGTAGAAATTACCTGTTTAATTCTTCCCTTTCTGAAGGGTGGAGAACATGGCCATGCGACTGGAAGAAGTAAATGAGAGAGAGCACTGCATGAAGGCCTCTCTGCAGACCGTTGACATCAGGCTTGCTCAGCTGGAGGACATGATGGGACGAATGGTGACAGCCTTAGAAAAAATGACTGGCATTGAGCGGGGCGAGACAACCAAGATACGATCCAGGACCTCATCCGACTGTACTGATGCAGCCTACATTGTGAGGCAGAGTAGCTTCAACAGCCAGGAAGGAAATGCCTACAAGCTTCAAGAGAGCATTGATCCCACAGGAGAGGAGTCCATGTCCCCAACATCACCTACGATCACACCCCGCATGCGAAGCCATTCCTTCTATGCAACAAATATGAAGGACAAGTGTGGGTTGGAAAAGTTAGAAAGCCTTTTTAAGGAAAGGTCTCCAAGCCTGCATCGGGCAATCAGTTCCCACTCAATAGCAAAAGAAGGAAAGACTCCATTACCCCCTACCAGCACTTTGTCAATAGCCCCAGATTCCAGAAGACCTTCGTCTTGTATAGATATCTATGTTTCTGCCATGGATGAGATGCATTCTGACACAGAACCTCTCGAGAGCTCCATAAATATTCTTGGTCCTGAAGATGCAGCTCTGCCAGCTCACATAGCCTCTTCCCTTTTAACTAATAGTGCATACATCAGCAGTACAACTGGTGAAAAGATCTCTGGCAGGAGTCTTGATTATGAGGAAACCTCTGGAATAGAAACAAGAGCATTTTCTTCGGACTATTCACAAATCACAGACTGCCAAATCCCGTGGGATTCAGACCCTCCCTTGTATCACACTTTAGAGCGATCTAAAAGCAGTCGTTACCTGGCTACAACACCATTTATTCTGGAGGAAACACCAATTGTGAAATCTCACAGCTTCATGTTCTCTCCTTCTCGAAGCTACTTCAGCAGCCTTGGCATCCCGGTCAAAACAGCAGAGTACACAAGTATTACAGATTGCATAGACACGAGGTGTGTGAGCGCTCCCCAGGCCATTGCAGAGAGGGCCAGTTTCCCTGGAAGTCTCAGGGGCAAAGTGGAAGACTTGGGATGCTGCCACCCAGAGAGAGAAGCTGAACTGACCCACCCAAGCTCTGATCATGAGGATATTGAGGTCAAAGACAAGAAAGGAATCCCCTTATCTCCTCAAGACAGCAGTGCTACAACAACCCTGCCCAACAGCATCCCACTCCCAAAAATAGAGCGAGCCAACAGCTACTCTGCAGAGGAGTCCAACGTGTTGCACGCACAGCACACGCGGAAGAGCTACTCCATCAGCGACAAACTCGACAGACAGCGGAACACAGCCGGCCTACGGAACCCCCTGGAGAGGAGCAAGTCCTCAAGGCCAGAGAGCAGAGGGGACAACCTGTCCATGAGGAGACTGTCAAGAACTGGAGCCTTCTGCAGCTTTGAAAGCAAGCACAGCTAGGCTTACACAAAGCTCACCAGCAGTCTGAGGGTCATCTGCTTTTCAGTCTGTTTTTCTCAGCAGAATTAAAAAAAAACCCTCACATCACCCCGTGTTGAGTCCAATTGGCATTAGCCACAGGTCAAGAGAGCACATTTTCAATCTCAGCATCACCACTGAGGTACTGCATCTTGACCCAGTTGACATTTGCACTTAAGAAAAAAGGGAGGGATGAAAGCTTTACAAAACCTTCAGTAAACAAGAGGAATAAAAGCCCCCTTAATG
Source organism: Dicaeum eximium (assembly GCA_013396995.1). NCBI lineage: Eukaryota > Metazoa > Chordata > Aves > Passeriformes > Dicaeidae > Dicaeum > Dicaeum eximium. The sequence continues at coordinate 385,229 of VWZP01008268.1, read as the reverse complement.
AAGTCAGAAGACATAAATTAATAGGTCCAGATATCTGCCTTTTATTAGAGGGCATCCTAAGACTTTTTATCATTATTCAAATTTTTAAGACACAGGAATTAACTGGCAAAAAAGGAGATGTACAAATTAGATGTTCTAAAATTCAATCACAACTTCTTTTTCATCTATGTCACCATTGTGATGACTGGTGAAAAAGATTTGTTATTTCTGTAGGAACTGGCAGCAAAAAAAACTAAAGTCTCCCAAGTCCCTTGCATCCCACACTTGTGGAAATGAACACAACAACTATAAATGCTCATTTCTCTCCTTTTGTATCAACTTCTAGTGCCACAGAAAGTTTATATTTTCAAGAGTGGAAAGGGAAATGAAATGCCTTTTTTACTGCTACTTAAATGGGAAAAGAATTTATGTTAAAATGTCTGGTGATTTCCTGTATAAAACAGGCATTTTAGATTCTAGCACAGGTGAGCAAGCTCAGGATGAATGTAATTAAGTGGAATAGTATATATTTATTTTTTTACCACATTTGTCATCAGTATGTTGTCTCACTAAATCAAAGGATATGATGAAACAGTAAGATTAGGATGATCAGATTAGAGCATAGTAAGTGTCCAATTATCACTGCTCAGTTTAATTATATATATATCAATTGGGGAGATTTATCCACCATGCTGCTACCAGGTTCTTCTTGCTGTTTCATTTGAGCTGCCGATTCTTCACATCATTCCCCCACCTAAAAATATACACCTTTTTTTTTCCATGTGAACATAGCTGTATTTGGACTTTTTAAATTATATAGGATTCACCAAGAAGTCTGAATCCAGATTCATGTAATTAGACTGAAGCTGCTTAAAGCAGCTTTTGGCAGAGGACTGGAAAACATTAGAATTTCTATATGCTTCTAAGGTAAGTAGAAGAACCAAAGTGAAACTGCAAGTAAACAGTAAAAGCCATCAGTTGTGAGTAGGCATGCACCGTTCATCAGCATCTCACACAGTGAGCACTCCCAGCAGGAGAAGCTGGCTCTGAACGGTAGCGCAGTTACGGGTTTGAAGATAGCTGTAACTCCACTGACTCCACCCACGTTCCAAGGGTCCACATTGTCCACCAGAGTTCCAAACTTCTCATGAGGTGGTGTCCAGTGGTCACAGGTGGAAGGGTATACAGAAGACTGGAGAAGGGTGGAGAAGCATAAACTGCAACTGGAAAAACAATTCACATTGCTTTATGACGGCACAACTTTTAAGCTTTTAAAAAGTTGACACTAGTGCTATCAAAAGTTAAAATATATCAAGAGTTACCAATATCTGTGTAGAACCAGCTCCTTTTTGTTATTAAAAATGAATATTTGTGAGTGGGGTACATATTTCACATTATTTAAATTGAATTATCTTTCAAAGGCAGCTTTGAGAATACAAGCTGATGTTTTCTCACTGCGTCCTCACCCTAGGAGACTCTGAGCACCATCTGAGAGTTAAGTCCAAAAGGCAACTAATCCAGACAGAAAAATAATCATCAGCCTCAAGAAAAGAGGCAAAGAAGGTGAAAACATTTATTCAACAAGTCACTGCGTTGGAAGTTCAGGAAACAAGGAAATGCAGCAAGGGGATGTTAAGAACAATGTGTTTCACACTTCCTGCACCAACGTGTTCCTTGCTTTCTTCTGCTTGATCAGGCTTTCAGTGAAGTAAACTCCAGCGAGACACCACGTTTATGCAATTGCCTTGCAGCCCATGTGCAGCATCACAGTCGCATGGCGATACCAAGAAAGGTCAGAAACCTTTCTGTGCATTATGAAGCATGCTTGTGGCAGGCTGATTGTTGAACAATAGCAAAATGCCCAAGGGCAAAGGAACTTGTGTTTAACAATATGCTTCAAATGTGCCAACCTTCTGTTAGCAGCCTTTTCCTAAGGCTTCTCCAAATCTATCTATCTATGGAGAGTAGAGGGGGATATTCTTACTTCGTTTTCTTTGTTACTTTTATGAATGTCTGCTAAAACTGTTGTGGACTCTTTCATCTTCATTGTATTACTGGTCTATTCAAGACGGATTTCAGATTTATTAGAAATTCCTCGACAGTGCTTAGTGAATTAGTTCAAGGCATAGGGCTCTCCTCTGGGGTAGATTCCATTGGTTAGTTTGTCAGGGTAAAGAAATTTGCCAAGCCTAGAAGCTGTATAAATATTTAGGATACAGCACCTTATTGATCTGGAGCACACATTCCAGGTAAAATGAAACAGAACACTTTATTTACCTCTTAAAATTTGCCATTATATATAAAATGTAAATTCAGATGTTAAAAGTGTGATTGCGAGATGTCAGATCACTACTTTTCCTGAATGTTTCCCATTTATTCTACGATGTGGTGTCTATAGAATATATTATGATGGATGTTAGATTATCTTATTTTCACCTGGTTTTTACACATTGCATCAAACAGCTCCTTTTTGAATTTGATGATAAAACGCCCATTTCTTGCAGTGGGACCAAGACTTCCCATTCTCAATATTATGACCATTTAGTGAGATAGAAGTCTCATCATCCATCATCATGTAGCTATAGCATGTGCCATATGATGTATTCTGTATCAAAGGATAGCTTATGAAATAGACACATATATAGTTGTGACATGTGGTAATATTAGTGAACGTTACAGGACAGTTTTAATATCTCATTACATGGTCTTGTTTGTAAATCTGTAACATTCAATAAAATAGCACATGTTGCATCAAGCATTAAGTTCCACTATCCAATTATTAGCTTACGTATGGAATATGCATTTCTGGTCACGGTGTGTAAGTTTGGTCTGTCTCGCACATTTCTTTGTGTAGCTCCACTTAAAACGTCTGTATGAGCTGATGTATAAACCTCTAATGAGCCACCGTGGGCTCTGACAGGTGAGTTGTGATGGTGTGAAAGACAAACTGGCATGTTATGCAAAAGATTATAAGATAAATGAACTTTAATAATATTTTAAAACTCATCTGAGCTTAGCTGTTTGTTTACATATGCTGGTTGACTGAGGAAGCAGTGTGCAGTATTTTATAAATATTTTCCTATAGTAATCCATTCTGTTGTTTCCAGTTTAAGTGATTCTATTCTACAGTTGGGGTATACACTTGTCCTAGGTATTGTATTATAGCACATTATTCTTTCACAATAACAGTGTGATATGACTGAAGTAGTTTCTCTTCCCTTAAGTCCAGTCTTTTTTTGTGTCAAAGAAAATGCATGCATTGTTCCATGAGTTTCTTTGGACTGCTAGGAGACTTAACATTTTGCTATTGCCTGCCTGTAAAGATGAATCCAGTTAGGAATGAATTCAAACTTTTGGATGTTTACATTATTTCCATTATTTTTGATCTTTAGCAAAGTAAGTGATTTTTTTTATTATTTTTAAAAGACAATTGTATTTTATGAAATTTGAATACTCAACACAAAATGCGAACCTACAGCAGTGCTCAGACATTTGGCTCTCTCTTTTTTTTGGAAGAGATCAGGTGCTACACTATTTTCTTAGCACAAGTGCCAGTTAACAAATGGCAGTGAGGGGATAATTTGAAAATATAATGAAAAACCAAAACATCCACTCATCTACATACGGAAATCCCTCTGGGTTCCAGGCATAGATTGCTTTTTTTTTTAATTTTCCATTTTTAGATTTTTGGTAAAAAAAAAAACAACGAAACTGATTTGTACCTTTTGCAGAAAGGATAGCCTTTTGTCAGGGGATAAATATCTTAGTTAGGTATATTTTTTGTATGAGAAGAAAATGATTTGTTTCTTAGAAACTGTCAGCGCATGGAAAATGCAACTACATTAATAACTGCTCAGAAAAAAAAGTGCTGGTAGCAGCACACAGCCTTAGTCCAACGACTGCAGTGAGTGCAAGCCAGTATCTGTCCTGAGAGCAGAAGTTATCAAAGGTGTCAAAGGTTAGCAAAGAGTGAGCCAGTGAAACAAAATCTCTGTAAAATCGTGGTGCAGGTTTTCAAAACAAGCATAAATGTCTTGTTATGTTGCTCAGGTTAAACATGGAAGAGGATCTGATAATGGCCCAAAGGGAAAGTGCGAGATGGTTTTTCCTGGATTTCCCTCGGAATGCTTAAGTAGTTGTGGTATCTTCTCCTGCTTAAAAATGATAATATATTTGCATTTTTTGCACAAGTACATATAATTGCTTCAACAAAAAGGCCATATTTTCAGTTCTGTTGAGAGATGCTAGGTATAGATCATCTTCTTCAAAAATACAAAATGGATAAGATTCCTAGCATGAATTTTCCCTTCAGCCACCTTAGATAAAATCACAGTCCAGACTTGGACAAGAAGTGAAACATTGGGGGTGTCTGCTTACCTAGTGAAACCCTTCACTAGCCTAGATGGAATTCACTGTCCTTGCCACACGTTGGCATAGGAGCAGTAGTATTGGATGCAGAGGGACTTTGTTTCTGCACCCTGCTTTATAGCCAGTCATACAGTGAACACTACAGGTCACACAGGCTTCTCTTCTCCATGATTGACTACAATTGTGATCTTACCAATGCTGGTGCAAATCTGCAGAAAATCCACTGGATTCGGTGGCATACTCTAACTTCTGTCAGGAGGTGGATTTATTGGGCATTTCTAACTCAATATTACTTTGAGTCATGGCATGGATTACACTATATCCTCTTCAAGCTGGAGGTCTAATGATGGAGCCATTGAGCCAGTCTGGTTGTGAAACAGTCTCTGACCTTTTAGTTTTTGCTGTATGCTTTCAGATCATTCATAGTGCCACACAATACTTATTTAAAAAGGCTGTTAGGTAAAAACATTTGATTATTAAATTGCTGCTGTTTCTGCTGCACGGAGGTGATAACTTGTTTATTTTAATATCTGGGAGGGAGGGGGAAGGGACAGAAGAGGGAATTGGATGTGAAATACAGTTTTATGCCTGCACAAGAGTAAATTGTATTAAAGTTTTATCTTTTTTCCACCACTGCAGTTGTTGTACATGACGAGAGTCTATTTGCTGCTACTGCTGTCTGGAACAGTGTTTGCAATATTCTATACTAATAGCTATTTAATCATTTATTATTTGGGCTATCATTTGTAAGTGTATAACAATCATTTATAAAGGGATAAAAATTACTAAAATGTTGTTTTAAACAAATTCCTACTAATAAAAAGCTTTTCAAGTATGATTTGTCTAAGTGTACATAACTAGGGAAAATGGTCCTTTCCAAAGGTCTACTGGATTCACAATGCACTTTTAGACTGTGTTTAGATGCGTAATAAAAAGCAGAAGTTGGCAATTACTACAGTAGAACTTTCTGAAATTTCTGTAACAATTGTTTTGCAATAAAAAAAAGAGATGTAGAACAAAGCATCTGTTCTTGATGGAGCATTTATTTGTGGTCATTTGCTTTCAAGGCAATAAAGCAGTGATACAAAGGCAGCTGCTTTTCTCTAAGATCTTTAACTGTTCTAACTTTACAGACTTAAAGGAAACCAAAACATTTACTATGTTGTGCACAGGCCTTTCAAACGTTGCCATTTATTTCACCTCTGATCATATTTCATTCTGGTGTCCCTTATTCTGGCCAATACCAGAACCAAGAAAGAATTACTTCTCAGTGGGTTTATTTAAAATGAGGGAATAATTTCTTTGCTTTGTAGCTACCCTTCCAGCAAAGACAGAACAAAAGCATCAATTGCAGAGCCTCTCTACATTGCATACACATAGCCTGGAAGAAGTGTGCTCCTCTGTATGGCAACTGGGTGGTACTGCCTGCTCTTGTAGCCAGAGAAGTTTCATGAAAAACAAAGGACAACAAGTAATCCACTGGTACCTATGGCCGACTCTGAACTGGCGTCTCACCTTGCTCACAAAAGAAATCATTGTCTCCCTCTTCATGCAGCTGCAGCCAGCTCTGATACTTCCTCACAAAAATGCTGAAAAAACACTACTGACACAAAATCTGCCTAGGTCAGAATCTTCTGCATCCACAAATAAGCCTTCACTGAGATAATAACATGTTTTTGCCAAAGGAAAAAGAAGCACAGGAAAACAAACATCCAGTTGAACCAGAAAGATATCAGATACTCAAAACAGTTCTGCATATATCAGTCGTACTTCAGGAGAGGAATGGTTCAGAGAACTGCTCTTTATTTCAGGTATCTAAGAAGGAAATGCTAAACTTTTTAATCAGATTTTATTTCATCCTTTCTCAGGGACTGCCATTCAGTGAAGACTGGGAGCTGTGAAGTTTTCCAAAACAAAAAAACAAATCTATGCCAGGGAGTTGTCATTATGCTTCTCTCCAAGTAACACTATATCTCTAGTCTCCCTGGGATTTTTCACAGTAACAAACTTCACCTAAATTCAGCCAATTAGTAACCAACAGCAACAAAAAAAAGCAATATCAGTAGCCTTGATTTTCATTCCCATGAGCTGTTATCTTGTAGACTTTAGTTCAGAGATCTAGCCTCTTAATGTCGTTAGTACACAGTGGAAAAGAGCTCCATTTAACTTACACCATGGCAGCCACCCTGATTCATTATCCTCATGACTGAGTGCAGCACAAGCTTAGACTTACACCAGCCCTCCCTGGTTTTGCATATAGAGCTTGAATTTCGCTTCTGGAATAATGAAAAAACGTAAGCTCATGTGATTCCATTTTGAAATTTTCAAATAACTGATTGCAGTCATTAATACAGTATATTTGAATTATACTTTTGGGGGGCAATAATGACAAGCATCTCAGAGAAGGTTGTTTATGTGAAATAACAGTAGCGGTCCATGAACAGTTACAGACATCACAGTGCAGGTGATACAGGGTACTGCTGTAGAGAAATGTGGGTGGAGCTGCCTTTGCCTTTGCTAGTCTGGATTCCAAACCAAGAAGTTTTACAGCTATGGCAAGAGTGTTCTGCTTGTACCACCTTCTAAAACTTAAAACTTTTTAGCTACCTTTCCCCAATCAAACATGTAGCCAAAGGTTCAACAGCCACATGTACACCACAGGATCACTCTCTGGGGGTTATAGTTATCCTCACAAAATATTCCAGTGGTTTTTTTTTGTTCATAGCTTGCAAGGTGAGAATTTTCCTAAGAAGCTTGGGAAAATAACATATCAAGGCTCTAAGGACATTAGAGAAAATGTTAACACACAATCTTTTTCTTTATTTGAAAGATGACAAAAAATCAACTATCAATATAGCATTTTGCTACTCAGTAATTAAAATCTTGAAACGAAAAGACACCTTCAGCAATTAATAAATCTTCTGAAAGTAACAGTAAAAACACTGAATCTGATTGAAGAATTACATTCTGCAAAAACTCCTTAGAAATATTAGTCACAAATTTGAATTATAACCCACAAGTGCTGAACCACAGTAACTGCACTCTCATTTGTGGAGGAGGGGAGCAGATGAGGGTTGCGTGCACATGACAAACAGGGAAAAGTTAGTCTCAAAGGAACATATGAACAATCATCTCTAAAATTCACATTACTCTCACAGTACATGGCCAGGTTCCACCTTTTTTCCCCTTAGTGAACATTTGGGGAGCAAACTTGTCCATAGTCAATAGTGTAGGTTTACCATTAATCCATTTCAACCGTGCTATTTATTTTGCTAAGACTGTAGCATTCCCTCAGAGAATCATAACTTAGACAAACAACTTGCAGCAAAAAAGGGTAATCTGTGCCTCATGTAGAATAAATAGTCCACATCTCAGGGGATCTGATGAGTGGGTTTTGGTGACTGTCTAAAAGGACATTCTGTGTCTTTGCTCCAGTCTTATCTGAGGGGTGGTGAATAGCTGCCCATTTCAAGAAAGGGCCAAAGTTTCAGAAAACATAGCCTGGTCCTCGGTTTCTCGTGGATCATTTTCTCCCTGAAACGTTTTGGCTTTCTAACCAGAGCAGATTGCCTGCATTCCCACTCCAGTTCAGCTCAGTCAGAGAGAAACAGCAGCCACAGTGGGAAATATACAGCAATGCAGGGACATTCCCTTTCCTCCCTGTGCAGTCACACCTAGGGACTACATTACCACTATGGTAATTTAAATATTTATCTGAAATTTTGTGTACTTATTTAGATTCTTAATAAGTCTATAAAATAAACTAGGCCTACCTTAGGATTATGTTAGGTGGATCATAGTCTGTCTCTTCTAAAATGTCTGAGTATTTTCAGACAATACAGCACCATGGACATTTACAGTGAAACAAGTTTCCTTAACAGTAGCTGATCCTACTCACCTCACAGCAACTCCAAAGTCTCAGAGTGCAGTCCCAGCCACAGGATAAATTAAGCTGTTTTATGCAACTGTACAATGCATGCTTTGGTTTCCCTGCACCAGCATCAGGGATGGGCATAAGCCATCCCCTTGGGGAATGGATGGATCCACTGGGTCTATTAGGTTCAGCACTGTGTTTGCAGGAGAAAATGTCACAGCAGATCAAGAATTTTTTAGCTTCTGAAGAAGTTGCACAGCATAAATATATGCTAAAATATGTTAATCAAGAAAGGATGAATACTGACACAAGTTGCTATTCTGTGGAACTTTAACACTGGCATTCAAATTAGCATTTTCCAAATTGTATATTACAATGAAATATACATAATATACAATGATTATTTGTTAAAACTGCTCTGAAATGTACAAGAAAGGGCCAAGAATTTCACCTTGCCTCTACTAAGAGAGAAGCATTTAATAACTGCTCAGTTCTGTTCTGGTGGAACCAAAATATTTTAATATGTTTTAATAGAAGAAATAGTTTTAAAATGCTAACATGTTTTAATAGAAGTTATGATCTGAGGTAATCAGGAGAAACCACTCGTTCTTTGCCCTGGATGCTCAGTGCAGGAGTAGCAATGTACTTGACCCAGGGAAGACTGGCCAAATGTGGTGCCATATATGCTCTGGTTCCCAGACCTCTGTGTCTATCTTAAGGATGTATTCAGTGCTGATCACTGTGCCTCCAAACGTTACTTCAAGGGCAGGATGACCTGACAGGATAGTGCACAGAAACCAGAATCTCTCTATCATACTGACTAAATCATGGGGTCCCAGTTCCATTTTGGTAGCGTGGCAAATGAAGTACAGCCATCTGAATTTCGGGAACTGCCAGACTTGGCAAGGGTGTGTCAGTGAGCAGTATCCAAACCCAAAGATATATAAGCAGAAAGACACAGCCTGTCGAAAGCTGGATGAAGGGACACTGGAAAACCTGTGCTATCCAGGGTAATGAAACACATTATATCAAACGCTTTTCCTTAGTTATCTGACCTCCCTCAGAGGCAAGGAAGAGGCTCAGCCCTTCAGGCAGCAGTGCAGAGCTGCGCTCCTTGCTCCGCCGCAGCCGAGCTGCTCCCCCGCTGCCCCGCACGCTCCGGCCGCCGGCTCCCCTTGCACATTCTCACACCGCTCTGCTGACACCATTTTGCCATTTTTAGCAAAGTGAATGGCCGCTGGATGTCACTGTTTGATCTCCGAGAGACAGACACACGGACATTTTTCTCTCTCTAGAAACAGAGGAACTGGCGTCCTCCAGGACAAAACGGGAGAAAAACCAAATCCATCAGACCAGAAAGAGAGAGCTCACGGGCGCATCCCGGGGCAGCTGCTCGTGGCATTCCGTCCTGGAAGAGCAGGTGATGCAGGAGCACCGAGGGACAAGCCGGGCCCCTGCTAAAAGAGAGGTGACACCGCCAGGCTGGGATTGCTGGCTGAACCACGGGGAGCCTCGGCTGAGGTACCCGATCAGTTTCAGGGCTGTGAACTTTGTACACTTGGTACACTTGGAGAAGCCGTGAGCATTTCTTTATGTAGCAGCACTGGGAGAGGGTAGATCATTTTGGCACTGGCCATGCAAGGTAGAAACACAACATTGCTGCCTCCAGTCCTTTCTCAGATTATCTCCTCTAACAGAAATCTGTGTGGCAGATATGCAGGTTTCCACTTAGCTGGTCATTCTCCCTGCTTGAAAACTGCAGTTGCAGAGCACGCAAAGTTTGGAAGTGCTGGATTGAAGCAGGTCCTGCCACCTGGATTTGTTGCTCTGGCCTGTGAGGTGTAAAAATCTCACATAATCCAATGCTACTCAATTCACAACACATTCCCCTACAAAGGCCTGCCCTGGCTTTAAACCTGCCCTGGCTTTAATCCAGGCCTGTACACAGAAAGGCTGAATAGTGAAATCTTGTCTCTATGAAAACCTTTTTCCCTCAAGGGACTTCCAGATATCTGTTGAGACAGGGAGCCACAGAAAAGGCTGTACTGACCATGTGCTGGTCACCTGACATCTCTCTTGCACAGGGGAGTGCTGAGGAGCCCTGTCCTTGAGGGTTTTTCTTGAGAATAAAACATCCTTGAAAGACGAGGAGATATGATAATTGTGTCCTTCTCATTTTCTGAATTTCTGACACCATTTCCTTGTGTGTCATGAGGCTGAGCACTCAACATGGATGGAGGTCAGTGGGAGCTGCCTTCTGAGCCACTCAGCAAGACTACAAAGATCTCATGAGCTTATGCAAGGAGAACATTAGAAGGGACAAATCCCAACTAGAACTGGATGTAGGGAGAAAAGTGGGGGCAAAGGATGAGAAAAAGGCTGAAGTACTTAACTCCTTCTTTGCCTCAGTCTTGAAACAAGACCAAGTTGTTTTCTGGGTACCCAAGACCCAGTACTAGAAAACTGGGAGAGGAGGCAGAGCAAAGCTCCCAAACTCCAAGGTGAGATGATTAGAGCCACACCACTTGGACACACACAAGTCTGTGGGGCCATAGAGAATTCACCCAAAGGTACTGTGGGAAATGGCAGAAGTGTTCACCAAGCCACTTGCTGTCATTTCCCAGCAGTTCTGGCTAACTGGAAAGGTGCCAGATGAGTGGAAGTTAGCAAATGTGGTGCCCATCCAGAAGTTTGACTTGGGCACTGGGGAGGTCAGGGATCAGATCCTTTTCAGAACCGTAACAGGCTGAACAAGCAGGGGATCAGGGCCAGCCCACGTGGCTTCCTGAAAGGCAGGTGCTGCTTTATCAGCCTGATCTCCTTTTAGGAGCAGGTGACCTCATCCAGTGGATGAGGAACAGACTGTGGGTGTTGACTATCTGGATTTTAGTAAAATCTTTGACACCCTTTCCTACAGGATTCTCTGGGATAAAGTGGCTGGTGTGGCTTGGAAGAGTGCCCTGCTCACTGAGTTAAAAACTGGCTGGTTGGCCAGGAGCTGCATCCAGCTGGCAGCCAGTCTCCAGTGGTGTTTCCCATGGCTCGGTCCTGGGGCCAGTCCTGCCTAACACCTGTGGGGATGGTCTGGACAAGGGGATGGAATGCTCCCTCAGTGAGTTTGCAGTGACAGCAGGTTGGGCAGGAGTGCTGCTCTGCTGCATGGCAGGAAGGATCTGGCGAGGGCCCTGGACAAGCTGGACTGATGGGAGGAGGTCGGTGGTGTGAGGTTCAACAAGGCCAAGTGCTGGGTCCTGCCCTTGGGTCACAAGAGTCCCCTGCAGCACTGCTGGGGCAGCGTGGCTGGAAAGCTGCCCAGTAGAAAAGGGCCTGGGGGTGTTGGCCCACAAGCGGCTGGACATGAGCCAGCGTGAGCCCAGAGGGACAAAATGGCTACTGGCATCCTGCCTTGGATCAGCAATGGTGTGGCCAGCAGGTCCAGGGCAGGGATTTGTCCCCTTTATCCAGCAGTCGTGAGGCAGCGCCAGGAATCCGGCCTTCAGTTTTGGGGCCCTCAGCACAAGACATTGGGGGTTGGAGCAAGTCCAGAGAGGGGCACAAAGCTGGGGAAGGCTCTGGAGCACAAGACTTATGAGGAATGGCTGAGGGAGCGGTGGGTGTTTAGCCTGGAGCAAAGGAGGCTCAGAAGGGCCTTCTCACTCTCTACAACTGCCTTAGGGGGGTTCTAGTGAGGTGGGGGCACCAGGGAAGAGGTGACAGGACAAGAGCAAATGGCCTCAGGTTGTGCTGGGGGAGTGTTCTTTGGCTGTGAAGAAAAGGTTTTCATTCAATGGTTTGGCAAGCCTTGGAACAGCCTGTGCTGTGGAAACACTGGAATCGCCATGCCTGGAGGTACAGTATATGGAAGCTGTTTGGATGTGGCATTTAGGGACATGGTTACTGATGCACTTGGCAGAGTTAGGTTCATGGTTGGACTCCATGATCTTTGTGGTTATTTCCAACCAAAACAATTCCATGATTCTGAAGCAGTATTGAGAAGCACATTATTCCAGGGAGTTACTTGGGCTTTTGTGCCTCTTGTCCCTTGAACGTGGGCAGCATCCTGGACATTCTGAGAAAACAAGAGCTTTGTTCTCCTTCCTCTGAACCTGCAGCCAGTTCTGATCAAGCATCCATGCAGCTGATTTGGATGAGGGAGTTGATCTTCCAGAAAAATGGTCTTTTCTGGGCTACTGGATGGGGCAGTGATGTGACTGAGCTCAGAGACCACCAGTTGTGGTGTAGTAGGGAACAGGATGTTAGGTGAACAGACATTCGATAATAAAACTTGTGTTTACTGTCTTTTGTGCTCATTCTAACTTGTAAGAGGCTACCCACATAAGTAGGCAGGCTTTAAAAAAGTAACCCTGGAAGTATTTAGAAAATGTGATGTTGTGGTTCTTAGTTGTTACTCAAATGATATAGGGGACAGATGAAGATGACATATTGACTCTATGATTTAGAAGGTATGAAAGGTATTTATTAATAGAAAATCACACTTCTTATAGAAAGTATAGTGAACTTAAGACCTGATTGGTTTTTAGGAAACATCTCTCGCACTATTGGACAAGTAAGGAACAACACTTACTTGTAAACATTTTTCACAACACTAGGTGTAGGGAATAAGAAAATAATTGTTTTAATTCTTTTCTCTAAGATTCTCAGGCCGAGGCTGGGAGAAGCTATGTCACTCTGTTACCAGAGAGTGAGAATATCCACACTTAGGAACAGAATTTAGTGGTGGAATTGGTTTATAGTTCAACTTAAGGATTTTAAATATTTTCTATAACTTGAGCAATGCTATGATTCTGTGTACACTGCCGTATGATGCTAAAACTTCTGAGCAAGTACCTCCCTGATCAGGACATAAATCTCCCAACAAAGCATTTCTCCATCTGTTCTTCTACTCCAATACACAAGAGCTAAGAACCTTCTTTTCCCAACATTCATCCAGGACATAGAAAAATGGAGTACAGTCCCCACTTTACATCAGGTTTGTCTAAGAACATCCCTCTCTCACATCTCTCCAGAAAACATCTCTTCAGTTTCCCACCTGTGAGTGCTCTCGGGCAAAGCACTCTCAGTCAGGAAACTGTTAGAAGCTACTCCTTGAGCCAGAGGGTCCTATGTTTCCTTAAGGCATTCCTATAGTGCAGTTTGTAGGGTCTCAAGCAGAGACGATATCGCAAAATGTTGGAAGTCTTTCAAAGTTCAGAGTGCTTTTCATATGATGTATAAAAAAGAGACACCAATGATATGACCAGCTGCTTTTCCTGCTCCCTATTTTATCACACATTTTTTGAGTGGACCTACTTTTAGCCTCCTCATCCTCATCCTCCTCACGATGATGGTCAAAGCTGGTATCAAAGATTTTAATACCCTACAACAGCACATCTTCAACCAGTCTAACAATCTGGAATTTGGGTGGGGTATTACTAGTAGCTATTTAACGTAGAGCAAAAGCTTAACTATGAGGGAACTTGACTACTGCATCCACCCAAGCAGCTGAGCAATGACAATATTCACAGATTTATTTCTCTCTCTGAGCCACACAGGACCACCTGTAATATATCCAGTTCTGTATACAAATAATAAATAAAAATAATAGTAATAATAAAAAGGGAGACTATCTAGGATTGCAAAGGAATACTGAGAATTCCTAATTGCTAGTCTATACTTTACAAACTGCAATACTCAAGTCTAAGCAAAGTTCACCTAATTTTACAACAGGAAGTTGGGTAGTCTCAAAGTTTTAAGTTCCTCTGCTTTGCACTTCCAGCTTTCCTCAAATATAAATTAATTAAAGCAGGAAACTAAATGACAAAACTCTTTTACTCAATACTCTTCACACCTCATGCCTTCCTCCTTTTGCAATCAAAATATCAAAAATAGTACTAAATGAACATACAGAAACATTAAGTAAGCAACACCTCTTATGTTTCTGTGTACCAGTTTGTGTTCCCACCGTGACCACTAGAACAGACAGAGATTAATTGAAACAGGATCCAAAGGTGTGTGTCCAAGCTAGGAGTCACGTAGCAATATGCATATACAAATAACAAGTAAATCTTGATGAAAGAGAGCATCTGACAGGAACATAGAGATCAAAATCAATATTTTACTATCCAAATAAAACAAACTTGTTTTCCCCAAGAAAAAGAAACAATACCTGTGGTTTCTGAACAGTGTATCAAAAATGACAATAGAAGGAGAAACATAATTTGAAGACCAAAGTCTCACCTTGTTTTAAACCAAACTGCTGAGCTGTTGCTCCACTGAAGCAACAAAGTTACTTAAATTGGGCACTTAAATAACTAACAGCAAAACTTGGCAAATGAAAAACGAAAATCAACCTGACCAGCAATGCAGTGGGATCAGTGATGTTGGCTATTTGCTCTGAAGAGACAATCATCTAAACTCACATGACTAAGAGCTACCTCAGATTTCTCTAAAGGGATGTATCAACCTTGATTTTCTTATCACTTTCCACTGGGGAAAAAAAAAAAAACCACCACACAAAAACAACCAACAGCCCACTTCTGATATAAACTAGTGAAGCATAAACCATGTGGCCTGAAATGATTCATCAGAATTTACATAGTAGCTGCATGCCAGGTTTCATCTCCTTTCAGCAGGCAACCTAGCTTAATGTCCTTGATTTGCTCTGTGAAAGCTATTGTTAAGAATATCAAGGCAAAACATTGCTCCAGCTACCAGCACAAGACTTGCAGTAATCAGGGCTGAAAGGACTGATAATTATCTTCTACTCCAGGCACAGCAGCAAACTGCAGGCATATACTTCTATTACTGCCATTATTGATGGCCACGTTTCTAAACTTAACATCAGACTCCTAGAACCTACTTATGCCCACAAACTAATTTTAATTCACAAACTGTGATTAGAGTCCCATTGCTTCCGTTGCCAGTCTTTGGGTCACAAGTGATCTTTACAGATGAGTTCTCACAGTTCTGTTGCCTCAGGTGCATTCATTTGTGTCACTGTCACCACCATGAACTACATGTGGCCCATCACAGGACATCAGTAAGTAGATTGTTGACAACCCCTCTTGGCACAGATCTGCTTGGATTTTGGTGCACAGAAGGAGCACCACTTTGTGGAGTGCTTTATAGACCACTAACAATGTTATGATAGCTGCCATCTGCACTGGTATCTGGTATGGGTGTGGTCATACATGTTTCTTGAGTTTTGTGCCTGTTTCTGTAGAGATGGTGAATTATGAATGCCAGCTGAAAGGGCATACCACTATCAGATCTTCCCACTTTCATGTCAGAAAAGCATTCTCCAGAGTACTTAACTCAGACTTCTCCCCTTCCTCTCAAACCACAGACATGCTCATGCATTTCTATGGACTTCTTACTGGCATTTGTTCAACATACACCTGCTACCAAAAAA
>VWZP01008268.1:344675-369582 GCA_013396995.1 Dicaeum eximium | reverse complement strand
AAAAAAAACCACAACAAAAAATAGCAGGATAAAATGATAAAATTTATCCTACAGCTTGAAAATATTCACTTTATTTTTGTAACACTGCACTGGAAAGTATACAGATAGCTAAAGACCAGAAAGAGAAATGTCCTACAAGTAAATAGAAATTCTGGGGTAAGCTTTGAATTGCTACAATTTTTAAGGTAATGTTTTAGCCATTTTTTTTATCAATACAGTAGTTTATTCTTATTAAGTTCACCTCTCTTAGCATATAGTATATGGACTTTTTGGGCAGACATTGGTCTTTTGAGTATCATTCTCTTCTTGAATGATCTGTCAAATATCTGAAAAATGCTTTCTTAGCTTTTGACTAGTTGCAAGCAGCTCATTCTCTCTGACCAGATAATAAAAGAACAGGACATTTTAACTTCTTTGACAAATTGGAGTATATCCAAATCCTTCTCTGGGAAATTAATTTTTGCACATATGAATCTGAGGTGTGTTTTTTAAAAGATTATGCAACTAGCAATAGAAACCTCCTCTTCAGTTAAGACTTAAAGGAAAATCCATGCCTTACAAAATTCACAAGCTTTTAGCCAGCAGGATAAAGTGAGTCTTGTCCCCAGCCACGTCAAGGAAATCAGAAGTTAATATTTCTATCATAATGTAATTAAATTATGAGTTGGGATTGGATATTTGAAAGTGTTTAGTACCTTATCCTTCCTGGGTAGTTTAAAATGCAAATACCCAAGATGTCAAATTTTTCTCCTTCAGCCAGACTTAATAATTGAGTTATTAAGGTTATTCAAAAGGGTCACAGACTCAGCCACAGTAGGTTATTTAGACTATAAGACAGAGACACAATACACATTTTAATACAAGCAGTTCAGTGGTCCTACAGGCTTGCAGGTCCTTCAAAGCTATAAACACTAAAATAAACACTATGATTGTATTAGTTACCAATTATCATTCTTCTGTGCCCCACATTAAAAAGCATTAATAAAGTTGCAAAACCCTGAAAAGATCATCCATGCCATTCCCTTTCTGCACAATAGACTTCTTCAAATACTTTTCCTTCCTTGCCCCAGTCTACCCACAGCACTGGTTTAAAGTATGAGCAGCTATGCTGTTTTCTCATCAATGCCTGCACAGCTTTCTCAGTCTGCTCTCAAAGCTCAACTTATCATTATGTTATTAAGACTTTTTTCTATGATAGTAATTTTTAATGATCAAGTTTAGGAATTAATTTATTTCCACAACAACTTTGACATGAATAAATATTGATAATCTCAGTTTACCAAAGGGCTTGTATTTGTGAAAACCCAATTTGAAAAACTCGTCATCCAGACTCCTAGACCTCTAGAGTGTTTTATATTGAATTTAGGTACACTTGGTGGTGTTTTCTACATCTGTAAACATATGCTGCCTTTACAAATGGCCTCAATGCAGCTGTTTGGAAAAAGGGGAGATCTGGTGACCGTGAAAAGTTAATATACAACAGCTTACCAAAACCATCACAGCTTTGTGGCAGAAACACGGACTGACCTCAGTCTTCTCCATCAGTTTTACTTTTTTTTTTTTTTCTTCCTGGAATCTCCTTTCCCAATCAGAACCCCTGACTGGAAGCTTTCCAGGGGAAGCATTTTGTGACAGAAAACGTCCCTTTAGGGAAATGAAATACTATTTAGTATGTAGAAAAACTGCAGAAGCATAAACAGTCCTTCTTCAATAGCTCACCCAAAATCAGACCATTTTCCTCCCTGTCTGTGCATGCTGCCATCTGCCTCCCCTCTAGCCTTCTCCACCTCCTTGTGAGTCAGGCAGGGGAAGAGAGGCTTCACCTAATGGCACAGGACTGGAAGAGTCTTGTCATAATCAGTTTATGCATCAGGCATCAAGGAAGCAAAATAAACCCCATAACTGTAATACCCATTCTAAAAGAAGAATTTTAAAAGCCAGATCAAAACCCAAATGCATTTCCCCCCACATCAAGTGTTGTTAGATACCAATCAGCTTTGTTCAGACTTTAGAAAGAAATGAAATCTGACTCCAGCAGACAAATGGTTCCTTTGCTGCACACCACTTATTCATCCATCTCGTGCACAGTCTGAGGCAAAATCCTGTGGACAAAATGGTAAATAATCATATAATTAAATCTGCTGCAGGCACAAACCTCAGGGGTGTAACTGAGGCTATATGGGCACCTCAAAGTGTAGCCCATTCATATGTAGGATAGAGAATTACAGCACAGATGGAGCTTGCAGCATTGGAGCTTTATGCTGGAGCTAATGCAGGGACTGGTAGAAGCTGGCATCACCTTCAGGGTCAGCAGTGAGGACAGGCTGCCAGGCCTTCTCCTTTCACAATTAACACTCACAGCCTGAACAGCTCCCACCGCCAGTTCCCCCACGGCTGCCCCTGCCCAGCTCCCAGCCCCACCTGCCCCCTCCATCCCTTCATCCTCATCCCTATGTCCTGCCTCTCAGACATCAAAGAAGGCCGAGAAGATGAGAAATGGTTCTATGAGCAGTAGCTCTCTTTCGGAGCCTCAAGCAGATTACTTCAACAGCAAGAGATTGAATTGCTAGAAAGTGAAGGCTCTCTGTGTTGCAAAAAATCTGAGAGGGAATATGCCTGAAAGGATTCCTTCTTACCTTTAAATTCACATCAATTATATTTCATTCCTCTTCAGCACTGCTAATCCTGGCTTACCTGCAGATAAAAAAGAGAAAAAAAAAATTAGGTCAGTGTTTGAATTTGTGTGATACACAGACTCTAAAAGGAGACAGACATTTTTAAACAACTGAAATTAGTTTTAAAGAATTTCACAAGATTCTGAGTGCCCTTAACTCCTGCACTATTGTGAAAGACCTATATAAAAGCCAACACAATATCCTGAGGAAAAAATAAAAGGTAAATTAATCTAGAAGTTACACCTAACACAGAAATGTTAACTAAACAGTACAGCTGGTGCTGCAACTGAAATAAACTTGTCTTTCTTTTACCAGCAGCAATATGGAACATTATGTCAGAAAGAAAAAAGGATTTTCAAGTTGATTGTGACCTCTTTAATTTATGACCTGGTTTTAATATTATAGCCCATGCTGCAAGCATCTGATCTTGTTTATCAGCAGAACTGGGGGCTGCCTTCTCCTCTGCTTACTGCTGTACAAAACTGTAAACTACAATAGGAAACTCCAGAGTGGCAGGGAGAGAAACTTGTTGATGAGACCTTAACCTCATAAATTCTAAAATCCAAACTGCTGCAGTAAACAATTACCTGCTGGTCTGAGGCACATTTGTTTCACTGCCATCGCAGACTCTCAGCAGTTACCAACAATCAGAGGAGAGGAACATATGTTGTGGGTATGACTGCACAAACATGACTGCCATTCTTGCCTCGAGATCTTGGATTTGTTTCCAGTTTCATGCCCCTGCCTGTTCTCTATTTCCCCAGTCAGTCATGATGCCAGCCTCCCCCATAGGCTGCTTTCCATGCCTGGGAAGGACTTCTGAGGGATCTCATTATTATCCCAGAAGTCCTTTAAAGTTATCTGCAAGGCTCAATGCCTACAGAAAACTCCTCTAGCCAGGCTGTTGATGGAGTGGTGTGGTGCTGTCACATTACTTCCTTCTACTTGTGTGTTTCCTACACTCCCTTATCACATTGGCTTGTTACATCCACGTCTGGTTTTGTAGCTGATACCTGCACAGGACCTCTCCACCCTGGGCTCCTCACCTCTGTGATAACACAAGCACAGAGCAAGAAGAGCAGCTCTGCTTCACCCAGAGAGGTGACTGTGAGCAGCAACAGCCTGGGCTGCAGCTGTGTCTCTCTCTTAGAGGACCCTGCAAGAAGCACAAGCCCTGGCAGTGGGTATAATCCACGGTCCAGGTAAACAACCTGGTACCTTGTTTTTGTCCACATGAAGTATTTGAAACAGACACGGAGTTCTATTCTCCTGTTTGTCACCTCTCAGAGGGGTTTAAGCACAAAGTGTTCAGGTCAAGTGGTACTGGAGAAACCTGGGAGCCTGAAATAGCATCTTTGGTAGCAACACAAAGAAAGAATATCCAAATGTAACAAAGCTAGGCATAAATCCATTAAACATCCTGTTCTCTTTCAAGCACATTTTGTGAGCACACCTGCTTTATATACATGCTGTATCTGATCCATAAAAGAGCTTTGTCTATTGTAGAGCACAACAGTTACAGAGGTCTTAATGACTCCTTTTTGTTCTTGGGAGAAAAAAAAGATACAAAATTAGTTTAATTTTCAGGAAAAATCAGCCTTTTATCTGCAGCTGCAAATTATTTAAAAGTTATTGGATTGTACGTCATAGCAGGAGAAAGAAGGCAAATGGCCAGAGTTACTCTTCCGCCTTTTATCCACAACTTCCATATGGCTGCCATAAAAATGTTCTCAAAAAAGGTCCTTCACAATTACCCTATGTGGGTACCTTCTCACTGTAAAGATGTGATACAAATAGCTAGACTTGTAAACTAATACTACTTTAACTTCTGCTTGGCCAAACTGATTCTAAAAAAATATTTAAACTGCTTTTGTGTTATCTGTAGCTGAAAGATTATTTATTTGGGGGGGAAAAGTAGCTCCAGGTAAATGGAACATGATTTTTTACATACATGGTTTAACTGAGCCTGTCAAAGATTATAATCACCATAGTCAAACATCTTTGGTTCAAAGTTCACAAGATGATACAGATACAGAGCACTGCTTGTAAAAATTCCTAAGTTTACTCTATCATGGCCAAAGATTTCAAAACTAGGCATCTATATTCACATTCAGACATTTGAGTAAGTTCCCTGATTTTCAACTTGCTGCACCACCGTAAGCAATTCCTACTGGTCCTTTTGCAGCTTCTTCTCAGGACAAAGAGCACTTCACAAGAAAATTCTGCCTTGCCAGACCTGTTAAGTTTGGTTTCACATAGATTCCATGGAATATACATTATATATTGAAAAAACTTGGCAGAGATTAAATGCATCCCTACACCCATATTTAGGAGTTTAAAAAAAAAAAAAAAAAAAAGTGGCCTGCTTTAATACTGCTCAGCCTTCTGATGCAAGTTTGCATGAGTTTCCAATGGCTGATCACAAAAGAAGTTTGGAAGAGGAAGAAGAGTTTAGCCAGACCTATATGCTGTCAGTAAGGCTAAAGACCTCATGCTAAAGCTAAGATCTAGAGATGACTGTAGGGAATGGATGCAAGAACCAGAACATTTCTGAATAAGCAATAGAAATGAGGAGTAGTGAGCCATTCTGATGGGCAAATTATATCAGAAACTTTCATAAAGGTATCAACTATTGTCTCTCAGAAAGCACTTAGAGAGAAAGATGAAGCTGCTACAGCCATATATGAAATATGCATGCACATGTATTTGTGTGTGCACATATACATTTAACATGCACATGCATACACGTTCAACGTCTAAATTACATTTTTGGTGTTTCAATAAAAACAATCCCTATTACACAAATGAAAAATTTTACTGTCGGGTCTTATGGAAATTGCTCATTTGGTTCCTTCAAACAAAACACAAGGTGGAAGGAAAAGAGCTCTCTCTCTCTTCCTCTCTTATCAATGTGGAGTGCATCAGTTGTCATCACAACAGAGATTACTAACTCCAAGTGGCTGTCTGCCCTGCTAGGTCTACCTCCAACGAGGCAGAGAGCAACACAGCACAGAGAAGGTGGTTGGCCCACCCAGCTGGAGGACACTGGGAAAAATAACAGCTTGATGTGAGCAATCAACTGAGCTGATAACTCCCTCCACCTTGAACAGTCTTACTCCATGTTACACGGTGGGACCATTCTAGTTTTGAGCCAAATTAATAATGCAAAGACAACTGAAAATGGAGAAAATATATTTATTTGCCTGCAACTTCCTGACTGGGAAGAAACTTGACAAGATTGTCAGAAATGGTTGCAACCTCCCCCATTATTCCAAATAAAGTGAAACTGAAGGAAAATAATTAATAGTGAGATCTTCTAAATTGTTGCATACAGTGAGTCCTGAGCTGTTGGAGACTTACCATCTACTTCCATGGATGCAAAATTTGAGACCTCCTGCCCTTTTGAAAGAATTCACTTGGAGAAGAAATATTTTCCTTATAAGATTCAGGTGCCACAACACCTTAATGAATAAGACAAAGCCCTCTGAATTTAAAGAGCTAGCAAGTGGAGTAATTAGGGATTAAATTAGTTTGTGTCATAGCCAGTAGTCAGGATGAAGCAAAATTATTATGACAAATAGTCTCATCCATCTGGAGAATATAAGATCTTTGCAGGATTTGTGGAAATTGGGAATGTAAGGGTGAGACATTATTAAGTGTTGGAAAATTGAGCCCAAGCAATAATATGTGCAGAGAAGGACATGAAGGCAAAGCAGAATTGCAATGAAACGTGCCAAGTCCTACTGCAGATGTAAAAACAATCTATGTGATGAAAAAAACAAACAACCATCAGAAAATGCCCTTGTTGCAATTAGCAGGAATACCACATAACAAAACAACAGTTCCACGAGGCCATAACCCTGTTTTTACAAACTGTCAAGAAGAACACAAAATATATAAATCCATAAACACATACCAAATACAGTCATGTCTATATTATATACCGGAAAGACAGCTGTGCCTTAAACCCTGACTTTTTGTCCAATGCTTAGTTCAGCATAAATTCAACATTGCCTGACACTAGAAACCCAAATCTATGTCCTGGAGACCACTGTGCCTAATCAGAGACCCTTATCCAGCCCACCAATTCATTCCAGACCTCTGCTCACCTAACATCCTGTTCCCTACTACCCCACACCCTGTGGTCTCTGAGCTCAGACACATCACTGCGCCAGCTAGTATAACAACAGCCCAGAAAATACAATCTTTTTGGGAAGATCAACTCCCTCATCCAAATCAGCTGCATGGATGCTTGATCAGAACTGGCTGCAGGTTCAGAGGAAGGAGAACAAAGCTCTTGTTTTCTCAGAATGTCCAGGATGCTGCCCACGTTCAAGGGACAAGAGGCACAAAAGCCCAAGTAACTCCCTGGAATAATGTGCTTCTCAATAC
Source organism: Dicaeum eximium (assembly GCA_013396995.1). Taxonomy (NCBI): domain Eukaryota; kingdom Metazoa; phylum Chordata; class Aves; order Passeriformes; family Dicaeidae; genus Dicaeum; species Dicaeum eximium. Next base: position 362,515 of record VWZP01008268.1, on the reverse strand, counting down.
TGCTTCAGAATCATGGAATTGTTTTGGTTGGAAATAACCACAAAGATCATGGAGTCCAACCATGAACCTAACTCTGCCAAGTGCATCAGTAACCATGTCCCTAAATGCCACATCCAAACAGCTTCCATATACTGTACCTCCAGGCATGGCAATTCCAGTGTTTCCACAGCACAGGCTGTTCCAAGGCTTGCCAAACCATTGAATGAAAACCTTTTCTTCACAGCCAAAGAACCCTCCCCCAGCACAACCTGAGGCCATTTGCTCTTGTCCTGTCACCTCTTCCCTGGTGCCCCCACCTCACTAGAACCCCCCTAAGGCAGTTGTAGAGAGTGAGAAGGCCCTTCTGAGCCTCCTTTGCTCCAGGCTAAACACCCACCGCTCCCTCAGCCATTCCTCATAAGTCTTGTGCTCCAGAGCCTTCCCCAGCTTTGTGCCCCTCTCTGGACTTGCTCCAACCCCCAATGTCTTGTGCTGAGGGCCCCAAAACTGAAGGCCCGATTCCTGGCGCTGCCTCACCTGTGCCGGGGCCCGGCTTGTCCCTCGGTGCTCCTGCATCACCTGCTCTTCCAGGACGGAATGCCACGAGCAGCTGCCCCGGGATGCGCCCGTGAGCTCTCTCTTTCTGGTCTGATGGATTTGGTTTCACTTCCTTTTTGTCCTGAAGGATGCCAGTTCCTCTACTTCGAGAGACAGAAAAATGTCCGTGTGTCTGTCTCTCGGAGATCAAACAGTGACATCCAGCGGCCATTCACTTTGCTAAAAATGGCAAAATGGTGTCAGCAGAGCGGTGTGAGAATGTGCAAGGGGAGCCGGCGGCCGGAGCGTGCGGGGCAGCGGGGGAGCAGCTCGGCTGCGGCGGAGCAAGGAGCGCAGCCCGAGCATGGCTCTTCCCTGTCTATGTCCTCTGGAAGGTTTATCGCTAGTCCCTGCAATATTCCAGCTGTGTTGGGCCCATTTGTCTCCCCACCTTGGGCAATGGTCATTTCTGGTCATAAGTCCTGGGCCGCAGCCCATTAAACATGGCTGCTTCTTAGTGAGGAAGCAGCCTTTTAGTACTTTTGGCCTAGTTATGGCACAGCAGCCTTGCAAACATGAGTAAAAAGGTCTCAAGTAGCTTTCAAGGGCTGTGGATAATATAAAATCACAAGATTGATGAAACAGACACGTGAATTGACAAGAAGAGGCTGCCAGTGTAGTGCTAGGCGCTAGCATCTGAGAAAAGCCAAAAGGTACTGCAGCTGGTAGATAAAGTATGTAAAGCAGGGGGAGAAGAATATATTTGTGACAACGACAAGGGCAAGCAGCTCCTGTGTTAGAAAGAGAATGAGGAAGACAGGAACATGGTGTGTTCCAACAAGGGACCAGAGTGGGAGTCTCCTCGGATAGGCAAGGACTGCATCAGGCAAGGCCAACGTGCAGGCCCCACTCGTGCATGGCCTTACCGCCTGCAGCAAGGCTGCATTTGTTGCTTCAGCTCCAGTGCACGGCTGGGGATCAGCTGTCAAAGGGTGCAAATCAGGCCCAAAAGATGCTTTTATGTGTTCACCCCCTGTTGGACCAAGGCCTGGAGCAAGTGCTACCTGAGAAGTTGCCCTTGCACTTGCCGAAGGCATCTGCCAGGGAGCAACCTGCACAGACTTTAAAAGGGGACATGGCATAACCCATCTCACAGGGAAAGAATTCCGAAGTGAGAGGAAAGATTCCAAAGAATTCCAAAGTGGGGGTTTTTTGAATGTTTTCACAGTCGATAGGCAAGAGGCGTATCTTGCATTCAGGGCAGTACAGTAGTAAAACAAGAGAAAAAAGGCTCTTGCTCCATCAGCTTGAACTGCAGACTGCAAGAGACTGCATCATTTAGCTATTGAACAGGCTAAAACCAGTATTTGTAAAAGATTTTATGAGGTGGTTAACGGACAGGAACACACTAAGGACATAACACATCAGTAATATGAATACAAATTTACTACAAAAAAACCCAAAACTACAAACCCAAAATGTGCAGATGGTGTCCAGACAGCTCTGAGTAATAAATTGAAAGTTAATTAAACTGGGCTAGGTGGTGACTTTAGCTACTGTGAAGAATACCGCACAACAATTGTAACGTGGGTTAACTCTATGTTCTCCATAATGAAACCAAATCAGAGAAAGGCAAAAAATCTTCCAAATGCTGTGATACTTGTATGAAATATAAGAACTTACACAAAATAGCTACGAAAATCTCTCAAGATTTATTTTTCATTTTGATCCAAGATTGGCACAGACCTGATTTCACTAAACAAAGAAGGCTCCCAAGTGTGCTGCTAATCCTTTTCAACAAAGCTTTCACAGAGTCAGCCCTAGTAATGCAGTCCCAAGGAACATGTCCATGCTTCTGAGCCTGCTGACACATTGACCTGCTGCAGGCTGAAACTGCTTGATTTGCTCCTCTGCACCTCTCACAGGCACACAGTCTTGCCTGAGACCAGCACCACAATGGCACAAAACCTCTGAGAGACATCTGCTTTAAAGGCAGCCTTATAAAAATAAAACAACTTGTGGGGATGAGGTCTTTGTCAAACCTTTCATCTTTTCTTTCTGGTGTGGGGTCACAGCACTTTTGGTTTCTTTTGGGAAGGAAACATAATTATAATGTTCAGGTCAGGGAGAAGAGTAAAGGAAAAGTACTTGTTTAACAATGGCAGGAAGGCAAAAAAACCAAAAGTGCCATAAATCTATTTCTGTAAAAGCAATGTCTTTTTCTTTTCTACATCTTTTCAGAAAGTATGCTTGCTTATGGGTGCTGATTGCCTTGCATTTTTTTGTTTGTTTGTTTTTATTTTTTGACTTGAAAACACACAGAGAGAAATAAAAACAACAACAAACCCCACACCAAAACAAACAACAACAAAAAAAAAAGAAAGCAAACCCAAACAACACCCCACCTTAAATACTGAGGATGAAATAAACCCTTTTGGAACTTCCTTCCCTCCACCCCTCTTGCTTTTCTTCTTGCCTGCCTCTCTCTCCGCCCCCGGCGGGTATCAGCGCGGTCCCCGGTGCACAGCGGGCTGGGGAAGTTTAATCCCAGTTCAGGGGCGGGAAGGGAACACTGTGTACTCGGCACGGCGCTCGGGCTGTGATACACCCTCGGCAGCAGGACCCCGGGCTCCCCCGCCCGCAGCCGGCCCCGCTCCGCCGGCTCTACCGCCCCTTCCCCGTGTGCGGTGCGAGCGCTGAGATTCTTCTCCCTCGCCTTGAGACGGGTGCAGAAGGTCCTTTCCTTCCCAACTCACCCTCCACCGATTTTAGTTAGAGTGAGAAAGCACGTCCACGGAAAGGTTCGTGACCTTGGGATGCATGGTGGGAACACCTCCCCCCTTCTGCAAACACCACTGGTACAAGGACCAGATAAGGTGTTCTTGCTTGTCACCAGCACCTGAACTCCAGGACCGCACCCTGGCTCCACCAGTGACTTCTGACTGGCCTCCAAGAGCACTGACAACACGAAAGGGCAGCTCCTCTTTCCTCTGCAGGCTGCAGCCAGCCAAGCCCTGGTACACCTCTCGAGAGGGAAGGGTCCCTGCATGGGTCAGGTCTCCTCCCAGCAATGAAAAGTGTGGCTGTGTGCTGGTAAAGAGACCGCTAATAGGAATTCATATGCATTGGGCTGGATTTGCCAAGACGTAGCTGCAATGGGAGTAGCAAAATGTTGACTGCAGGAATGCTCTCAGCTGTGAGAGAATGTTCCCTGCTGACCTGTATATGTAAATTGTGGTGATTCATTGCTTCAGCAGTCACTGGGTCTTGTTACATTTTAAGTGTAGGAAAGTGAGACTCGTACTGCACTCTCATAATTTAATCTTTTTTTTTTTCCTGTATCTGGAGAAATGCAGGGAACTGAAAAATTCACAAGTATTCCACAAGTATACATAACAGCACTGAGGCTTGTTGTTGAGTGATAATCTCTAATTGAAACCTGAGTATGAAAAAGTATGAATTCTTACAAACACAAAAAAACCAAACTGACTCTAAAACTGATCTATACTTTTCTGACCGTTTTTTCCTAGTGTAAGGTTATGCCAAAAAAATTAAACCAGAGGTCACCACAGTGAAGGCTGAGAGGGAGAAAAAGCCATGAAGAAGGAATGTTACTTGTCTTTAACAGTGTAGGTAATAATTGCAGGCTAAAGGTGCCTGATAGGTAAGGCAGGCAGGAATCACAAGGCTGTGGAGAGATGCAGCTCAGGCCGATGTGCCATGTGGATTACTATAAGGAACAGGCTTAGGCTCTGGTTCTGGGTTGCAGGATGACAGCTCTATACACAGGGACACTTTTCAGAGTGTGTGTTGGAAAGTTGGTGGTACTTGCTGTCTTTTCAATCTTACAATGCCTGCAGGTAAGCAGTTTCCCTGTTGACTAGTAAATGAAGCATGCTGGAGATAACTTTATCTCCAGCTTTGCCTTGAACTTACCAGATCCATCAGCATGTTAAAAAACCAACAAACATTACTCATTCCCAGTACTGCCTTCTCTAACAAAAATATATCTCTGACCTGAACTCGTGTTTCTTCATTCCTCTCCTCCAGGACTGAACTTCTGGTTCATTGGTGCATGAGTTTCAAAAAGGATGGAGAGGAACTTTGAAATTAATAATGAAATCTACAACCAAAAGAAACTGTACAAAGTCTAACTGCATAGCATTGGCTTTCATATTGAGCAAACAGCCCTTCACCATTGTTACAATTTTTTGATACATGTATTATTTTTACATTGTGATATTTTTATATCTGCAGAGATGAAAACTGAAAACAACTGGCTTCCTACAGAGTTAGCTGGGTCATTATGGGGAAACTGAGAGTTTAGTATTTTCTACAAAACCATACAGGAGTTTGCATAACTTCCAGTACAAGTTCCTTCCTTTTCTTTCCCTATTTGTTCCATGTTTCATCTGATGCCATTATTTATTCTGAACGGGTATCCTTTTCCCCCATCTCTGACTGTCACGTCCCCACCAATTTCTGCAAATATACAAAAATACTTTGATCATTTTAAGATGGAAAAATATTCCTCCTCAACTCATCTATGCTTCCCCCCTTAACTGAACAGATTAAAGTCAGAATCCGATTATTCATAATTAATCTCTGGGCATAACAATGTTTTTATTTCAGCTTCAAAGGAGTGATTTCACAAGATTTTTTTCCATGTCTTTTATTTTTCATAGCTAATACGCTGCCCCAATTCTACAGACAGTGGAGAAATTCAAGGGTTTTCTAAATTTTTATATATTGGCAAAAAATTGCAGTGAACACAAAGGACAATTGTTGCCTTCACATAATATAAATTCAAAGACCAATACCTACCATACTATAGCAAACCTACATCACCAGGTATGTGTGCACACATAACCCACACACACTTTCCATGAACCTGCACAGTGGCTGGAATAGCATCTGCAGTGCTCCTAACAGGAAAGACACTTATGGGCTACAGAAGATAAACAAGGTCTCATTATTCACATCCATTTTTCAGCCAAACATATAACTATCTAAAACTCAGTGGAAGAAGCTTTTACCTCTCAGCAAGGATTTGGTGAGTCTTTGGATTCTTTGCATTTCACCACTTTAATTTTCTAATTCTTGCTTTAGTTCCAATAGCTACCAAAACATTGGATATGCTACATACTCTAATGTTGTTTCCTTAAATCCTAATGCTGAAGTTTGAAGGCAGGACAAAGCAGTAGCATATTCGTCTCTCACTCTGAAATGTGGCAGAAACACTTTGCAAGCCCAGAAACCACAAGGTGGTAACATGTGTGTGTAGCTAAAAATTGCTAATACAAAGCACAGTTCCCCTGTACTGAGCACTGGTGAGGCCACACCTCGAGCCCTGTCTTCAGTTCTGGGCCCTTCCTGACAAGAAAGACATTGAGGGGCTGGAGTGAGCAGAATGGCAACAGAGCTGGGGAAGGGTCTGGAGCACAAATCCTGTGAGGAGCAGTTGAGGGTGCTGGAGGTGTTCAGCCTGGAGAAAGGGAAGCTCAGCTTTGGAGGTATTTAGAAGATATGTGGATGCAGCAGTTGGGGATAGAGTTTAGTGGTGAACATGGTGGTGCTGGATTAAGCTGGATCTGATGATGTGTGAGGAGGTGATGATAGCACCCCATAGTAAATGAAAGTGAATGTAAGAGGCTGGATCACAGAGAATCCTGAAAGTAAAGCAAGGGTGTTTGAACTTGTGTGGCTTAAATCAGCAAACTAGTTGAGAAATCTGAGGAATTGACTGGATTCTTCAGAAGTATGATTGCACTATCATGCATTGAGTAGATTGGGGATGGAGATGTAGGGTGAAGAAAAGGAAAAACATCTGGTGGTCACCCACAAAGCAACACTACAAGTTGTGGTAAAGCATTAACAATAAAAGCAAACATTGAGACTGGAATGCCCATTCCTTTCATCTAAGAAGTGAGGCCAAACATTTCAATTGCCTTTCATGCAACAAAATAAAATGGGCATAATACCTTTTCAAATCATCTAAACTGTGCCATTTCCAGTCTTCCGTTCGTAACACTTTATCTAAAGAGTTTGCTTTCCTGATGGTGGGGTATACTCCTCCATTTTTCCTGTGGCCAAGCTCCCAGACTTTTTTTGGTAGTCTGTTACTATAGAGACAAAATAAGAAATATGTACATCTATCATGTCACAGTACTAGAGAACACCTGGTGGCAACAGCAGAACAAAGGAAAGAAAGAGCTGTTGCTGTCCCCAGCAGAGATATATATATATATACACATGGTTACAGCAAGTACTCCAAAACAAGAACATCTTTTATCAATCTGCATTTTCCAATGGGACTAGATGCAGCCACAGTGGTGAAGTGGGAGGCTGTGCCCTGGTACAGCATTTTCAGGTGAATAATCTAAATGGGGGGAAGGACTCCAGCAATGCACAAGTACTGCCTGGTAGCACAAGAACTTGCACTATACTACTCAGTGCTAATAAGGGTGGTAGAGTTAGGTTTACAGTCCCCTTAAAACCATAGCTTGGCTGATTATTTATCTCATGACATCTGTGCTGAGCTATAAGATCTTAACAAGCAGTTGGCTGTGATCCTGCAGCCCTATCAGTAAATCTGCCCTCTCATCCACTATTCAGTTTTTTTCCCTGTTATTAACTAATGCTTTCTCAGGACAACTACTTCTCTGCCTCTGGATTTTGCACTCTGAGGACACTCTCCTTCCTCTTGGTATACAAATGCTGAGGAAGTTTATATAAGTTATTAGGACTGTAATTTTTTTTTTTTTGACTTTAATGTTCATACTGCAGACAGGAAACAAACATCTTACAAGCCTCCCACACTAGTGTCTGTAAGCATATCCAAATACTAATCTGTTCTGACACTGTCAAGGGCAACAACCTATTACAAGGGTGAGACTGCTACCTCTCAGCAAAGCTGCAGCTCTTGATGGTACTGAGTTGCAAAGGAAAGTGTGTCTAGATTTTTCTGTGAATGGTTGAACAGTCTAAACTGATCCATATTTTTGGTCTAAATCAGAATGGGGTTAACAGGCTTTATTCTCCCAGAACCATGAATTAAATCACCTAATAGGAAAGCATGGGGAAATATAAGGTCCATCTTAGTGTCAATTCATATTTAGACTATAGTTTAGCCACCCACATAAAATTATATTCACTGCAATTTTCACTTCTTATAACTCAGTAAGAAATTACTAATAGACCAGTTATCCCAAAGGAACATGACATAGATTATAATGCATGCTCAGAGACACATTTCAGTTTCCCTTCTTCTCTACATTTATTTATTTTTGTGCACAGTGAGGTACCCTGACCTAGTAAATACTCTTGTTCAGCAATTGCCTTGATCATTAAAAGCTGTAGGAATTTGTTAAGCCAAATGCTAAAAGCTTCCATTTCTTCTGTTTTAGTGAGATTCATTCTTAGCATGAATATTCATTCTTAGCTGCAGGAATAAAAATGAGCGTATGAATGCTGCCCCAACACCTACAAACTACCTTTTCTATGGAGTATTTCGCAATTAAGTTTTGGGGTGCGTTTTTTTGTGGTTGTTGTTTGGTTGGTTTGGTTTGGTTTGGGGTTTTTCTGTTTGTTTCTTTTTTCTCTCTTACATTTGCACAACATGTATGTCAGACACAGCATTCCCTGCATAGCTGTAAGCAAAACTGGTTAAGAGTATGTGAGATTTTTAAGGACTCTGTTACATATTAAAAGCAAACTCTACAAACACATATTTATGTGAGAAGTTTATGTATTTTACAGACACATTATTCATATACAACAGCCCAAACATTTAGTGGGTTAGGTCTCAGGTCACAACCATTTTTTCTCACTTATCTATAGTATAATCAACACTATCTGTTCATCAGCCAGCATCCACACATAAGTGTGGGTGAAACAAAGCACTTTCAGGTTTTACTTTCTTTTTTGAAATATAAATCCTTTGCTATAGAAGAGCAACACATAAGTTGCAACACTTACTGGTGCCACAGTAACCAACATCAGTTTACAGTTGTAGCTGCCTGCGTAAAGCTTCATGCTTATCAAACACGCGTCTTCCCCAGCAGGAAGGAAGATGCATTGTTGCTCCAGTGCCTCATCAAAAGCTTTATTAGTAGCTTGCTGGCTTAGAATGGAGTAGATGGTGGAATGAAGAGGAGTGCATGTACACAAAACAAGCACAGAAAATGTGGTGCAGGGGAGCGTAAGAAATTTGGGAGATAAAACTACCCGAGGGCAGCCCTGCAGTGCTGCAGAACCATCTCTACGCACAAATCAGGAAAGAGAAGTGTTCCAACTGCTTGAGCATCAAAAGCACATAGGTGTTTTTAGTAAAAAGCACTGTCTAGCAATGCTTGTTTGACAAGATCTCATCAGCTGAGTAACGATGGCTCTGGCCAACAGCTGGACCAAAATCCTAGAGAGTAAGGAGACAGTTAAAAAAATAATTTTAATAATTCAAAAGGTAAAATTGTTCCACATTGAACAGATGAATTGTTCCACATTTCAGAATGAAATTAGAATTAGAATTAGAAATCACAGAGTTAGGAAATGCTCTTCAGCTGTCAGTGCAGAGAAACCCATGTCCATATGAGGTAGCTAGGAAGCTGCCATTGTAGTTCTCAGCATGAAAAATTGGAAGCTGAAACCTCCTAATCAAATTCCAACATAAATACTTACACTCTGGATATATTTCTGCAGCTGGATTAAAACCATTTCTCAGTTCTTCCTCTACACTTTTATGCTGTTTGAGAATTGACTTAATTTCTGTGAGCAAGTAGTTCCTTTCAGCACAGGATGAAATGGCAATTCCCATATCTTCTCTTCAAGTCTTTGGAGATTCCTCAGGAAGGCACAATACAGAATAAGTATCATGATCTCTGCTAATTCTCAGTTTACTGAGGCTGCCTCTCAGAGATCAAGGGGTGCTGGTCTGTAAGGATCTTTATTTTCCAAGTGCCAATTGCAAATATGTATGGGTCAGGGATACAACACACATTTGCAGGACTTTTTTGTACCATCTGTAAAATATAAATTGGCAGTGCATACTCATGTCCTATTCCTCATGATTTCTCACAGTTCTCTCCTCTATTGCATTTTGTTAAAAAAAAAAGAAACTGCATGAAACAGCAGGCAAAAGACAAACTGTCAATAATTCCATAAATAATCTACTTACCAAAAACAATATTGTGGAAGTAACAGAGCTATCTAGAGGTTTACTTCGCTTTCAAAGAGCAGGTTTACCTCTAGAGCAAGTAATGCTTTAGAAACTGAAGAACTTCACTGACTGCTGGCATTCTGAGATACTGCATCCTTTCAAAAAGGAAAAAAAAGGATAGCTCATAATAAATTGTCATTAATTTTTAATTGCTTATTTTGATAGGTCAGTTAGTAATGTTCACTAAAACAAAATGTTGTTTAAAAATACATTCATTTATGGTGATTTTGTATCCATCTAACCTCTTTCAAGAAGTGTAAAGTTTCATCTTTCTTGTTGATAGCAATCATTATGCCCTAGTGAGTAACTGAATACCTCAAGAGATTAATCTAGAGAATCAGAACCTGTTTTATATTTGTCCTGGAAGAATTTTTCACTATATACTTTTTGTGAAAAACAACACCACCAAACTAAAGAGCAATGTTTATTGTTTGTATCACCTAAAAATAAATTGTATTCCATACTTCTTGTGCAACACTGAAAAAAATTTAAATGCTGCTTGTTCTAAGTATAGTACTGTGTTTGTGCAAAAGTACAAATAATTCTGAACATCAGTGACAACATCAGCAACACACAGTACTAAATAGAAGTAACAAATAAAATTCATGGAAAGATATCAAGTAATCAACAGACATTGTGACTACAGAAAAGCTGCTCAGGGATGAGATATGCCAGCTTTTAAGAGAATCCTTGAGTGAGCCGTTCCCAAAGGGGGGACATTAACCACTGCTAAGGCTGTGCATTCTTGCATGCCAGGAGAAGCTGGAGAGCACTGTATGTGTAATTTAGAGCTCCACTACCATAGCCCACATAAGGCAGGTGGTGTTTGTGGATGTTCCAGTATGTTCATCTGATTTGAAGAGAAGAAGTCTCTTGAACTGGTGTGATGCTTTATCAGAGTGCTTGCACTTCTTTTACATTCTTGGACACAGACTACTCCACAGTGAAATAATGTTATCTAAGAAAGGCAGCAATCACTTTGAAGCTGTTTGATTGATAACAAAGGTTACGATGACAAATAAAAGTCAGGATTTTAGACCAACTTTATGAGAAGAGTGGATTGCAATCCCAAAAAGCCCAAGGTTTGTATCTCAACAGAGTAAGAAGGTGAAGGTACTACATGATCTTCTATACACAAACTTCCCAATAGCACCTGTGAGCATTTCCAAGGTCTGTAACAGCTGATCAAAATAAAATGAATTTTGCATCTGTTCAAATAACAAAATCCTTCTGTATTCACTCCAGTATCAATACTTATTCCATAAAGCACATTTATTTTATAAGCTAAGAGGGGAAGAAGATAATTAGGGCAGTTCCTACTCTTACCTTCAGCAACCCGAGAAGCAGATAGAACCAGCTCACAGATTGTGTCCTCACTGGCGCCTGCTGAGTAGTGTTGTTCTCTGTGGACCTCCTCTGGTACAGCAGGCTGAAAGTCAGCAAATGCTTATATGTAAAACAGGAAGAACACTATTTGTGTTGATGTTGAAATAGGCTTCTCGAAGTGGTATGTACATGTAAATATACCTAAGTGCACATTTAAACAATTTTCCTGCCTTTCCTAGTCAGGGGAGGCCTCCTGGGAGGGAATATGTAATAATTTCTGCAGAAATACTAAAATTTCTTTTGCTATCATTCAATATCAGCCAACGCTGTTTTAGGAAAAATAGAATAACAATATTTGCTTACTTGATGAAATGAATGCTGAAATCCTCAATACATCTGGTGGTATAAACATCAACAGGTAAATTGAATTTCCATTCACAATCTCACACAAAATACAGCATTATGGATATTAAGGGGGACAGCTCAGTCATTTAATATTTTCTCTATGGGCAGATGTTTGTTGAAACAGACCTTTATTATTTGATCTTATACTGAGTCTAAGCAGGACAAATTACGTATCTGAACAGCTCTTGGCAGATTCAGCATCTTGGGCAGTAAGTCCCTTGCAGGTGTAAATACTAGGTGGGGCTAAACAGCCACTGCACACCATGAAGTACTACTTGCTGTACACAGATAATTGCTTAACTAGCAAGCTAGGAAATTTAAATGAATATTTATAAAGGACTTCAAGTGCAATACTGGCAGCAAGCAACTGCTAATTTTATTGCAACCAGTAGAAGCATACTTAAATGTCTTTGGACTTTACGACACTAAATCCAGACCAAACAGGCAAAATTCATGCTTGCATTACAGGCCGTCAGAAGACATTTTATGTTTTCAATTCTGCTTCTGGCTGGCATGATTTGACCAGAAACATGCTATACATAACTGGACTTCTGATACACGTGTTTGTGAGGGGAGGTTCTCAGCCAGAGTAAAGCTGGAACACACAGGGAGAATTTTCCAGGTTCTGCCACATTAAGTGAAGGGAGTTTCATGGAAGTAGACAAAATTAAGAAAGGCTAAATAATAGATGTATTTTGTCTCTCTTCTCAACTCCTTCAAAGAATAAGAATGAATATTACATACTAGCTTTGTACTTCTAACAGCACTAGTTGCTCCTTGAACAGTATTAGTGAGACAGAACTAACTTTTTCACGGAGAAAGTTGGTGTAGAAGACAAAGTAAGGCATGGTATTAGAAGGACTGCTTGATTTATCCTTCAAAGCTCCCTTGTAGCTGTCTTATTGCTTCACTCAAAAACTAAACCTCTACAGCTCTTACACAGAGTTAAATTATTTGGTTCCAAATGTCAGCACCATTATTTGTACAGTATAAGGCCACCAGAAACTCAGTGTTTTCACTGATTGTGTCTTTAAAAGATTTGTTCTCTGTGTATCTTGAAGTAAATAAATTGGCTTACAGCCAGATAGACCTACCCAGCCAAGGCCTGGCTACTCATCTGAACAATAAGGTTTACCTGAAATGCTGAACAGCACATTGCTAATCTTCAAGTCCAACATTCTGACCTCGTCACAGAGCTCTGAACCCAGAGCAAGATGTGCCATTTGTCCGATTTAAGTGTTGAGCTTGTAACACAAAAATAGTTAGCACTCAACTAAATGCTATGAGTACCAAATAGTGTTCTTCCTAGGTTCATACAAGTGAAATATATATAAATATTTGTGCACAGATGTGCGAATAGATGCATTAGAAAGAAGGAACACACATTCATAAGGGCATCATGTCCTTTCAGAGGTCATGCTATGGAAATTAAGTGTCTTTTATGCCATCTGGTTGCCCAAGTCCTTGAACACATAATTAAATTCTAGATGTCAGCTAACTGACATCTTGGTTAACATTTTTGTCATTCTCTGCACATTTTTTTTCCTCTGCTTACAGAACCAGGCATGTCTGGAATGCCTACGTGCATGGCAATCCAGCACGGGGAAGTCATACGCACACGAAACAATCGCTTGGACCTGAAGCCTGCATGGCATTTATGATGGCAGAGGTCCTCCACTGTTACAGGGATTAGTATTTGGGAAGAACAGATGGAAATTATTTGGTGGCTTTAAGAAGGGAAAGGGAGAGGAAAAGGGGAAAGGCAAGAAAAAAAGGAAAGAGAAGGAAAAAGGGAAACCGGAAAGGGGAAAGGGAGAAGGGGAAAGGAAAGGGGAAATGGAAAGGGAACTCTGGTGCAAACAGCGATGCAACTGCAGTGACAAGTGTCTCAATGCTTTTGCATTGACAAGAACCTGTTCTGCCAGTTACTGAGGCAACAGCAAGGCCTCTCGTGCTACGTGTGCAACAATATTTATGTGCTTCTCACAGACCCATGGCAGGACAGAGCTCTAAAGTGCGCTTCAGGTTCCATACTCAGTGGAGAGAAGGGCTTGGTAACTTAGGCTATGCTGCACAGCCATGCTCCAGCACTGCCTGTGCTCCAAACTAAGGGTTATGCAAGCAAATCAGCACAGTCAGCACAACCTAATATCCTCCTCACATGCTCCAGCACTACTGATTGGCTTTAATTTAGCACTGTGTTAACTACCCACACTGGAGCTCACTTCTAATTGACTGTCTTGGAAGCCAGAGCAGAGCCTGTTTCTGTCTGCCCCACAACAGCAGCCTTGGAATGGCTTTCAGAGCAAGCATACTGAGTAGCACACCATTTTTAGCAGCCAAGAAAATACTAGGTATTACACAATTACCATTAGCCACACTCCTCTCTGGAAATTATGAGTCTTACTCAGTCAAGTCAGTGAAAGGCTTTTCCCAGCTCCCAGTCTGCTGCCTGGACCACAGCCCTGGTGTGTTCTGAAAATGTGGCTCTTTCTAGAACATAAGTACTTAGAGAAAACATAATTTCCTATTTCCTGAGGAGACTGATACTGGCAGCTCTTCCCTTGAAATCAGAGACTCAGGCTGGTGGGCTATTCTGAAGAAGTTGGTATCCACCCTTCCTTTTAAAACCATTAACTCTGAATGAGAGAATGAACCTCTTTCCTAGGATGCTTAGGCAGAACAAGGTAAGTTCTGAACCCCAGACTTCACTCTCAGGGCTCCTTAGGGTTCTTCAATCAAAGTTAAAGATGTCACAAAGCCTCTGAGCTGCTCTGAAGCTTGTTTAAAGGAGTTTCTTAAACTGCCCCCTAGGCTACTGCTACAGACAGCACAATGGGCCTGGCAGGTTTGCTACAGCTGCCTTGTTCTTAGCAGGGGCTGAAATCTAGGCAAACTTGCAAACCAAATGCTTATTGACATGAAGACCCAACTGTTCAAGGGAGCACACGGGAGCTCAGAGAAATTTAAGACATGTAGGAGTTTATGCTCTTCTAGCATTAAAAATCAGGTATGGAGCAGGTCTTTTTGATTTTGAATTTGTGTAATGTTTATTGTTCCCATATGGTGTTCAATATATCTAAAACCTCCTCTTTCTCTCTAACAAAACAGCCAAAATCAAGTTAACTAAAGCTCCTTTGCCACAGACTTTAGCTTAAGCTGATTTCAGTGCAAGGCTGACTAGAAGAGATTTTACCTAAACCCAGTACAGGATAAAAACATTAAAACAGGAGCACAGAAAAGGAGTGGCAGTGAAAATCAGTGGTTGATTTTTATACAGAAAAACATTTTGTAAGTATAAGAAAACAATTCAGTATTTTCTAATTTTCTTCAGTCTAGGGCTGTAATAATATTTTTCATACCCTGGGGTGAATGTAACAGTTAAGATAATGTTAAAGAGCAAGTTAACATTCTTAACTGATTCTCAAACAAAGCTTCTGCTGGTACAGACAGACCTCAAAACAGGACCTACTATCATAAAATTTAAGTACAGCTTTCCAAGATAAAACTTTCTTTAACGGGGAAATCTTATTATAGAATATATAATGGGACTAAGAGAATGGTTTAAGGCCAGAGGCATCTTTCTATTGTCCCTAGAGATGATTTATGATAATATGGTGCAAATATGCAAACACACACACACTCAAGCACCATTCAATTCCTGTTGTGCTACATGTGCAAAGTACTGTGTGTACTGAGCAAACCCTAAAAGCTGAACCAGCACTAGGGACATGAGCTGTAGGATTCACAAGACCCCTTCACCAGCATCAGTAAGCACAGGAGAATTAACATAAGGATATTACTCAACAGTATCCAAAATTATGAAAGGAAGTTAATATATTGTCTTGGTTTATTACATTTGAGGGGCACACTTTAAAATTAGTTACCACCCATTAGCTTTAACCAATCCCTTTCCACCATTAAGGAGAAACAAATGTGAGTAACAAATATGAGTAAACACAACTGAAGAAATAAGTTTATTAACAAGCAAAAGCGGGTGGCTGCGGTGACCGTGCGGAGTGGGGCTGCTCCGCTTGTCCCAGCACGGTGCTGCAGCTGCACACAGGTGTTGCAAATTTCCCATTTGAAACAGGTTTTGATTGTGAAGTGCAGCTTCTAGAGTTGGTACTGTTGCGAGTAGAGGCAAGAAAAAGCCAAGAGGCGAAGGGAGCAGCCTCTGCTCCACCGCCTCGGCTTCTAAAGGCACCGCAGCACACCCAGCCCCTGCCCCGCCCTTCCGTTCTGTGGCTGCAGGGTCTGAAAGGGACAGTAGCGATATTGGGCACAGAGAGATATGGAATAGGGTAACATTTCGGGTTACCTGGGGCACAGGTTTAAACGTCTTGCTTTTTCTGTCACATATTCCCAAACATTGACTCTGAACCTGCATTGCCTGGACCCGTCCAGCTATCAGATCACAGAAACAGAGTGGTTCCAGTTGGAAAGGACATCTGGAGTGGAGGTCATGTAGCCCAAACCCCTGGTCAAGCGGGCCCGCCTACAGCCTGCTGCCCAGGGCCGTGCTCCAGCTGCTTTCGATGAATGGAATCTTCAGAGCTTCCCTGTGCAGCCCGTGCCATTGTCCAGTCACCCTTACTTGTGAAAAAGTGTCTTCTGATGTTCAGAGGGAGCCACCTGTGCTTTTAGCTTGTGCCCACCACCAATTGTTTTGTCTGGGTGACCTCCCTTCAGATATTTGTACACACTATTAAGATTCCACACCTGCCCCGCCCCAGACTTCTTTTGGCTAGGATGAAGTCACAATTCCCTGGTTTTTTTCTCACAGGAAAAGTCCCCTGAACATCTTTGCAGGACTTGCTGCAGCATGGCCACGTGTCTTCCGTACCTGGGAGTCCGCAGCAGGACCCAGCGCTCCGGGCGTGACATGTCAGTGCTGAAGGGAGGGGCAGAGCCCGCTCCCTGCGCTGCCGGCAGCGCCGCTCCTGATGCAGCTCAGGGCACCATTCACCGCCTTTTGTACAAAAGCACACTGCCGGTGTCTGTTCCACTCGGTGTCTGCTAGGACACCCGGCCTCTTACTGCAAAGCTCCCTCCCAGACACTTTGGAAAGAATTTCTTCTGATGAAGAGCCCAACCTCCTAAGGAAAACTCTCACAAGTGACCTGTGTAACGCCACCAGCAGTGGCGATTGTCACATTATTGTAAATTTAGTTGCCAGTACTCTTACAACTACAGCAATCCAGCAGGTGCTATAGTTGAGAAAGCTCCAAAGCCAGTCTGTGCTAATGCTTCAGGATTCCCACTGCTGGAGAATTTGCATTAGTAGCAGCACAGTGGTGAGAGAGTGATTGCAAAAGATCCTCACTTCCTCAGGAGACCCGTCCAGGGAGAAAAATACAGGCGTCTTCAGTTTCAACTTGCACTTCAGGAAAGTCTAATGTAAAGTCAGACAACACACACCAACTCTCCTTACCCCCATTCTCCCCCCTGAACCCTCTCCCTGCACCTCCCCCCCCCTCCCCTTTTTTTCCTTGTTTCTGATGAAAAACAGCAATAAAGGGGAAGTAAATTAGATAAATAAATGAAATACTGTATTGGAAAACATTTTTTAAAAGTAAGTATGATTTTCAGGATGTACAAGACAAGCATTCTCTGAGTTGTGTCCCTGCCTCTCACCCTCCCTAAAACCTTTTTGTTCAGGAGCTGTCGTGCAGAAAATCTTGGATGATTAAGTTAAAGGAGAATAACCTGCTATCTTGGTTTTGCAGAAAATTAAAAATTTCAGGAAATCTGCACACGCAGAGGCCAGGGAGAGTACCACGAGGGGTGTTGGTGCTGTGGTAGAAGGGCTCTGCAGCTTTACTGCAGCAGGAAGGTGACGCCTCATCTCTTGGCAGCATCTCAAGTTTTGGCTGTGGGTTAATGTGGCACGGTCTCTATTTTTTTCTGGGTTAATGTGACATCTCAGTTTTGGCAATGGGTTGTTGAGGAGTTAATGTGACACGGTCTCAGTCTGAAGGCCCTTCAGGGATGGGTCAGCTCGGCTGGATTTAACCCATTCAGGTGCCTCTGCACAGAAATGCCACCTTTCTCAGAAATAAATCCACAGCGCGCAGCAAAGGGAGCCGTAAGCCCATAGAAGTCCGGGAGGATCTGGAAGTGGATAAAATGGGACCCCGAGAGATGGCGGGGGGACAGCGGCGGGCGGGCAGCGGGAGCGGGGTGGGCGCCGCTCCCGCCCGTCGGGGCAGGGTGCGGGAGGCGCGCAGGGAGGGGGCGGGAGCGGGAGGAGGAAGATGGAGGCGGCCGAGGGCATCCGAGGTGAGGCGAGGCGGAGCCAGCGCCGGGGACGCCCGTCCCCTTCCCAGGGAGAAGGAGAAGGAGGAGGATGGGCTGTGGCTGGGAGGGGGGGTAGGTG
>VWZP01008268.1:309732-337103 GCA_013396995.1 Dicaeum eximium | reverse complement strand
TGCACCTCTGGGGCTTGCGGACACACCCCCTCCGGCGGGCTGGATGGGCCAGGTCGGGGAGCGCGTCACCTACAGCCGCTGTCAGGCTCCCGAGGTGGCGGCGGAGCGGAGCAGAGCGCGGCGGCTGCCCCCGAAGGGCCCCGGCGCTGCCCCGCGCCCGCCGCCGGCCGGGGGATGGAGGCGCCGTGCAGGGAGCGCCGAGCCCGCTCTCGGCGGCGGCAGCGCCTCGCACTATCGGTCACCGCGATCCTGCTTTGACGCGTTCCACAAGGGCTTCATTCATCAAGCCGTGTGCCCCCATTCCCGGCCCTCGCTCGGGCGCCTCGGAGGGTGTGGCAACATGGAAACATAGAGATAAAACGTATCTGCGGCAGCGTAGCCCCAAAGGGACAGCGGCTGCAGACTTCTCTGTTGGTTTTCGTTTTGGTGGGTTTTTTGTTTGTTTGTTTTTGAACCTTCAGTGCGAGAGATTGAATAAAAACCTTTATGGATCTGAATTGCTCTTGGGATCATAGTGTACTACAAAAGGCTGCTTTAAAAATGTTCTGAATTAAAGGGTTGTGTTCAGGAGCAGAAAGGAGTGAATCAAAAGAGACAAACACTGCCATGACATTTCATGTGCTTCACATCAGTTCTGTCAATGATGGTGCCTTTTGGGTTTTGTCTGTTGGTGGTGATGGTTAGCAGTGTAATACAAAATGGGTTGGTCACCCAAGTAATGTCCTGTCAGGCATTTCTGTAGAATTTAGTATGGGTTGGGTAGGATATGAGGTGAGCCCATCGGAGCTCCAGCTCAGCTTCCATTGCTCCAGTTCACCGGTGTGCCTAGGTGTGTGTGCACTGCAGAGGCAGAGCCTCGGTGCTGGCTGGTGACGGTGCCCTGCTGGCAGAGCTGCTGGGTGCTTAGCTCAGGAGCCTGGAGAGAAGGGGTAGGATTACTGGGTAGGGCTCAGCCATGAGCTCTGCGGTTAGACTTTCTCTCTGAGCTGGGAAAGAGGATGGTCAGTGGTGACCCTCTGCTGACCTCGTGACCAGTGCCGAGGGTTGTTGCATTGCCAGCTCAGAGACTGCGGCTCGGATGCTCTTTTGGAGGCTGAGTGTAACTGGTGCTCTCCAAAATGTTGTCTCATAAGTGACAAAGAAAACGTTAGTATCATTTCCATTTACTACCCCGTGCTCAAATATCCACCCCGATAAGAGAACCAGAATAGATGTTGGCTGAGATAGCATTCTGTGTGATGACATGTAAATTAATGTACTGTACAGCCCACACAGCTTGCTGTAAGCAGTAGCGTTATAATAAGTACTGCTGAAGTGGTATGAGGTTTAGCATGTGCTGCTCACAAGTGGGTGGCCTCAGCTCCAAGTATGAGGCGTTTGACTCAGAAACACTGATGTACTGTCATGGTGGTTCTGTGTGATTAAAATCACTGCAGACATCCAGGAGTAATGAACTTTCAGAGCTTCCTAATGTGAAGTTAATTGTAGCTAACTGAAATGCTAAATGATACTGATAATGTTAATTATTTTTATAGATGACAACAATTCCTTAGCAACAGGGGGATTCAATGGGACTTCTGGAGTTATTCATAACTGTATATTGCAGAGCATTAATGGGCCCTCCTTAATACCATTTTATTTCATTTTTTTCAGATAATGTCTCTCTTATCTATCTGCCATTTTTTACCAGACTACCAACTAGGTTTCTTGCTGCAGTGTAGCCTTTAGTGGAAGTAGGTGCACAGCCACCAGTAGGAGCTTCCTGGTCTTAAATTTTTAATATTTAATCCCAGTATGTCTGTCTTAGAAAATGGCTTAAGGATTTCTGTTCACAGCCATGAACTTGTACGTACTCACAGTTCTCTTTATTCATGAATCCTAACCAAGCAAGTTGGGAAGCTCTGTATCCTTCTCTTTCTGTGTAGTGGTTGGGAATCTAAAAACTCACCAGTTCATCTTTGGTAGCCTAATGCAAAGCAAGAAACAAAATACCAAATCAATGTAGAAGGCAAAAACTTGATGCTCAGAGTTAGAGGTCTGTATCTTATTAACCATTCTCTAAACTTGTTGGTCCAAATGTTCCATATTTCAGATACTAAAAATGTCTATATAACTGTTTGCTTGAAGTTTGGGCCTTTGATGATAATGCTAATTGAATTTCCCAAAGGCCCAAATTCACCATCCGTCAGAAATTGTATTTTGAGTTGATCTTTACAGAAAAAGATCAGCAGATGGCACTGCCCATCCTACTTGTGAAAACAGTCCCCTTGGTTGTGCTGCTAGCCTAGGTGAGACCCAAGCCCGGGAAGTGGTGCAGAGGTTGGGAAAAGGTGGAGGACCCATCTGACCAAGAAAAAGACAAGCAACAGCAGATAAGCAGACAGTTACCTTCAAAATGAAGAAGAAACAGAAATTCTCTAAATAGATGGGTTTAGAGGTTTGGTTATGACAGGTGTTGTGTAGGGTTATTATTATCCTCAAAGATGGAGCAGGGGGAACAGCTTAATAGAGAGAGGTGTGCACACCTGAGGGTTTCCAGGGAAAATGAAGGCACAGAAGAACAAACAAGCAATCTCAGTCAGGAGGCCTGGCCAGGGAGTGCAGGGCAAAGGGCAGTGAGTGAAACAGGCAGGAGAAACAAGCTGTACAAAATTCATATTTGCTATAGTGGTGTGAATATAATCCAGTTAAAGGGCACATGACCACTGAGACCAGATCTGCTCTGTCCCTCCTTCGTGACCAGGAAGGTACCATAAAAGTAGCTTGTGAGATGCTTCTTCCTGCTGGACTTGTAGGTGTTTACTTGCCTGGAGAGGCTGAGGATTGATGGGAATTTCACATACACATCAGATGCCCTTAATTAAGAGCTTAGATGCTCAAAACCCAGGTGTGGGAGAAGTTCTCCCTCTTCAGCTAGGCTTTTCAGCCAACTGTATTGTCGTGCAGATTGGATCCAAACAATGCCAGGAGTTTTGTTACAGCAGGCAGCTGATGCACTCTGAAGTGCTCCCAGCATCTGGCTCTCTCCAGTGCTCAGAGCAGGGGTTAGGCAGAGGTGTGAGCCCGTAGGCTGACAGTCTGCACAGGGAGGTGGAGCAGCATTTCCAGCAGAGAGTAAGAGCAGGCACTGCAGCTGCCCATTGCTGCTACCCAGATACCATGATGTTGGACCAGCCCCTGTGTCGGTTTGGATTGACTGTACTGCTTTATTTGTGTTCTGGATTATCTCCCTCCACAGACTCTGCAGATGCTGGGATGTTGACAGTCCTCTGCTCGCTGACATCTCTCTCAGTAATTTTGTTTGAGCATAATCTGAAATTCAGCATTTTAAGACCTTCCTATCCAGCTAATACCCACGTCACTTAGCTAGGTCCTTTACAATAGGACCCAAGAGCAAAAAGTGGAGCCAACAGCACATTTTTTGATAAATTCAGATTGCCATGTGAAATACCATGGTTAATGAAAAGGCGCAAATTGCTGGAGTTCTAAATGGGCATGTTTCCATGTCTTGGAGAAACATGATGATCCTGACTTGGAGCCTTACCAGCTGAGTAAGGTAGGCAGAAATCCTCAAAATTAGGTTCAAAGTTGTCCGATTCCCATTTTTCTTATTTTCTGATAAAAATTTAAGATTTTAAGCAAGTGTATGTGTCACTTGTGGGAAAGTGCTCCAGAAAGTTTATCAGTTGAGTCAGCATGACAAAGTTTGCATGTGGGACGGAAGCAGCGAGCAGGCATTATCCGTAAGAGCACAACTCCTGCTTCCAGATGGATGCCTAGGAATTGCAGCTTTACAGAGTTCTGCACTCTGTTTGTGCTGTGGCACTGAAGACCATGTGGTGGGTGTCACTGCTCTTGTTAGCCTGTGTTTCTTGCTGCAGGAGCTCCTTTGTTCCTCTTTGTTGGCTGCTGTGTTGTTGTGCACCAGGCTGCTGCTCCTGTGCTTCTGGCCTTGAATAGCTTCCAAGCCTGCAGCTGGAAGAGCAGGGAAGGGCAAATTTAAGATTAAAGGAACAGGGTCTGAGGTAGTGATGGCAAAGAATACTTCAGACACTGTTCCCTTGGGGTAGTGCAGTTCACCATCCATATTCAGGTTATGATGAATGTACATAGCCTGAGAGCACTCTATAAATACCTTAAACTTGAGGGGAAAATCTGTTGAAACACTGGCTCATAAATTCAGAGTGAAATATCAAAAGTTACGTTATCTTTCTGAATGCATGTGAAATTGGATTCTTCCTTTCCCTGTCAAAAGCTGCTTCATCTTAGCCAGGAAATTTGATTATTCATACAGGACAGGAGCTTAAACCCAATGTCCTTTGTTCCCAGGTAAGTGTGCTAAGCACCAGGCTAGGAGTTGGTCTCTCCATTGTTGTTAATATTCAAGTATTACTGCAAAATGGAGGAAGTTCACATGAAGATAAGCCGGGAAAGGAGAAGAGCTAGGAACTTGTCTCACATATCCATGACGTACTGCTGAGGGCTCTTGTCTTAGCTACAGAAGCATAGATTTAACTCTCTGGTGAGGTTTGGAAAGATCTTTCCTCTCCCAAGTAGCTTACCTGACTGATCTCACTCTCTATGTTTCTGTGTATGGAGGCACAAACACCAGAGAGGTGTCCATGGAGGTGTCCCCAGAGACACCTTTTGTAACACGGTCAAGGAGGTTTGTGCTCTGACAGAGAAGCTGAAAGGGCATCCCTTGCATCTCATACTGTTTCACAGTAAGATAACAGCAAGACAGTTTTCCTGGAATTTAGATTGGGCAGCAGCAGGATGTAGCAGGTGGTTTTGCATCTGGACTTTTGAAAGAGACTCAAAACACCTGTATGTCCGAGCAGCTGCTGAGGGGTAGTTTTAAGAATGTCAGAGCACCCTGAATACTTGCTGAAAGCAACATTTTAATACTTGAACCAACCTGTTGTGTTTAATCTTAAGCCCTGGCAGAATAAACCCCTTGCTGGAACCCATCCCTCTGTCGCCTATCCCGACTAGTTGGATGACCATGGTTTAGGTGTTCCAGAAGGCGTTGGTTTAGGCATATTGTCCCTAACATCCTCACTGCTGATCTCTCTCTGAACCAGTATCTGTACCTGGTTGCCACGTGTTTTAACAATCTGATTCTGGAATATCTCAGAAGACGAGATGGCCTGCTTGAAAGGCTTCCAGTCTCTCTGCCCTGAAGATCTATCTTCACCAGAACATTTTGCAGGTAGATACTCAGTCAAAGTCCAGTATCCCACAGGAAATTGCTTGTTCAGGGTGTGTGGAGCAAATAACTGGGGGGAAAAGTGAGAGGTACCTGAGACAGCAGATAGTTTGTGTATTAAAGCCACCATGAACTGCGGCTCCTAACCTCAGCCGTCCACGAACAAAGCAGCATTTTGTGGTGAGGAGGCAGATGACTAATCAGGATGCCACTACTACCTGTACTTATGTTAATGAGTCTGCTAATGCCCACTCTGTATTCTTTTTTCAGAAACCCTTTCTGCATAAGACTGCAGTGTGGGAAAATCTGAAATGTCCTGGGGTAGGGAAAAAATACTGGGTTTTTGTCTATTCAGAATAAAATAAAGTGGACCTGCCTCAGGTCATACAAAGTAGCTTGGTTATAGAGTTTAAACTTGCACAGAAAGAGCAAACTGAACATTTGTTATAGAGAGTGGAGAGACGGAACAAGTCAAAAATGGCAGGTGTAACAAGAGGGCTAAGATTAAAAGGATCTGCAAAGGCCTTTACATCCATATGGGATTTAAAGTAAGCTGAGGTTGCAGGAGCAGGAGTTTTTTAGACTGTAGAGAAGACCTGTGAAGCACCACTGCTAACTTACACTGAGAATAAACTGTCTCTCACTCTATTCCTGGTGCCACACAGCACAAAGAATGGGGGTCTGCAGATGTACCTATTCCTATTACCTATAAATCAGTTTTCATTCACTTTCTCCTTCTGTAAGCTGCCCTGAATATATGTGTATATACATATTCATCTTATTTTTTAAAGAAAATTATTTACCTCTTGTGTCTGTTGTGTGAGGATCCAGTCATACATAGTTTCAAATTATCATGATGTACCATTGACCTTTTCTTCATCTCTTGATGGAAAATCCCATCGGAGGCATAAAGTAAAAAGTCAGTAGCATACAGCCACCGAGGGAAACAGTGTGTAACAGCACTGTGTGTTGATGTTTCACTCTGTTGCTTCAAGCTTTAGCATTACTATCCCCAAAACTAAGGGAGAAAAATCGTAAGGAAAAGACAGGCTTGCCTGCCCTGCCACAGGAATCTGTATCTCCAGATGGAGGCAGCACTGGCTCGCACTGCAGCTCTCGGGAGAGGCCACTGCCTGCCCAGCACGCATATGAGCTTGTTTCCTCAGAGGGCTCTTCCTCCCACATCTCTGCTGCTGCAGAGAGAAAACGTGTCAGGTACAGCAGGTACAGCCACCGTGTTTGTGAGAGGATGGTTGTCACTGATAACTGTGATAACAGTGTGGCTGATGCCATCAGCCATCTCTGCCTTGCCTTGGGTGCTTCCTGCAGACACGCTCCACGCCTGCCTTGCACCTCTTGAGACTGTCACTGAGCTACCATCTCTTTGGGCTGGTGGCATCCCTTACAGCTTTGTGACCAAGGAGAGCAGTGAATTATCAGGCTCAGAGACGACCCCTGAGGGCCTGGAAAAGCCTCCGTCCCTCTTATCTCTGCTCTGAGAAGCATGGAGTTTAATGCATCCAGGTGTCAGGGATTGTTCTTACTTTCATATAGGCACTTCCAAAGTGGCTGTGACAGCTTCTGCAGGTTTGTATTGCTGGGGTGGTGAAGTCATTCTTTACTACTGTACTTGGAGCTCTGCCGTGGATGGGGGCAGTGCTGGTGGCGTCCGGGTGCCTCCAAGGGAGCGTGGCCACCCATCTCTGGCCACGATCCCGGCTGTGTCTCTGTCCTCATGCACAGCAGCTTTCCTGTTGGTAGCAAGGTGTCACTGCACCATGCCAGGCTCCTGCAGCCTTTGTGTCCTCCCCCAGCTGGGCCCAGGGCTGATTCCCTGCAGAGTACAGTACCAAAGGCACAGCAGCTGAGGTGATCCTCAGGCAATCCTGAGCAAGCCCTGCCTTCCCCTAAAGCTTTGTGGTTACACTGCATAACCTTAGAGTGCTTTCCCCTGGCACGTGCAGTGGGTGTGTGGGTAGTGATGATGGAGGTCATGCTGCTCCTGTCATGTGTCAGAGGGATTTCCAGAATCAGGGCTTCATTTTATCTTCCCAGGTGAAATTCCAGGAGGGCATGGGGGAGGAGTTCAGTTTCTTAAGGGCTGCTTGAGGCCAGATTTTAAACACTTCTTTCAGACACTCAGGTTGGATACTACTACTATGCCTAAAATGTAGGTTCTGCTCCCCAAAGACCGATGCCTGTTATCCAGCCTAGGCACCTAATCTCCCTGTTGAGTTGGGCACTTCCACAGACTGAAGAGCTGTCCTGAGGTAGATGGTTGGAAATGTGGTTTCCAGGGATAAGGCAGGATGCCTCAGTTGCTCCCACTGCTCTGGGGTGTAAGTGCCTGACACAGAGGCATATACTAGATGGCTCCACACGTGCAAGATGTATAGCACTCCTCCCACGCTCCCAGGGGGAGCAAGAAAGCTGTTCTGCACCTCCCACTGCCACCTGCTTCCAGGAGCTGTGACAGAAACCATGAGATAGATTGCAAAAGAGCAGCACAGGCGAAAGGCTTGCCTCAGATGCTGAGGGCTGGCACCGGGCAGAGGTGGTGTTGTGAGGGCTCTGTACAGCTCCCGGTGCTGCTCCACTGCAGCTGCAGCCATGGCGTTCATGCACACGTGACCCTACATACTGCTTTAATTAATTTGTTTTATACAGGCGGTGGTTGTTCAGGAGGCCTTCGAACCGTTTCTAAAAGCTTACATCAGGGAACCAAGGAATGTGTTTATAACAAACAAATACCCCTGGCTCGCGATGGCTGGCAGGTCTGACTCCACCTGGCTTGGGCAGGCAGCTGGCCTGACTTCCTCTGCTCCATCCTGCTCCCCTGACCAAGAACCAGCGTGGCCACGAGGCGAAGGAGGCGAGCACGGGGGCAGCAGCCACAGGGCTGTGCTGTGACACGTGCAGTCCCACTTATCCAGCTCAGCTCCGTGGCACCCTGGCTCGTCTGGAACAGGGAAGCTGCCTGTTAAGGAGCACAAATAATTAGGAGCCCAAACAGTGAAGCATTACTCAGGGAAGCTTCCTAGGGCTTTCAGGGCCCCTGGTGTAACTACACCTCAGCTTACCTTGCCTGTCCTTATGCTTCTTTGGCTTTTTGAATGCCATCAGTGAGTCCTTCCCTGCAACTCTACCATACTTTCTACTCATTGTAGTCCTCCAGGCTTCAGGGCTGTTCATTCAAGTCTGTAGCTTTTTGTCTCTTCTGTTTTGTCTGGGGAGAACTCTAGGACCCACTTTGTAAATCACTCCTTTTTTGTCGATGTTTGAATGTAAAATGAGCTCACCTGTTGTGCCAAACCTCACAGTACCAAGAAATATTGGAGTTCCTGAGTTCCTTTCCAACTCTTCCAAGCTGGAAAACTTCTAGGATATTTTTTATATTTCATGGTTGACTATAAATAGCTGTCACAGAGCTGCCATTTATATTCCTTTCAGGAGGCTCTGAAGAAAGTAAATTAAGGGATCAAACCTGCAGCAGTGTGTGGTGGAAAGCTTTTGTGTGAACTTAAACACCTTCAGTTTCCATCTGTGCTGTGTACTAGGGTCAGCCTTACTGCTCCGGAGGCACTGTGTTTGTGCCTGAAGGCAAAGCCTGTGCAACCCACAGAGGTGAACTGTAGGGATGTGGAGTGCTCTTCAATCCTTGCACCCTTGTTTTGTAAAAGCAAAGTTGTGGTGTTGTTTAGGTTAAGCTGTTTGGGCTTGTTTTTCATCATTATAGAAAACGTTTATTCCAGTAGAGTGAGAACAATGAAGTGTGTTTCCTGTCTTCATATCGGCTGTATAAGAGATTGATACTTGCTGGAATACCTTGGATTTCCAGAGGAAGGGCTGAAGTGGGAGCATGGGACTTCCCTCTGCAGGTGCAGCAGTTTTTCCCTACATGTTTCCAGCCCTGAGGCTTCACTGTTCTCCCAGATGCCTCCCCACTCAGTTCTTCCTGGCTGGAATGACTTGTCCTAGGAAAAGGATTTTTTTAAAAATCATTTTCTAACTGTTACAAATAATTCAGTAGAATGGAAGTGTCAGAGGAATAATTCTGGCACACCTTTGCCAAGCTACTGTAGTGAGACCAATATGAAAAACATACCGGCAAAGGCAGAGCTCATATCTTGTTTTGACAGTCTTCGGGTCATGTAAGGTTCTGCACTAGAATGTGAGTTTCATGTGTTTGGAAGGGTTTTTGGCTTCTACTGGAGGTGAGAGTGAAACCTGATGAAGTGAGTTATCAACAGCTCCACAGACGCTGGCACCGCGGCAGGAAACAAAAGCAGCTTTTTTCCCTCAGCAGCATGTTCTCCGGCTCCTCGGCGAAGCCGGCATGTGCCGATCTGCATTACCCCTGCCCCCCAAAATCTCTTGTCATCCTTCCTTCCCCACAGGTGAGCGACCATTCCCCTGCACGTGGCCCGACTGCCTTAAGAAGTTCTCCCGCTCCGATGAGCTCACGCGGCACTACCGAACCCACACCGGTGAGAAGCAGTTCCGCTGCCCGCTCTGCGAGAAGCGCTTCATGCGGAGCGACCACCTGACCAAGCACGCCCGCCGCCACACCGAATTCCACCCCAGCATGATCAAGCGATCCAAGAAGTCCAGCTCCAGCAGCTCCTTGTGAAGGCAGGGCTGGCCCCGGGGGAGGAGTGGGGCAGAGGCGGGCTGCGGCGAGGATGCAGGCAGTGGTGCCGGAACACGAGCATCCACTGCGGCGCCGGTCACCCTCGCTGTCCAAAAGCACATGTAGCCGGCATTAAAATATCTCAGTATCCCACTCCCCATCCTCCACCTCCTGGCTCTGCCCTGAGCACAAGTCGGGAACAAGTGGACTGTGGGGTGAGAGGAGGCGGCCGCCTCTCCAGTGTAACGCGTTGATACTGGTGTACATAGATAGGACTGGGCGGGCTGGCCTGTGCCACCACAGTAGCATGACCCCAGAGTCTTTGTGATTGCTGTGTCATGAACATGTTTTGTTGAACAGTGTAATGCTGCTTGTATTTAGAGTCCGTTGAGTAAAAACACTTTCCGAGTCACATAAATAACTGAGATAAAAACTCCATAGCACATTGTAGAAATGGGTTTACTTCTGTGTATCTTCTGCAATCCTGCACTTAAAGAGACTATTAAGAGAAACATTACATATGTTACCAATAGTATCTGAATGATATACTGAGATAAGGTGAATTTATACTCGATAAGGTCCATTAACGTAAATAGGTATTTTTAATTTTTCTTTGTATTAACTATACTTTTGAATATCAGCTGGACTTTTCCAGTAAAAACATGTATGATTCAAGAAGATACTTTAAGCAAAAAAATCCCCATAAAGAGCTCAGTAATTTTCTGGCTGTGTGTGTATTTAGCTCTGTTATTCACTTACCTGGAAAAATACAACTCAGCCTAGATAACGTGGCGGGCATGTGGGAGCTGAAGCAAATGTCTCTCATATGATCCCATACTTAACTTGTCAGTAATACAGTACTGTACTACAGAAATGCCACTAACAGTGCTTTATTCTGCTGTGGTTTGTTTGAATGGGTGCACAAAGCAGCTACCATCTGTACAAAATGCTGCTTTTTTAAAGGCTTCTTCTCTTCCTACACTTGCCTTAAAGATTTATTCTCTTCATACCATGGCCTAACTCCCTTGGAGTCCTATGGGAATTGTGTGTGTTTATGGAGAGAGTAGACCTTTTCTTAAGAGCACTCTGCTAATGGAAACACCTAAAATTACTGTAAGGAGCACTTTGGAAGGGCTCCTGTGTCTCTTGATTGCTCTTTCTCTGGAGTATGGGGGAATACCACAAGCTAATTTGAAATACAGAAGGTGTCTTGCAATACTCCTTTATGACATAAGCTTCTCTTAGTACTTTGTATCTGTGTCATGCATGGCACATCAAATGCTGATAAAAGCAATGTTAACTTTTATTTTAAAGCTGGTTTTTTTGATCTTTAAAAGGAACAGAAAGATCACTGAATGAAAACTTTTAGATGTGATCATTAGTGAATATTTCAAGTTTCTTAATGTTGAAAGCATGAAATTTAAGAGGTTATCAGTGATATATTTTTTCCCCTCCTCAGCTGCATAAAGGGGAAGAATTCTGTTAACACATTATTTTTTTTCCAGAAATGTTCTTCTGTTTGGTTTTTACCCCTTCCTCCAGAAGAGGAAGGGGAGGTGCAGCCCTACTAGAGACTTAGGGCCAAATTCATTTTGTGAGTATTTACACTGAAACCTAAAGTGTCTCCACTGCAGATGAATTTAGGTGATCTTGTAAAATTCTGTACATAAAAGATCTTGTTAGCACACGTGCAATTACAGTATCTTGTTGTTTTATCTGATAAAAAGCTTGCTTCCTAGAAACAAACATAAAAAATTAACTCGGAGAGTAGAGTGCTTTCCTCTACAGTTGTATATGGCTTTCAGCATTAGAAATCAGTTTGCATACTGTGTTTTTACCTGTGTAGTTCATGATAGATTTTATCTATGTGAAGAGAACTTCTTTTAAAGCATTGGGGATATTGAACAGTCTGTGGAATAAAAAGGGATGTGTTTTCTTCAGTGAAGACATCAGGAAACCAAGCACACTTTCTACCTCCGTTTCAGCTTTTTGAAACATTTATTTTAGAAACCAAACTTTAATTTCTCGTATTCAGATTGAGTAATAGGGACATAGGTTATTTGTAATAAAACCTGGTAGGGTTGGTGTTTTTACTGATCAAGAAATACAGAAAGTATTCTGCTTACCAGTACTGTTAATGCTGCCTTGTGGAGTAGGGTCAGGGCCATGAGCAGCCCGATGAGATTCAAAGGTGCATCTCTGTCCGTCTTTGTTCTTCTCTCTGAAGATCAAGCTAGATTTCAAGTCTCCATCCTGCAGTCTGGATTGTTGCCATTTTGTGGGACAAATGCAGCACTTGGAAAATTAAAGCCTGATCCTGTGAAATACAAGAGATCGTCACATCCAGTCAACCACAACTAGAAGCCACAGCTGATAAGCAGCTCCTAAATCAGTATGTAAGCATTTTGGTCACTTAGCTACCAGGATTAACTGATACGTGGAAGTAAATGACCAGCTTTATGGTATCCATGTTGTGTATTTGGGGTAGAATGCACACTTAAAGAAATGTTCCTGCAAAGTCTGAAATAGGCGGGAGGTACTTTAGTCCATGGGACAATGGGACATGCAAGGCATGTGTCACCACTGCCAGCGACGAGATCCTGTTTCTGAAAAAAACCCTTCCTAAATGGTAGTGTATGCTGTATTTCAGCATTGGACAGACAGGATTAATGTGATTCATTAATCTCTAAGAGAATGCATTGGAAATTACCAGGTTTGGGGATATCATTGTACTGTTTTGTTCATTTGGTTTGGTTTTTTTTGTTTCAGTAAAAGCAAACAATGGCTTTAACACCTAAAACTGCAGGTTAGATCCTTGCATCTTGAAGTTAAGTTTTGAATAGTGTTGCAGGTGTTGGAAAAGAAAAGGAAAATCAGGTTCTCTAATACTGTATGTACTTGTTGTACTATTTTGGAAGTACATAATAGCGCTGAAGTTAGGACAGCTCCTTTCCTTGATTAAGAAAGTCCATTAGTATAGAGAAGTCATGGATTTAAAGGTATAGCTATATAACATACTTCTTCTTGAACTTCCTTCATGACCAACATTACAGATCTGTTTTCAGCTTGCAGATGGACTTAGGCCAGCATACACCAGACTGGACACATACTTCAAAATGCTGTTCTACAAACCAGTGATCTGTAACACTGTAAAATACCAAGTCCCAGCAGTTTAATCAGTTTTATTTTTGTACAGTATTCGTATTCTTTATAAGTTATTTTGCTGTCCTGTTTTGTAAATCACATGAAATTGTAAAAAAAGGAAAAGAAAAAAAAAGTAGGCATAGGTGTTTTTGTACATATGTATATATATATTGTCCAAATAAAGAAAAAAGGAATAAAAACCCCAAATATTGTCTTGAATGACTGAAGTGAAGCAGTGGACATGTAAACCAGCCTGAATGACCACCAAAAAAAAAAAAAAAAAAAAAAAAAAAAACAAAAAAAAAAAAAAAAAAAAAAACAAAAAAAAACAAACCAAAAAAAAACAAAAAAAAAAAACCACAAAAACAACAAACCTGCATATTATGAAATCCATGGTTTGAGCAGTGTGTGAATCAGCTTCAAAGGTCTTAGTGTTGCTAGTCATCATGTAGCTTGGGTTGTCTTTCTCTACTTTTCCAGGGTGTTTTCCCAGGCTTTCATTCTACTGACACAGCAGGGAGACAGAGACACAACTTGTACTCAGGAAAAAGTGTCCCATCACCTGCTTGCTCCAGCTCCCAAGAAGTCTGTCTCCCACTGCTCCATGGCTTTTGAGCTCAGAATGGTGCTGTCCCTCACACTGTGCAGCTGCTCAGTGAGCAAATGATGCTGCAGCCACGCTGTGGACTCTGCAGCCACACTGCTGCCTTGAGCTTTCCGCGGCTTCGGAGGGTTTGCTGGTGTATGGGGGTAAAAAGCATCTGCTCGGCCTCTGAAAGAGGGAAAGGCAAAGTACCCTGTGCCACAAAGCTCCCTGAGATGCAGAGTCACTGGCATCACAGTTACTGAAAGCACCCACTTACAGGAACTAACTTAACCAGGTACATGGGCAGGGTGCTTGGATATGACTGCACCATGAGCCCGAGGGAACACGTAACCTTCCAGCAATGCAGGCAGGGACAAGTGGGTGGAAGATTGCCATCTGCAGCTGGAACAAAACTTGTAAGTAGCTTCCAGATTTTACTCAATGCTGAGTTGGAGTTTTCTTGTGTTGGATGGCTAAAGGACAGATTAAAAAACCTCAGCATAAGTTTTTTTTTTCAGCTTGTCATTGATTTTATAAGGGACACAGGACTGTGGCACTGGCCTCACTCCCTTGCAATCTCATCATAAAAAACTTTCCACAAATTTACCATTCTTCATCTTAAACCTTTTAATATTTGGTTTTAGTGTTGTAATTTGAACAGCTACCAAAATCTGCCCAGTGTAGAGAGGGCCTTAGAGGGATGTTTCTAACCACTAACCACTGTACATTGTACAGATAGGTCTCACAGGAGTGGTATAAATTTTGGTTAGGAATGGGTACGTCATGCAAAGTCTTGGGTGCACCACAGAGGTGTTGGCAGTAGTGGCATGGGGAAGTGTGACACTGCTGATTCCGAAAGCACAATTTTTACAAGGTTGTAAGGGTTTCCTGTATTTTCATTTTTCCTCTCTACCAAGGACAAAAGAAAGGAAATATGCCACAAAATGTCCGAACAGTCTAGTTAAATGCCTGCAGAATAGTTCAGAAAGCTTCATACAAGGAAGGCTGGCTCTCTGAATCTGCCTGCTGGGCGACCTGAATAATTTTGATCTCCCTAGGAGTCTATAACAACGTTGTTCAGCACTCACACTTCCAGGGCTAAAGACTCTGTGAGGTTTCATTTATGCATCAGAACTCTGTAACAACCACTACTTTCTCAATGACTTTTGCTTTGGAAACAAAGCTTCTTTCAGGCTGACTTCCTCACACTGCTCAGCCACATTGGAAAAATTTCTTCAGCAGTAACTTAATGCAAATGCCCAATTGTCAGAACACTGTACTTACTCAAGTACTCTTTATGGGACTCCCTTGAAGGAGAGGAAGCTTTCCCAATGGCAAGAATTTTTCAGCTACCATGCTTTCACTGCCATGCTCTCCTCAGCTGAGAAACTCTCTCACCCCCAAAAAAACACCTTCTCAAAGACTTCCACAGGTATTGTGGAAATACTACCATTTCAAAAAGAGAAGGTCTTGTCTGCCATCAGTTATAATCCTCAACAGACATTTATTTCTCTATGATTACACACAGTATTTTTCTGGTTCATTCATGGCTTTTGGGGAAAGCTAGACTCCCTATTACTTTCAGCTTGTATTTTTGAAATTGCTACAATGATTTCTGTACTTTTACTGGCTTGTGACCTTCAATTGATGATTGATAAACATCATATCACTTTTCATATCAAACCTCATCAGTCTCTGCTTCATACTGTCTACTGCCTCTTAGGCCATGCAATGCCTGTGGGTCTGCACTGTGAAACACAAGGTACAAAGGAAATGGAATGTATAAACTACAGCTCAAGGAGAATCACTGAGTACATAAGGGCAGTTCACCATTACAAGATCCAACAATGCCCTCTTGGAATTCAGAATGCGTGGGGAAATAAACCAAAGAGCACAGACAATATCAGAACCCTTCCAACACTGTGCTAAAAAGGTGCACAGAAAAGTCTTGGACTTCTCAACGGCTTTTTCTTTCTCTACTGGCTAATGGACAGGGGCCAGAAAGACAGCAGGAAAAGTTTCAGAAGACACAGATGTAAGGTATATTAGATCAAGGTATATTAACAAGCATACAGCGGTGTGGGCTCTTCTGCCTTGGTGGCTTGAACAGTTTTTCCAAGCAGAAATCACATTTTGAGGGCCTATGAAAACCCATGCATAACTGCTCTGTCAAAAAATACAAGGGAAAACCACAGTTGTATTACTAGCCTGTAATGCTGGCAAATCACTGCCTCGGCTTTCCTGAATTGCATGAAATAAGCCAGGCCTTATCTAGAAGCTAAACTACATTCAACTCTTATATCTAATAAGCCATATTTCTTAGGGGTGTCATTTTTAAACAAACACTTCAAGGGGGACAGCCTTACTGCAAATTTATTCAAACTGAAATAAAGGATTCTCCCCAGTACAAGCTACTGTAATGATTTTTCATGAACATACTGATTTCTGACATATTGATGCTTAGGGAATTGCATACACACTGGCAACTGTACCACTTTAAATATATTAGCACAAAGCCAGTATATTTTATACAGCAAAGTGTGTTTTAAATGCTACAAAAATTCTGACCAGGAAAGTCCTTCATGGATGGTACAGTTCAGTTCAGAAGCAAACACAAAGCAGAAACTGATTCCTCAGCCACTGGGGCCCAGAAAAAACTGTAAAATCAGTGGCTTTTCACCTGCTTCACTGCAGGAAGACAAAGTGAGGCTGGTACTCTTGGTGTATCTGAGAAGTCCCTTTGCACTCCTTGTACTGATCATCTGCTTTGGATTTACACTGTGTTTGTAATTACTCAGGAAAATTAACAACAAAACCAACAAAACAATAAATAACCTTCAAAAAAACCCCAAATCATCAAACCAACCAACCAACCAACAAAAATCTCCTAAAATCCAACCATCCAAAAAACCCTTTATTGTCCATGAAAACAAATTACATGACCCAAACTGAGGTAAGCCACTGTTAATGGATTCCAAAGTCAAGCTGCCCAATGTTCACAGTCTACAGCTTTGGTTACAAATTGGGAAGGGGGAATTGGACATCTTTCCCCTTTAAATTAGATGATCCAGATTCACTTTGTACCACCCATGTTACATGTTACCTGTGCACTCTTCTGCTCTCTGTTCTTTTCCATGGCTCCTTGGTATCTTCTGCCACCATCTTCTGAGTTACCATCGCTTCCCTCCGTCTTGCTTCCTGCAAAATCAGCTTTGTCCACTACTACGCATGGCTCCTTATCCCCAGAGAAGTGAAGTCTGCCATTCTTGTCCAGCTAACTTGCCATGTTCTCATCACCATGCTTTCCAAAGAGGTCAGTCTGTGAGCAGGTGACTTGCTCTTCTGTGAATACGCAACAAGCTAAGATATTTGCCAAAATCTCATTTAGCTTTAGGTTAAAAAAAGACAGGTGTAACATCACGTTTTGAGACCAACATACACTGTTGTTGTGGGTTAATCCTGGGAAGCAGCTCAGGGCCACAAAGCCATCCTCACCCTGTGGGATGGGTCAGAGAATCAGAATGGTAAAAGTGAGAAAACTTCTGGGTTGAGATAAAACCAGTTTAATTTGGAAGGCAAAAGCTGCGTGCACAAGCAAGACAAAACAAGGAAGTCATCCACTATTTCCCGTCAACAGGCAGGTGTTCAGCTATTCCTCCAGAAAAGCAGGGCTTCACCACACACAGCTGTTACTGCAAAAGACATAATTCCAAACACCACTCTTTTTTCCCCTAGCTTTAACTGCTGAGGACAATGTCATACAGCATGACACAGCCCTTTGATCAGTTGTCTCACCCGTTTCCTCTCCCAGCTTCTTGTTAACTTCTTGTGCTAGCAGGGCAGTGTGAGAAACAGAAAAGGCATCAACGCAGTGCAAAGCACCACCCAGCAACAGCAAAAACACTCCTATGTAACCAACTGTGTTCTGGTCACAAACCCAAAACATAACCCCATACAAACTTCTATTAAGAAAATTATTCCAGCCAAAACCAGTACAACTGTCAAAAAACCCCCATTGTTCTAGGAGGGGGTAACCAAGCAACAGAAGAAAAAAGACTGGACAACTGGGGAATTACTTCCAGGAGTAACTGAGGAGCAGATCAGTGAAGAACAGCTGGAGGAATTTGGTGGAAAGCACAAAGGAGGGAGTCAGAGGATTACACCACTTGGGAAGAGCTGAGGCGCAGGAGAGGCTGGCAGGCTGTTGTAGTGCTGCTTACCACCTGTGTTACTTCTGCCTCTATGTTGCTACTGGCCCTTCTTCTTCCATGCTTCCCCTGCTGGCTTTCCACACTGATACAGTCAAGCCTGAAAAGCTTTCAGTGGCTAAAAATATCGGCTTTCTGCACTTACCTCCCCTCTCCCTACTAGTTCAGCCTTGTCAATGGATGAAAAGTTAGCACCGAAATAAAATGAGGTTATAGCAACTACTAGATCAGTCCCTGCTACAAAAAACTGCCCTCCACCTAAGCTATTGGAATATGCAAAGGACACTGTAGCAATGAGCCTCATGGAAGCATGGCTTTTGGCAAGCCTAGTCTGGGTGCAATAGCATAGAAACAGTCATGATTTTCAGATGTTTAGGCAGAAACAGATGAAGAATTTTTCTTGGAGCAGAGTAGAATTTAACTCCCTTCCACATATCCTTTCTCTCACAAAGAGTTTTATCATGGTTTCATTCTTAATTAGCAAGGTATGGGGGAAAAAATGCTTCCGGAACAAAAAGTTCTAGGAAAAGTAATTTTGGACACTGTGTTTTAGTGAGTCAGAAGTGAAGAAAGCAATTCTGGCTCAGTTCTTTACAGAGAAGCTAGAGTGCCAAGGTTCTCCCTGCCCTGCTTCCCATGACGTAGCCCTTTTGTCAGACACCTCCCATCAGACACTACCAATCTGTCCTGGTTTAGGAATGATACTCCCCAGTTCTTGCCCCCTCAAAATTCTCCAAACCAGACACCACTCTCTTGCTCCATTTTCCCCTCCCCCTGCACTGTGCTGGAGAGGAGAACTGGAGACACAAAAGGCAAAGATGACAGGCTGAGGCATAAGAACTATTTACTGCAAACAGCAATGAGATGTGAAAACAAACATTATTAGCAACAACACTAATAACAGAGGGTAAAGGAAAAGAAACCATTCACATGGAGAAACTCTCCAATAATAGACAATTTTGAAGAATTCTTCTACAACCAAGATCTTTCAATACAGTGGACAGACACATAGGCCTCTAGCCTCAATTATGTCAAAGACACTCTGCTGACCAAATTAACTCTGGATCACAGCCTGAGTTTCCACACTTTTGTATCTTCTGTTCAGTACTTGTGTTGGGACACTAATCATCACAGAAATAAGTCCAGGAACTCATTTCACAGTCAGACAACTCCACTGACCAACACTGGCCTGCAGTAACAAGAATGTGTGGTTCTCTACTGCACTGAAGGCTCATCTATCTATTCAAAGGAACAATTACAATACTTACCCTTTAATACCTTAAACCTTCCAGATTCCAGCTCATATTTTGTAGTGGGTTATTTTATTTTGAATATGTGAATATCAAAGCCTGATGTAACAGTTTCACTACCAAAGTTCATTGCCAGGATGATGTTAAGAAAAACACCCAGTCAAAGCAGACGTTGAATTGTTGAATTTTACTTATTTAATTGTTAACTTAATAATCAGGATTTTATTTTAGGTGTTCAACATTCTGTTGTAACCTGCACTTCCAAATGCTTAACAATTATGGCCAACACTATTAAAAATTTTTTATGGCTTTCTGTTGAAAAGCAATTGACTGTGCAATCACTCCAGTGCAGCTGACCCCTTGTAAAACCTTCCTGGGTTTAAACTCACATGTCAAATCTGCAGAACCATTTTCTCTATCCCCAAAAATGTATCAAGTTTTACTTAGAAAAATAAACACACAACTTATATATTGCTTAGTTTTACTTCTGCAAGCTCACTAGCTCACTGTTTCAGGAAGACCTGGAATTCTGTTAGTCTCCTTGCTAAGAGACTTGCTAGAAAAACCTTATCCTTCGAGCACTACAAATGAAAAGCTGCTATATTTATTTATTAATTTTGAGATAAAGTATTTAGTCATCAATAATATATTCATAGAATCATATTATTTATATTAATTTCAGGTTTATTTTTACAAAACAAACCATTACAAACGATTCTTTTTCTATAGAACACCTGAATTAATTTTTAAAAATTGCATTTCAATAGGTAAATGGGGTAATACCCACATCTGTGGTAAGGTAAAATTATTTACCAAAAGCAAATTCCAATTTTTGGAAAAAACTCCTCAACCTCTAAAAAACAACAGTCACAGAATAAGTCTAGGATAACCTAAAAAATTACCCTGCACTTCTGATGCTGCATTAACTGATAGAATAGGAAAAAAAAAGTTTTTATTTAAACCTACTATTGAGCAAAGTAGGTTATTTGGAGAAAGTGACCACTGTGAAAGACTTGAAAAAGAACACCATGCATTTCAAATCTATTAAACATTTGTGTAAGTTTTAAGAACCAAAGTTCCCAATTATCAATTCTTTGAGGGTCTTCCTCTTTAACAATTTCTGAATTATTGAAAGCCAGATGTTTCAATAAAGATATATAAAATATTTCTGTAGAACTAGGATTCATTCATCCTTGAAAGCCGCCGTTGCCGTCTCTTGAAGTGCTTCATGTTCCATTTGTATGTCTCCAGCATAAAAGGTCCATTGTAGACAAACAGCACAGTCATCTTGTCATTGTAAGTGAGATTCTGCAGGAGCTAGTGAAGAACACAGAAATCGAAGTCAAAATAGCTAGATGCTCCCCATTATCTAAAAAAGCTGAGTAAGATCTATGAAAAACCTTAGATCTCAAAAATATCACTATACTAGGATTACAACCTGACAATTGAAGCATATTTGCTCCTAGAAACCCCCTAAAAGGGACTTGTTCTTCAGACAATTTCCACGCATTGCTATTCTTATTAGAAGAAAATCTTAGTATCTCATCTATACCTTCTTTCTGCCATCAATCTCAATGCTTTTTTGCTGTATCCAGAGAGTAACTCCACTCCTCTGTGGACAGAGAATAGTGTTTTTACCTCAGGGCAGGACAGGAGACAGTAATCGTACCCAAGTAAATCTATACTAAACCAAGTCTCTCTTTAGCCTTGTGCTTCTCTGAGCTAAACAATTTCCATTAGTGGAAACTCAGAACAATCAAAATTACTTCAAGTTGCACTGCTACCTTCTGGAGTAATTCCAGCGCCTGTGCTACTTTTCTGAAGTGTAACAGACAAAGCTGGACAGTCATGATAATCCAAACCTGGCCAAACACAAGTCCAGCAGACAAAGATGTCATGCAAACTGTAGATTACAAGCAGTGCTCAGGGTGACATTGACCCATTTACTTGCAACTGATGCTCAACTTGTCACTTCCCCCTCCCCAGTCATTTAGGCATTTATGCCTTATATCAGATGCTGTTGTTGATTTTTCCCACTTAAATACCAAATTTTATGTTTGTCTGTACTGAAATGAATCCTGTTTTCAGTAAAAGTTACCTAACCTAAGATAATTTAGAATTCTAATCTTGCTTTACAGCAAAAAAAGGATTAACTCCCACCATGGTGATTAAACATGGTGTATGTTTAATAAATGTAATCTGTTTCACCAGATTTGTATTAAAAATACTAATTTTCATACCCACTTCTAAGAGCATTTTCAGTTTATCTTCTCAT
The DNA here is from genome assembly GCA_013396995.1 of Dicaeum eximium. Classification (NCBI taxonomy): domain Eukaryota; kingdom Metazoa; phylum Chordata; class Aves; order Passeriformes; family Dicaeidae; genus Dicaeum; species Dicaeum eximium. The sequence goes on along the minus strand of VWZP01008268.1, from coordinate 315,801 downwards.
TATGACAGTGAATCACAACTATTCAAAATACAATATTCCTAATCAACTTTACAGCATATTAATTTATACCTCTTCCCTCTGAAGCTTGCTTAAAAATACAACCAGGGGAGGTGTCAACATACCAAAAAAAATGGGACGAAGTTTTTCCTGTATCGACTGGGTACACACATGGAACTTGGCTTAGTATGACAAACTGTCACACTAGCTTGTTTCTAGTAGGTCATTACACACTTGCTTTCTAGTAAGTGGTGACATGCAGCAGAGGCTCAGGAATGAACATGAACAGCCATGAACAGCAGAGTCTGGCCTTCTCAGCCCACCCTGTGCAGCCTTTTTAATTATGTTCTAATGCAGCACACACACTCTCAATCAACTAAACCTTTACACAAGTGCTCTCTCACTCATTTTTCTTGAGACAGGCTATTATAACTTGCCATGTCACCTGCTTGTGGGGTGTGAGGGAAGGAGGCACAAAGAATATCTTCAACCACCTCTTCCTAACCCTGCCTCTCGTTGCTGAATAATGCTGCAACATAGTCCTCAAGTTTCCTCTTACCACGATGTTGACTTTTTTTGCCTTTTTAAGTTCAGAGATTTTTTAAATTCTGCTTTGTTGTTTTTATTTGTATTTTTCTGGTTAGCTCTGCATACTCAATTTTTCCCTGTCTCTATTCTTAGTAATTTGACAACAGGCTCAACTTCTACAACAGATTCTGGACCCCAGACAGCAATTTTCAACAACTTCTTAAATTTGGGAGGCATTAGAGTTAGTTGAGCTATCTATCTTTCAACATCCAAATCATTCCATTCTTTCTCTAAGTAGGAGAATGCACAGAAAAGCTGATTCAAGAAGGAGAAGAATCACAAGACAAAAGGAATAGGTAACACAGAACAATAAAGAAGTAATGTGGTCAGGAAATAACTAAACTGCATAGAGGTAAGCATACTGCAAGATCAGAAGGAACAAGCATTACCTTCCATCTCCCTCCAGTAAGGTCAATGCTATAAGGTGGCTTTACTCAGATGCTTAAATTGCTATTTACTGAAAAGACAGGACATACTAGCCAGATTTTCTAAAATACAGTGTATAATGGGATACGGAAGTGGTACCTTAATAAAAACCAGCACACTACTGACTGCTTGTCTCCCTGGTGTACAAGTAATCTTTACTGTTTCAATTTGTCTTGGATCAAGCAGAATGTAACATAAGTCTCTGTTAATGGTGCAGGTGGACAGCCACCCTATTTACCCCTTTCAAGCCTTGGCACTGCATCACTGCATGACTAGTAAGTCAACTACCTTTTTTAAAGTTTTGACTGAAGAGTGCAATTAAACTAGTCACTCTTGGAGCTTAGATCTCACCTTTTCTGAGCCTCTAAGTCTCATATTAATACAGGAAAACTATTCAAGTAATCATGTGGGACTCTTCTAGTTCTTCTATGTCAGCAGCACTAGCCTGCTCCTCCTCCAGTATCATCATCTGACTTGTCTGGAAGTTGGTCTCTGCTACAAATTCTGTGTTAGCTAGAGGCGTTACCTTTCACAACCTTTCCACGGTAACCCTGTCCACTGGTGGTTAACACATGGTACTTCCAGTGAGGCCACAACTCCAGAGTGGGGTTCTGAGGAGATGAGCCTTGGTCTAAGTTGTCTGTATTCTTGCCTGATTGTCCTTAAAATGGACAAATACTTTCTTTAATCCAAAGTTCTTAGGCAAAACGTGCATAAGTTATACAGTGTTTATGGGTGTATTACCACACAAAATCCACTCTCCTACACTTTAAACTTCCTATTTCGTTTTCTGCCACACACCTTTGGTGTAATGAGGAAGTACTGAGATGTCCTTTTTTTACAAGCAGTTTCGACAACCATTTCAAAAACTCTTCTCTCATTCATTGGATCCATTCCCTAAAAAGAAAAAAAGAGTATGTTCTCTGCACTACATCATAAGCATGTGTATATAGGAAGACCAATACCACACTATTGATTCTCACCTGATTTATTTCATCAACAACCCTGAAAGGACATCTGTTGAGTTCTTGCAGAGCCATCAGGTATAACATAGTGGAAACAGTTTTCTCACCTCCACTCTGATGATATGGAGTCAATTCATGAAGTTCAGTGCTACTGTGGAATTTGACTCTAATGCGAATTCCGTACTTCTCATACTCCTCCTGTAAAAGCCAGTACCTTTTAAACTCATTTTCTATTTATTATAGCTTATTTTATGATGACATGCAAACTAAAGGACATTTATACAAATGTACATGGGTCTACCAACTACTCACGTTCAACTTAAAATCAGTGTATTAATTCTGGTTCATCTATATATATTCATTCTGTTTCATCTGTTTTCCTTCACTCTTGTCTACTTTTGCTACAGAACTTCCAATACCATTCCCTTTCCATGACTAAGTTTTGTTAATTTCTGTAAAGAAGGGCTTCATATGCAGGAAGAAGATCAACAGGAAAATAAAAATCTTGGGTAGAAAAAGAATAAAGCAATACCCTATAAATCCTAATCAGAAAAAAAAAGCCTTAGGATACTATAAATTTCAACAATGGCATAATGGTGTGTGTGTAGGTTCAGTAACAATCTCAACCTCTTAAAGCGCAAGCCACTCAAAATCCATCAGGACAGCCATTTCCTTTCCATACTTCAACAGGAAAACCACACACAAGGATTCCAACCCTGGCCTTTCTTTAACAGGAAAAGTGAAACTTGTCAGCAGCCTCAGCCAATGATGCAAGGTATCAGGATAACAGATGTCGTTCAAAAGAATGCAATGAATGCATTCATGCTTAAGCTGAAAAAAATCTTCAGAGGACTCTCTATTATTCCTGAAGTTGTGTCCAGTGGCCACTGAGTTCACTTGGTCGGTCAGAGCACAATGCCAACACCACCAAAGTTGTGGGTTCAATCCCTGTATGAGCCATTTATTTAAGAGCTGGACTTGATCCTTCTGAGTCCTTCCAACTTACCTGTGATTCTATGAGTTATTATGATTACAACTTCATGTAAGGAGAAATAAAACCCAGAATCTAAGGTCTCTAAGCCCACTGTAATTTCAGATGCATTGGCAAAAATAGGTTTGATAAAGTGAGGATATAGGCTAGCAAACTCAAATAAAAAAGATTCACGTGAAACACAGCCATGATGGCATCAGTCAGACCTTGACTGCTGCCACACTATTTTGAATGCTGGTTTGTACAACTGACAGATGTTCCAAAACCTGACAAAAATTATGCTCAAAACTCCTTGTGGAGATTCCTTGTGGAATCAAAGCATGCGAGGGTTATCATGGCTAGCAGTATGAATTTTAAGTGTTACCAAGGAAAGCCAGACTGTTCCCAGAGGCTTCTGCTAGGATGTTAAGGAAGAACCCAGTGAAGCATTTCACACAGTATCACAGAATCACTTAGGTAGGAAAAGACCTCTGAGAACAGAGCCCAACCTATGACTGAACACCAACCTGGCAAATAGACCATGGCACTGAGTGCTCTGTCTAGTCATTCCTTAAGCATCTCCAGGGATGGTGTCTCCATCATCTCCCTCCTCAGTCCATTCCACGTTTAATCACCTTTTCTGTAAAGAAGTTCCTCCTAATGTCCAACTCCTCCTGATATCCAATGGTGACAGCAGGTAGAGTCACCAAGGACATCCACAGATCTCTAGACTCCTATAAAGCAGACTAGCAGAGGCTTGAACTTCAGTGTCACAGAAATATCTCTAATAAAAATAATTCTACCAAGAGTCTCCGTCTCTTCTTATCTACAGGTGAGGCAAAAGATTCTCCTGCAGAGAATGGCAAGGAATACAAGCTTGACAACAGATGATCCACCGTTCCAGATTACAGCCATTGATCCCTTGAGGAAGGAAGTTTTACTCACTGGCAGGTTGTTCAAGTACTGCTAGCTAATCTCTTAAAACTATTTGTGACCAACCTTTGTTCTTTACTGGATGAGAAAGGGAACTTAGTAACTACAGACAAGGAGAAGGCAGAAGTGTTTAACGCCTTCTTTGCCTCAGTCTTTAGTGGGAAGACGGCTTGTCCTCGGGACAGCTGTCCTCCTCTTGGGTTGGTCAATGGTGCTAGGGAACAGAATGGTCCCCCCATTATCCAGGAGGAGGCAGTCAGAGAATTGCTGAGATGCTTGGATATTCATAAATCTATGGGACCACATGGGATCCATCCCAGGGTGATGAGGGAGCTGGCAGATGAGCTTGCAAAGTCTCTCTCCATCATTGCCCAGCGGTCCTGGCTCGCAGGTGAGGCTCCAGATGACTGGAAGGTGGCCAATGTGACACCCATTCACAAAAAGGGTGGGAAAGAGGATCCTGGTAATTATATGGTAGTCAGCCTGACCTCAGTATTTGGCAAGAAAGTGGAGCAGTTTGTTCTGAGTGTCATCTCACAGAATTTACAGGATGGCCACGGTATCAGACCCAGCCAGCATGGGTTTAGGAGGGGTTGGTCGTGTTTGACCGGCCTGGTCTCCTTTTATGACCAGGTGACCCACATGGTGGATGCAGGAGGGGCTGGGGATGTTAGGACTTCAGCAAGGCCTTTGACACTGTCTCCACAGCACACTCCTGGAAAAGTTGGCAGCCTGTGGCTTGGACAGGAGCTCTCTGTGCTGAGTNGGTGTGGCTGGACAGTGCCCAGGCAGAAAGGGACCTGGGGGTGCTGGTGACAGCCGGCTGAACATGAGCCAGCAGTGTGCCCTGTGGCCAAGAAGGCCAAGGGCATCCTGGCCTGTATCAGGAATAGTGTGGCCAGCAGGAGCAGGGAGGTCATTCTGCCCCTGTACTTGGCACTGGTGAGGGGCACCTTGAGTGCTGTGTCCAGCTCTGGCCCCTCAGTTTGGGAAGGACATTGAGACACTGGAGCGCGTCCAGAGGAGGCAACGAGGCTGGTGAGGGGCTGGGAACACAAACCCTGTGAGGAACAACTGAGAGAGCTGGGGGTGTTCAGCCTGGAGAAAAGGAGACTCAGGGGTGACCTTATCACTCCTACAACTCCCTGAAAGGTGGCTGTAGCCAGGTGGGGTTGGTCTCTTTCTCCAGGCAGCACAGAGGACAGAACCAGAGGACACAGTCTCAAGCTGCATCAAGGGAAAAACAGGCTGGACATTAGGAAAAAGTTTTTCACAGAAAGAGTGATCAAGTACTAGAATGGTCTGCCCAGGGAGGTGGTGGAGTCACTATCCCTAGATGTGTTTAAAAAAAGATTGGATGTGGCACTCAGTGCCATGGTTTAATTGAGGTGTTAGGGCTGGGTTGCACTCTTGAGAGGTCTCTTCCAACCTTGGGATTCTGTGATTCTGTGACATCTTCACTACAGAAAAGCAAGACCTTCCAAAGAAGAGATTCAGAAAGGCACTCCACATGCCTTTTGCTTTTTAACTGCTTTATTGTTCCTCCTGTGTTCTCTTCTCTCTCCACATACTTTTATCTAAAAGACAGTTTTTGTGCAATATAGGTCTGTCAAGATAATTATCAAAATAACTGAAAAGTCTATGTTTAAATTCATATTACCAGTCTCCAGGTAAACATTTTTATGCAGTTCATATAAAGAGACACATCAGTCACTCTTCTGCCCTGAGTAATAGCTGCCATTTTAAGAAAAGCTGCTTGAGTAATTTACAGCAGCAAAAAAAGCCAGAAAAGAATTATTGTGTTTAATTTCACTGTTGCGTAGTCCACGTGTTAACATATCTAAGTCTTGACATGATCATTTCAGTGATCAATTTAAAACAAACTACCACATTTCCCTCTTCAGTTCACTGCACTGAATATTTCTCCCCAAGTTCTACTGATGCTTTAAACTCTTCACCAGAGGTAAACCCTACCTATAAAAGTTACAGAGAAGCTAACAGGATGAGCCAAATGACATCCACTTTCAGAACAGACCAAAGGCCCATAGACTTCATTAGAAACTACATGTAGAACCAAATAAATTCAACACCTAATAATAGAACTTAGATGATAACAGAGGACAAAAATCAGCTGAAAATGCAGAATCAAATAATGAGCTTCACAAATCTGAGTAACAGCTAAGTAAGTAC
>VWZP01008268.1:239139-309707 GCA_013396995.1 Dicaeum eximium | reverse complement strand
AATGTTTCTAACCAAGCTCTGTAAGTTGCAGGCCTATTCCAAAACTCAGGAGATGGAGTCCTAGTCATCTGGATAAAGACTCACTTGCCTTCAATCAGACTGGTAAGTCAGTTCTAGCTCTAGTACACCAAAAGTGTTGAGTAAAAGTTCAGTGTTTTTTAAAAAGAACATACCCACATCACAACTTGTTATTTTTCTGTAGCAATACATGACCAAAACATTATGCAAAAAAATAATGTTATATGAAAAAGCAATCATACCTCATTTTCCATATGAAGATCAACTTCACCAACACACTGCATAGAACTAAAGAACTTACTGAACTTTCCATTAATTTGTTCAATCATCTCTTTCAAGAGGTTTAGCCACTTTTCTTTGACCTAAAAGACATATCCATGTAAAATCAATTTAAGAACTGAATCTTCCCCTGGAGACAGCATTTACATAGAAAAAACATCATAATTAGGGAAGTTAATATTTCAATTTACACTCCAAACAGTCTGAAATGTTATTGTTCATTTCTGTACATACATTCCTACAATGACATAGAATTATAATAATGATACAGAAGTGTTAACTTGAGCTATTACCTGTGAAATGTTTTGCTTATAGTTACTCAATTCCTTTTTCTTTTCCTCTAGATATTCTGTCAGCTGCTCTATTTCTTGTGTTTGCTTATTGTATTCTTCAACAACCTGCCAGAATAAAAAACAAGCAGTTAGCAAAGTATTTGCTAATTCTAACCCTGACTGTAAAAATACCACACTGCACTGATACTGTTCAAAAAATTAAGACTACTGCACTGCACACTAAACAAGACAGATTTCTAGCTTTAAAGCAAGAAAGCTGTAAAGCTTTGTTTCTCTCAGATTATTGCAACTTTTTTTTTAAAGGCGCATTTTTTTAAAGAGCTTACTTGAAATCTGAGTAGATGCAGAATGTGGCATTTACAGCACATTGTTCCCACTGATCATTATTATTATACCAAGAGATCTAGCACCGAGTGGGAAACAAGTACAATGTGGGTAGAGGGGGAGGGAAAGGAGTGAACATACCGAAGCACTGAGGCCTGTGAAACAGGAAGCCCTGGTTTTCTCTTCATTCAGAAAAGCATCAATTTCCTCCAGTGTGTTTGGAAGAGTCTGAAAAGCCTACAAGACAAAGGACTGCACACGTTACAAAGCAATACTAACAAAGGACTCAAGTTTTCTTAAAAAAAAAAAAAAAACAAAAAAACCCACAAAAACACCTAAGGGATAAACCATAAACTATTTTGTTACTTATAATCAGGGCATCATACACTCAAAATTTAACATAGCAAGATTCCCTCACTAACTATTCTGGATAGAGAAAGAAGGTTGGAAGTACTGGTACATAATTAAGATACATAATTAGTTGTTCCTTAGTTGCCTAACTTGTACAGGCGCAGATACTCAGAGATTCAGTGTAACACATGGATTGTGCTAGATAAACCATGCAAATGAATACTTCTAAGAGGCTGGGTCCAGACCTCAGTTCTTTTGTGTTGCTCCATTAGAGCAGGGATAGAAAAATATAGCTTCTATTTATTTCTGTGAACACGAGACTGCAGATTTCAATTGAAATCACAAATCTAATTTTCTCTCCCCTGTGCACAAAACAAAGTGGTATCTCAGCACTAGTTCAAAAGTGGTTTAAAAGGCTAATGACAGTAACAGAAGTACATGTAATCCTTTACTGGGAGCCTTCTAATTAAAAAATATACAATATTCTTTGCAGGAGAAGTTAGAAATTCAAGAGATATGTGAAAATTTCTTTTTGTACATACAACTTGAAATTCTTCTGGAAAATCTTGACCTGGACCCAATCTGCAGACGTGTCGAGCTTGTTTCATCAATTCCACACACTTTTCATAAAGAAGTTGCTTCCTAGTATCCAGTTCATAAAAACGTTGCTGTTAGAAATATTAAAAGATATTTTTAAAAATCACCACCTTTTTTTTTTTTAAATATTATTGTGAATTTCCAGAGGTAACACTAGCACACTAGCAAACAAACCACATCTGAAGCAGAAAAAGTAAGGGAAACCAGACTATTAAAATATAAAAAAAATTTGCTTCAACTAACAACTCATTATACCTCTCTGCTCATCAAGTCAAGAGATGCCAAGGTAAACTGATCAAAAGCAAGTTCTTCAGAAATAGCTACATTTATTTTCTCTCAGCTTAACAAGTGTGCATGTAGATTCAAGAGTTATCTTGTGTACTTCAGCTAAATATAGGAGCCCTCCAGTGGTGAAAAAGATACAGTCTTCATTTGGAAATCATACAGTTTGAGAAATGCTTTTTCCACAGTTTTAAAAACAGGACACAGACACTGACAGTCACTCTCATTACATTCTGGAACTGTAGCTTATCTTTATTTACTAAATACAATAAAAGTGAAAGTAATGGGTATGATCCTTAGTGATCATCTCACACTCACAACAGTTAGGGGCTGCTGTTCTCAGCATGTATCAACTCAAAAAACCTCTTCTTCCTTCCCTCTCTACTAAGCACTAAGAAATATAACTTTGCATTACAGATAAGCATTTCACAATCTCCACAAACACACTGTAAAAATATTTTTCTATACTGAGTTGATGTTTTCAGAAAGGTTGGAAAATTTTTAGAAGAGGCCTTTTTTAGATCACCCCTTCTACTTCATGAAGTCTATTGCAGAAGAGGGAAATGTCACGTGGGTTGCAAGGAGTGGCATAAGAGCTGTTCAGATAAAACAGTAAAGAGAGGATGTCCCTCCTTTTCTTTACAGCCAAGATCTCAAGCTATACTGAATTAGCATAAATACTACTGTACAGTCAATAGTTGCATTCCACTGGGTATCTGCATATGCCCTGTAATAGTATGTTGGATCCCACAGATTTAAAAGTCAAATAGCTTCATCTGAAATATTTTGACATGATAATGAAGGCAAAAGATCCTGTGAGAGGCACTTATATTTTTTTTCTACAAGAAGCATAAATTTTTTGTGTTTGATCATTTCCAGAACCCAAATCAATTCTGAATTATCTGAAGTGGGGAACCTCAATTCTCAATTGTATATAAAGCTCCCACTTGAAAAGAGCTTTGCAGAGCTGCATGAAACAAGAGTTCAAGTTGATCTGTAGACACTTAAAATCTGAAACAGATTCAATACTGAATATGCCTGATCTAAGCTAAGTTAACTAAAATTCTTCAGTGAAGAGGAAAATACATGTTTGGCAGGAGAAACTTCAGGATGCAACAGAAAAACTAGAAAGCAAGATATTTGATGTTACTATGAAGCATGCACTTGAATAAATGCATTGATGTAGTTATAATATTTTATAAGTTTCTTGAGTGCAAACTTGCTGAATTTTTCCTTCCATGGGAAAGTTCATTTTCTAAGCACAGAATTTGATAAACATATCTCTGAGCTGTGTATTTTTCAAGGACAGGTGGTGTTTGGCTGCCCTGTCTCCCACATGGGGGATGGGAGCCTTCTCTTTCTTGACCAATGAAGTGGACAACTGTTATCTTTGAATTCTAAGCATCCTTGCACCTCTTGTATGGAGCATGAAGAAGAAAGCATGTTAGCTCTGTACCGGGCAGATATAGCCCAAAATCCTTCTAATCAATGGAGTAATTTTAATAAATCATATAAGCCTTCTGATACTGGAGTCAAAGAGTCCTGATTCACCGTCGGGCGCAACAATACATTGACAGTTCAGCAAGTCAAATTTCAATTTTCACTCAACTTTGCCAGTTTACTGTCAATGTCCACATGCAAAATAAAATTTAGACAAATATAAATACACAAGTTTTGATTCCTTATTTCTTCTATATACTAAAAAGTGGCAATGTTAATGTTCCTGCTCATTTTCTGAGGGGGGCCTCAATGGGACTCCACTTGACTCATACATACCTTTTACTAGGAAGGAGGCAATTTTTAAGAATTACCAGAATGTTACAAATCACAAATCCTATCTACTGATCTGACCAGACATGAAATTATGTACCAGTCAGGGCTAATCCCTAAATGATCAAGATGTGTGCAGAGACAACTAGAAACATTAAATGAACTTCCCAGTGACAATACACATTACTGACATGAGGTTCATGGCTTTGTAATACATTCTTACTCCTTACTGAGCTCCAGCAATTAAATTATATTCACTGAACTTTGATAAACTGAGTGAAAGATGCAGCATGTGTAACATGCAACAGTGGTTTACTAAGTAACATGCTGGACTTTGTCTCCATGTTCAAGTTACTTTCTGCTCCTCTTAAAAAGTTGTCCTCTGACTAATTTTCCTGCAAGTGATGGTAATTACAACTCAAGTGTTTTTCTAACTACATAGTTATTTTGCATGGACAGCTACTTCCAAAAAGAACAGTCTTACAAAACTATTTTGTACTTACAAAACAGTCTACAAAACTACCTTTCAAGCTGCTTTCCAATTTTTACTTTTATCTTTATGATCAAATTGAATTACTAGGTTATAGCTGACTGAACTCTAGAAAGACAAGGAAAAATACCCAACTTACCGCCCTTTCCTTTGACAGTTTTTTCCTTTTCCCTAGTGCACTGAAAGATTGTATTACTACACAAATACAAAAATTAACCTTTGCAGCAATCCACAAGCAATGACAGCATCCTCTGCTCTTAGAAATGTGCACTTGCTGTGGAACTAACTCCTCAGACTTTTTACCTGAACAGAGCACAGCTTCCTAACATAATCTACCAAGAGAAGGACCATTTAGTCTCTTTTCTGTCCTCCAGGAAAGGCATTTAATTACAGTATGAAGAAATGAGCTATGAAAGAAAGGTAAAATAGCTCTATTGTGCTGCTGCACTTTCTGTTTCATCTTGAGCTTGTATTTCCCATGTGGGTTGGAACTACTTGTCAATAGACAGACTCAGAAGAAAGTAATCCTTCAAGCAACACCTGGCCTTTTTACACACTCTTTATTACAATAAAAAGACCCAGGATAAGATGACTGAGGGGCACATTTTCACAGCAGTTTAGCTGTCTTAATTGAGGATGGCAAAGCTACTATTCTGCTTTAAATGAAGAGGCTGAGGTCAAACTACTCAAAGAAATCAAGGCCAAATATTTAGCAGTACTAACAGCCACTTCTAAACAAAGACACAGAAGTATCCTTTTCAACACCATAAATGCTTCCCAGTGAGAGATTTTCATAGTAGATACCTCAGTATTCATAAATATTGTTACCTGTGCAGCTCTTAGCTGTACAGTTCCTGCTTTGTACTCTGATTGTAGTCTGTTCCTCTCAGCAGTTGCTCTGGTCATCTGAAAAGCCAAAGCTACTTTGACGACGTTCAGTGGTATGATCCCCTACACACAGGAGAACAGAACAGGTTTTTTTTCCACCAGACTCAAAATTGATATAATCACTACTTTAGAAACTATCCAACCTTTTAGTCATAGCATACAATCTCACACTGTGTTCAGTTCATCAATGCTGCTGTCAAATTCAATGAAAAGTGGTGACCCAAGTTCTTCAAGATGTACAGTCCTCGTGTACTTTTAAGTATCTATAGATATATATAATTTCAGCCAAATATATATAAATACACATATGTAGATACACACATACTTTCAACCCACAATTTCACATCAACCCTCCCTCTCTCCATTCTCTTTCCCTTCACTATATACCATCATGCAAAATGTAAGAAAAGCTAAGGCCATCTCAGTTGTTACTCAGAGATAAGAATCCAACAGGTGGATTTTGGTAGATGTCATATGTCACACAGAGATGGAAAAAGGTCAAAAAAGAAACACAAAAGACATATGCATCTTGTAATGATACTGCAGTTGACTGACAAGATGTACAGCAACTCATGTATCTGATGTCTTAACTGGAACAGCACATGACAACCAAACAAGGCTGTTTGGGAAGTTATGTAACTGACTTTAGTGACTCCTAGAATCTGGTTTGACAACACTGACATTAAAATGTTAGGGTTTTTTTCAAACAAGTCAGCCTCAGGAACAGTCTAGAGACTTCAAAACCATCAACAGATTGCTTACTGTCTAAAGGGCACTAAAATTATGGGCCATTGAAAGCAACTGTTTACCATGTTTTTTATGATCGGCGTATAAATACAAATGAATCCTCTCCCTTAATGAAAGGGAGGATAAGGTTTCAACTGTAGACCTAGGGCACCTACAAGATTACACATCAGAGTGCTAGCATCTGACCACAGTGGTGAGCTAAGGTCTGAGATATTCACTATTTGTCATTTTAACACAAAGTTTCTACAGTATGAAGTTGGGCACAGGAAAAGGTTTGTTTCCAATTCTCTTAAGCGATTTTAAAATAATTATCAGAAATACAAACTAAAAAAAAAATTTAAAAGGAGATAAAAAATGGAAAAAGTTAGGAATATGCAATAATTAAGAAAGCTAGCTTGAAAACATTGATACCGTTAAAATGTTGCATGCCTCCTACTTAAATTACAAGAATTAGACTTTTCATAAAAATGGAACACATAGCAAGTTAAAAATACAAACCTTCATGAGATGCATCAATTCAGCAACAAGTTCTGCTTTCTCTTTATTTGTTTCTTTGATCTTTACATTTGCCAGCTGAAATTCCTTCTCTAGGTCAATTGCGTCTTGTTCCAGCTGTCTTAAACTATGGGAGGAATCAATTTGATTAATTGTGATTAAAAAGAAATCACACTAAAAATACAAAAATTCTTAAACTTGATGACAAACCAACAGTTAGCAAGAACAGGAATTTGTAATTCTAAATATTCCAAACACATCGGAAGCATTCCCAGCCTACGCACTTTAAACCAAAGAAATACAACAGACAAAAAAGTAACAGTTAAAGAAATTCCACTTTTGGCTAACAGTATCATTGAGCAAGCACAGTCCTTTACTTCTGTAAATTTCAAAATAGAGAAAAGAAAATCAGTTTAAGGAATGAACTTTTCTTCTTCTAATAGTTTTTTACAACAATACAATGCAACCAAGTACAGGAAGTTTACTTAATTCTTGTTATATATTCTAGCCAAAAATACCCCTTTATCCTCATCTTAGTGCAGAAAAGCAGAATTTTCACTTGTTTTGGACCTTCAGAACATGGAAGAAGAACCATGACATTCAGTGAGATGCAAAGCATTTGGAGATCTTCCAAAACTGCTAAACAGGCCAAGAGGATGATACAGGAAACTACAAACTGGTCATTCACACTTTGATGCCTGCGAAAATTGTAAAACAAGTCCCTTCAGGAAGGAATTCTAGGGGCATAATGGAGAAGGTGATCATGGACACTCCTCAAGCATTTACGAAGGGCACACCGTACCTCGTAAACCCAGCTGTAAAACCACGAGGTGACAGGAGATCAAGTGGTTTCTGCTTACATCAATTTTAGCTTTCTCTCAGGGTACCTGATATAAAAGCTCACCTACACACGTATCAAAGAGAGACAACAGCAGCCGGCAGAAGTCCAAATAATACTCTGCATCTTGGCTACACCCAGGCCCACCAAAGGAGCCATCAGCCCATGAAATGCCCATCTCCTCAAGTGCAGAGGAGCACAGGGCTATGGGAGCAGATGGGAATGCAAATTCAGGACTCAGAGAAGGGGACATCCTGTCCCACTGTGATGAAGGAGGGGATCGTTAAGAAACAAGTTTGTATGATGATTGTTCGCGTTCTTGTTAACTAAAACTGAGGTTGATTAAAGGGGGGAGGGACCTCGAGACGCGTTTGGGGCGTGCTCGAGGGGTTTTTGGGGCATGTCCAAGTTAGGCAGGCGTGCTCGGGCCGTTCCGGGGTGCACTCGAGATGTACGGGCGCGCGCGGGGCAGTTCAGGCAGTTACTGACATCCAAAGTACCAGAAAACTGACATCATCACGGGAACAGCACGCGACTCAGCCGGGATTGGCAGATGAAGAGCCAATCACTCGACACCATCTGAGGATGATTGGCTCAGGACGCTCTTCAGATAAGGACCAATAGAGACCCCTAGATAAGAGCCAATCGGGGAGCAGATCAAAACGGACCAATCCAGGAAGGACAGGGACTTTAAAAGGCTGGGCACAGGCTCAGCCACGGGAGTTCTTTGTGGGTCTCGGCACGGATACAGTGTTNCAGTTCAGGCAGTTACTGACATCCAAAGTACCAGAAAACTGACATCATCACGGGAACAGCACGCGACTCAGCCGGGATTGGCAGATGAAGAGCCAATCACTCGACACCATCTGAGGATGATTGGCTCAGGACGCTCTTCAGATAAGGACCAATAGAAACCCCTAGATAAGAGCCAATCGGGGAGCAGATCAAAACGGACCAATCCAGGAAGGACAGGGACTTTAAAAGGCTGGGCACAGGCTCAGCCACGGGAGTTCTTTGTGGGTCTCGGCACGGATACAGTGTTGAGAGGAAGGGCGCCACTGAATCTCTACATTGTATCCACGACTAGCTTGCCTAGCAGTGCTCTCGCTACTCAGGAGCACTCCTTCTCAGTTTTGCTGCTCCTAACACAAACCAGGTTGACTCATTAGAACCGGGTCAAGGCCTCGTTTTCCACGCCATTTGTGTCACCAGGACAGCCTCAGCACCAGTGTCCAGGTGTGAAACTCAACAACACAGCCAACACCAAGGCACCCTTTGGTCTGAGGGGGCTTGCTTTCTTGCACTGCAATTGAATCACAAAACCCATTTGGTTGGAAAAGACCTTAAGATCATTGAGTCCAACCTAATGACCTTAAGATCATTAGGTCCAATGAATCTAATGCTGGCAGATCCTTCACTAAACTATGTCCCTAGGCGCCACATCTACATGTCATGTTACAAACCAAAAAAGTAACTGAAATAAAGCAAAAAGCCACTCTTCCAGGCAAGGATATAGCTCTCATGTAGTTTCAGGCTTTGAAATACAGAAGTAGTACCTGAAAATACAATTGTCAAGTAAGGTACCACAGAGGTAACACACTGGGCTTCAAAGAGATGAGTGAACACACACCTGTCCCTGACTCCATCTGCAAGACTGAACAGCAGTCCTCTACCCTGTTTATGGGATTATGATTTTGGGTTTTCTGAATTTCCTAGCAGCACGCCTGCTAAGGTCTTCTTTGTAAGGGAAAAGATTACTTTTCCCACCAGCAGATTCCTGTAAACAATCTAAGCTGTGTCCTGTTCTCAGGGACACAGCTGGTGTTTCTCTGCTCTGTTCCAAAAACATAGAGAGAGAGTTTTATCTATCTAACCAATAGTGGTAAGAGCAAGCGGGTCTTAGTTATCAGCTCCTCACTTTAGTATCAAGACAAAAGCATTCTGAAACTAAGCAGAGCAATTCTTGTCTGAAGCACTGGGAAGAAAGCATGTATTAAGAATCCCACTAAAGCTCTGCAAAGAAGCAGAGCATTCTTGTACCAGGCTGCATCTACAAGGCATTAAGCCATGGACCTGGAACCAAATACAATAAAACTATCTTAAGCCTTCTGATACAAGGAGTCAAAGTCTTTATGCACGGGGGGAAACAACCAAGACAATTAGAAACCCCTCGTGCAAGACGACAACAACACTACCCTAATTTAAGTGGTGGCACAACCTTTGGTGACAGCTCTCCCGGCAAAGGGAGAGTCACACCACCTTTCCCCTTTCATCCCTCTGTAACAAACCAGTCATTCTCCATTGACTGCAGTTCACCTAAAAACCCTGCTGTTTCATGGCTCTTTCACATTTCAGTGGGCATTTCTGTCTGCATTACAGTACTGTGAATGCACCAAACATGCCACAGTGTATTTGTGGGATACTCTGAGTATGCTCCGTGTGGGATACTGAGTATACTCCGAATTTCTCAGTGTGGCTGAGCAGCCTCACTGCGGGGCAAGTCCTGTGAAGGTTCACCAGGGTTATGAATTGCTCACTGTAGCTCACAAACCTAAGGATATCTTTTTGAAGCAGCAGAGCATAAAAATTACATAGAGGAGACAGAACAGTGCTCCTAATTATAATATAGAAGATACCTAAATAAAAAAGTAATTATATAACATAACAAGTGGTCTTTTTTTGCTGACACTTTTGCTGTTATCTCAGTGGAGACTGCCCCAAATCCCTGCTCCTAAAGGCCAAGTCCTCCAGCTTCACTAGTCATCAATTCATTGTCAAAAGAGACCTCAGTCTGTAGGGGGTAATATTAGTGTCCCTGAGTGAACAGTCCTTTAACCTCCGCAGTCAAAAAGCCACCATCAGCTGTCATTACTGAGACTTCTCCCAGGCTGTTCAGCCCCCAGTCCAGTCCTTTGCACCTCCTATGGAACAGCATAGTCCTGGACATTGTATTGTAGAATAGACATGGGATGCAGCAGAAAAGCATAGGACTCTTACTATTACATATTCAAGGGCGAGGGTGTACAAAAACAAAAGATATGTAATGAATAATACTATGGACAACTGGGGTCTTACTCAATCCCTGACATGCTTACTTTAGCACCATTTATGCACATTACAGTATTACCTAGATATGTGCTATGAAGTCAGAACAAAAACCTAATGTTTGAGTAAATACATGCAGTGATATTTAACTGGAATCCTATGATTTTATTACAGAAAATCATCTGGAATATTGCTACATGTTGTCTCAGATACTGCTGTAATTTCTAAACACCTGTCTTGTCTTGATTATCACCTGTATCTGATGCTCAACTACTGGTTACTTTTTAAGGGTAAAAGCACATTGCAGTAAGAGAAAACAAAAATATCTTTGCTTTTAAAATGATAACATAGATATCACAGGTAACATAGCTTGTATCCTACCTATCATACTTCACACCAATTTTTGATTCCAACTGCCTCCTCCGGTTTCCTCTCTCTAAAAGCTCCTTCTTCTCTTGCCTGAGCTTATTGTCCTTCTGTTCCAGAAGTTTCTGTCTGTCAAACAGTGCAGTCAAACGTGCATCCAATGACTTGAATGTATTACTGATGTCCTGAAATAAAAGAATACACACCACTAGTATTCTTACTGTACTAACATATCCAGTAGGCTCTGCTTAATGCACGATAAAACAGGTAGTAGTTCACAACATACAGTTACAGAAATACATTTCTACCTGTCGTTGGTTTTCCAACTGTCCTCTTTCATCTGTATCCACTGAAGTAGTAAGATACTGTGCCTCCTTCAAGCATATGTTACTAGAGATGTTTTGTTTTGTGTAAGCAGATACTTTAATAACATATCTTTCTTCTGCTGTATACATGTGCCTCAGATTGGTTTCCTGTATGACCTAAGAAATACAGAAAAATATTAATCTGACAAAAGCATTACTTCAGGCAATACTTTTCAGAACTAGGAATAAATGTGATTGACAGAGTAAAAAAAACTTCAGCTTATGCAAGACCTACTTATTAACAACCTTTGCAAAAAGATTGTAAGTTTAATGCAGCATCACACTTGTAATTCAGACTGGTCAGCAAAGAACTGTTGAGATACTGGCAGAGTATCTCAATTAAGCAGGTCTGACTGTTAAGATACTACAGACACCAATAAAAACTTATCACTGGAACTGCATAGTGAACAAGGATTGTATTTGCTTCAGATATGTAACATGTTGCACAAGTATCCTATCTAACAAAAAAACAAAGTACTCAAGAATTAATAGATGAAACCATAAAGCAAGCTGTAATGTATTAGTCAAGCAAATGGATCTGTAAGAAAAAAATGAGGTATAAAAATACCAAAGCTGCTAGTTTTAAATGACTAACTTAAAAAGGATACTATAAATAACAAAAGAATTACCGTAACTCAGGATACATAAAGAGAAAAAATGTCCAGTAAACCAGAAACAGCAAAAAGCCTCCACAGGATAAGGTATTTTGGACTAAAAATGTTTTGCAGTTTATATATGCAGCATCAGCTATATTGTCAATTATGTTTAGCAAAAATTAGGTTGATTAAATTGATTAAATTTGTTAAAATGTCTTGCAATATGTTAGCCCATGATGAAGCGTTCCCACTTCTACTAGGCAAATAAATAAGATAAATAAAATTGCTAAGGCCATTTTTTGTGTTCTCCACATTTATTTGCCAAATAATTTCCAAAATAAAACTCCACACCACAGGTGCATTTGGTCTTCTTCAGATACCTTACCCTTTCAATCATGTCTCTGGTCTTCTGTGTTCCCACAGGAACATCATGAACACGGTACTGGTTACAAAGGTAACTCATCACGGGAGGAGGAGCATCAAATAACTCTCGTAAATACGAATAAAATCCATATCGGCTGAAGAAGAGATAAAAAAAGCAAGCATCACAAATCAAATTCAGCAGGTATGAAGCTGAAGTTACTAAAGGGTCAGAAAGAAGTCCCAGTAACCCAGAACTGAACTGGTGATAAATTGACTTGCATTCAAAATTCTAGTATATAGCAAGAAAACAAACCCACTGCATTTAAAACTATTTCCCCAATACAATCAGATACATACTGTAACTCTTCAATAGGTCTTGAAGGTAAATTTTCAGCACATGATTCAGGAGGTGCACATACAGCATTCACTCTTAGTTTTTGACGATCACGCACCTATATTTAGATTATACTAGATTATTTGGTAAAGACCAGAAAAATTCAACATATGCAAATAAAATATTAATTACTGATTCATAGAGTCAAAATTATTTTCAACTGATGACCTCTGGAAGAACTTACAAATTGACTCTGGCTCAAAAATAACCAAGTTCTCTAAAAGCAAACTCTGTTAATAGTCTCTGAAAACACTATGTGTTAGAGAAAATAAAAGCAATCAAAGAAACCCAGAGCCAAGTGCTCAGTCTAAAGAGCTAATCATATAAGTGAAAGACCAGTTGAGCTGGTTAATGTAGCCTTGAACTGAGTTCACAAACACACAGGCAAGATAAGCCCCCAGCACCTGAGATATCACCACTACTCTTCAGGTATAAAAAAGTGGCTAGATTCCATGAAGAGTGAATGAGTCTTCAAAAATTACAGGACAGTTTGTCACTAAATATACTGTTGTGTTAACTGTAGTTGGGAAACATTGTGACAGTTTAATACAGTATCTTCTGTTTTTCTCCTCCAGCATCATCAGCCTGACCTTCAAAAGGAACAATCTTCTCACTGATTCAGGAGATAGCACAATTATGAAAATACAAGCTTGATTTGCTGCTTGGATCACTGCATGTCACAAGAGATGCTTCCTGCCTCTTTATTTAAAGGGCAAAGGAAAATTTTGGTACTGAATTTGTAGATTTCTGCTCTAGCTATTTTCTCATACACAGTATTTTCTACTTAAGTGATTACTGCCTTTCCAAGGAAGATAATCTAAAAACCCACATTTTCTTAATATTCCTACATCCCTCCAGTTAGTCTAAGCTTTAAAAAAACCTTAATTCCAAAGAAAATCTTTGAACACTTCACATTATCTGCTTGTTATGATACAGATACCTATCATTGTCATACAGATTTACTTGGTAGACTCTCACATTCAGGGTTCCTACTTCAGTACTTAATAAAGTTTTAAAATTGGTGCCAACTTGCCTCCACCAGAAATGTTTCCATATCTTCTTGACACTCAAAAACGAAAGCCCTCATGTCATTGGAAGAAATGTGATTTTCAATGTATTTTGCATGTCTGCTGTCTTTCATATTGATCTAATAAGGAAAGGTAATGAGTAAGTGATTTAATACAATTCAACTTACCACCCCCAAAAAACATTTTAAATAGTCAAGATGGTATCTACACCTACATTTAATGAAAACAGGAACTATGTCTTTAAAAATTTATTTCCTTGCCTTTTTTGCGACCAATTCTCTTGGGAAGAAACCCATGTTTCTTCTGTTAAGCACAGATCACTGTGCTTAGTTTTTAGCCATCCATATCCTTTTTCAGCACTCCTGAAGTTATCACCATCTCTCACCATACCACCTCTCGCTCTTCTGCTACATCCTGACCTGGCAATTGCAACCACCCTCCATCTTATGTCTAATGGCTCTGCACTAGTAAGGGTTTTTCAATTAGCAACAGAAAACACCACACTCCTTAAGCTGAAGTGTCTTTGAATTCCTAAGAAAAAAGCCCCTCATACCTCAAATGGATGAAACTTTCCAAATCTGAATGAAATGTTTGTTTTTTCAGTTAACTTTCACTAGTAATTAGACATTACATCTCTATACATGACACACAAAGGCAAAACTGCACAGAACTACACAATTTAATAATCTTAAATTGGCAAAAGGCTGGGTACAGTTAACAGCAATTTAAAAGCTGGGACTTTGAAGTACAAGAGACTAATTTACAAAATACCGAAGCGTACCGGTTTTAGCTGAGGTAGAGTTAGTTTCCTCCACAGTGGCCAGTATGGGGCTGGTCTGGGTTTGTGCTGAACACAGGGTTCATTATACAGAGAGGGTTGTTATTTCTGAGCACAGGTTACACAGAGCCAAGGCCTCTTCTACTATTTGTGCTGCCAAAGTGATAAGGTACGGGTGCATAGGAGACTGGGAGGAGACAGAGCCAGAAGGGTGACCTGAACTGACCAAAGGGATATTCCAGATCATCATCCTCAGTATATAACATGAGGGGAAGGAGAAGGAAGGGGGTACATTTGGACTGATGGCTTCCCAAGTATCACAGTTTAGGAATGGTATTCTTCAGTTTAGAAGGCCCACTAAAACCACATCACTGGTTGCTCCCATGTTCCCTCCCTGCTTCCTGCTCCAGCAGGACGGAGTTGAAAACTGGAGGCAAAAAGGTGAAAATCATGGGTTGACACAAGAATAATTTACTGGAAACAGCCCTAAGATAAGAAAGCAACCAGTAACTGCACAATTTTAATAAAAAGTGTAAGACTAACAATTTACACTGAAAGCCCCCAAAAAATACTGACTGCCCCTTCCCCACCGAGACTTCTCCCAACCTGAAAGAGATGCCATTCTCCAAAGCAAGAGCCCCTTTCCCCCACTCACCAAAAAAGAAGTGAGGTGATATGGAACAAATTGGGGTCTGGCCACACCCTCTCAGCCACACATCCTCACAAGCATTACAAAAGTTTAACCCTGTCCTTGTCCAAACCCAAGACACCAAGTCACTGTTGCACATGATGGGGCCCTGCTCTCCTGGAGATGGCTGAACACCTGTCCGCTCATGGGAAACGGTGATTTAATTCCTTGTTTTGCTTTCCTCATATGCATGGCTTTTGCTTTTCGTATTAAATTGTCTTTATCTCACCCCATGAGCTCTCTAAGCTTTTACTCTTCTGATTCTCTACCCAATTCTGCAGATGGGGCAGTGAGTGAGCAGCTGCCTGGGGCTTGACGGATAGCAGGGATTACACCTCAACACAAAGAAAAGAAATCCATCAATTGATGTTACAGAGATTAATGAGGCCTTAAGTAGAAGTAAAGATATCCTTACTGAAGCATTTATGAAATTATCTTGATGCGGTCTTTCAGGAATTCAAAGTTCTGGTAATAACAATAAATACTTGGGATTCTATTCTAAACAAAAGCAATTTTGAGCAGTCCTAGTACATGTACCAAGTGTAAGCATTTGTATATAAATATTCTAATATACTAATTTAAATTGTAGCAATACATTATTAAGTAAATTTGCAATTCTCAAAAGAAGTGCAACTGGAGATCTTTATCCTCTTCACATTACATGGAGTGTATATTCCAAGAAGGAATGCACTAAAAAAAGCAATATCCTCTTTGAAAATTTAGCCCTACTATTCCTAGATAGTACAGCAGCTATCAAACCAAACCAAAACACAAAACAAAACTACCAATAGATTTCTGTGTCTCTAGATGGTTGGGTAGAGCAAACCAAAAAAACACTCGAAGATCACAAAGGGAAGTAACCACAGCTGAGCAGGTTGTGCTGTAAGGGGAGATATTCAATTGGCAACTACCACTGCTTTTTTAAGCAGAAAGCAAGAACTACTTAAGTAGTAGGACCGGATAATAAATGGTTGCACCTTAGAGGAAAACTGCAACAGGTATCTTCTTGCGGAGGAAAGGAGCTGTCCCACCTTACCCAGTTACTACACTGCCTATGGAATTCTAATTCTGAGTATCCTGTGTGTACTTGGCAGGACCTTCCAAGATCTACCTTAAAAGTCTTCCAGTCATTCTCGAAGCCTTGCAAGACATAAATAATCTACCCATTAACAGAGCAGTATGCAAGTAAATCTTCTTACTTCAAGCATCATGGGTTCACAAGTTTTTTTTTTAAACTTGTCTTTGTTGTTTCTTAGCCACATAAGAGCAGAGTGTGTGTCTCGGAATCTCATTTTAAGGTTTTCTTCCTTCATATGCATTATATTATTAAGTTGTCCAAGGCGATCAATTATTCCTGTAATTTAAGGTAGTTTCTTAAACAGAATCCACAGCAAGTAGACATTATAACCCGCATTTTCTGCTATCTACTGATCTACACTCCTCTAAAACTGAGGTTGCTAGTAAATGACAAGAACTAAGTTTCTGTTTCGAGAATTGAGATGCTGCTACTTCTAAAGAAATCTAAAGAACTATTAAAGCTTAAAATCTAAAATAGAATAAAAAACTTACCCTAAGAATAACAAATATGGTAATCACAGTAAAAACACAAGAATTTTGCCCTAAAAGGATGTTTTTTAAATACTTTTTCTACCTTTGTACTTAAAAACACCCCCAGAGGAAAGAGACAGTAGGACTATTAATATGAAATATCTGTGCTATGTCATGCTGGCAAAAACCAAAATGTGTGATAATAGACTGTGCATGAAAGTACCTGCTATTCAGAGGAGACAGAGATCAAAACCTGAGAACTTTGTGCTGTTCAAGATAAAATATACAGTGTCTCCTTTCCCAGGTCACTTGGACACTACCTCAGTTTCTTCTTGAATTCTATGGCAAGTTAAATGCCAGACAGGTATGTGCAAATGAGCAACACTCACTGAGGAATATGTATACAACACCCTCATCACCTTTCAAGTGATTAATTTTTAAATTTATTTAATTTTTAAATTACATTTGATTTCTTAGGAAGGACTAATTGCAAATCCCAGACTAATGTAAAGAAACTTTGGAATTAAGGTTAGCTAAAATGCATTAAGAAGGACAAATGCAGCATCAGCAGCTAATATACTGCATATAGTACATGAAGTAGCTAAAAACTGCCTCTTCAAAGCAAACTGCTTTCTCCATCAGGTTTGAGATTGTTTTTCACAACCTGCTAGCTGCACACCTTCCTTTATAACAAAAAAATGCCCCAAACATCCAAACTCCCAAAGGAGCCTCCTTACCCAGAGATCAGAAATTAGAAATTTTGATTCTTTAAAAGATAGTTTTAAGGTCAATTGTTACTTTTGAATCTTCCTGTTCAATTTTCAAAGTGGTTGTTACTTTTTATAAAACTGTTAACAAGAAAGAGGACTGCTATACATGTAAGCCAGCTACAAGGCTTGAAGTAAACACCTTGAATTATTTCAGTATAGCAGGACAAGGGATTCTGGACAAGTTGATTAATTAAAATAGTAAAATAAATTGACAAAGAAAAACCTTAAGTAACTTACTTTTCTCTTCCCGCTCTTGGTTTTTTTTTTCTGCTCTTAGATCACTGACATCATTCTCAATATTTGCCCTTTCTTCTTGTAATTTTTTTAGCTCAGTATTAACAGCATCAATTTGTGGCTGAAGGTTCTCACAGACTGCCATTTTATCCAGCTCATTCTGCCACTCCTCTATTATTTTTTGAGTTTGGTGTATTTTCTTCTGCCTGTTTGTTTCTTCATCTTTTTTCATTCTGAATGCTTGATTAATTTCTTCAATCTAAAAATTTTGAGTATTTCCAACAAGAAATGAGTTTGGTATACAGAACCTACAACGAAGTGCAACTTCTATTAAATGCTGACAAAACCACACACCCAAACCCCAACAGTCTGTTACAAGTCCAACAGCACTGTAACACAGTTCCAATAGCACTACGGCAATTGAAGAACATATTGAAGCAAAAATACAATCAAGCCTATAAATCAATCTTTGAAGTTCCTTCATTTACATAAAAGCAGAACCTTAAAGATTAATAAATTGCTTAAAAGTTGCTTAATACATCTTAAGTTTAGTCCACAATTAAGTAAAAATTATAGCCCAAACACAACAACTTGGAAGTTTTGGCTCTGCATGCTTATACATTTCATTTATAAATTTCTTGACCAAGTGCTTAGATGAGCATCCTTGCAAGGAAGTTTCTTTTATAAGATGCAAGATATGTATCCTTAGAAGCAATAACTCCAGCCTCTCCCGTAGAGGGCATGCTAAGTGCTGAGAAAATCACTAAAGAGGCTGTAGCTTTCCAAGGAAAGCCTATGGCAAACACCGTGTGTGTATATATCTCTGTCTATCAATATATACACACACATTGTCTATTTTATTAGTCAACTTATTTTACGCAGTATACACCTCTCTCTTAGTAATTCCTGTTTGCTGATAAGAGTTCTAAAGATACCTTATGTACTGGAGGAAGTGAAGAGTGCAAGCACTTGCACCATCTTCACAGAAATTTGCCACTCTGCTAACAGACAAGCAGACAAAAAAACCAAAAACAAACACCAAGAAAAGTCAGACAGCAAGACTCTTACCTGTTTATCTTTCATCTCCAAAGCATCTTGTTTCTCTTTACATTTCTGGGAAATACTTCTGATTTCAGCAGTCTACATACAGCAAGATATTTAAATTTAAGTCATAAATTCAGTTATGTTTGTAAAAAGTAGTCAGATTTTGAACATCTTGTATATGCATAACTAAGTATTTACTCAGCATTTTACTACTGACCAAGTCATACTCACCCATTTCTTATTCTTAACTGTATCTGTAGCATGTATAATTTCAGCAATTTGTGAAGACTTATATAACAGCATACGTACTGTACTGTTCACGATCATTCAGCTATACGTCTGCAAATACAGGCATGACATATAGAGGAAGCTCCTAATCTGAAATGAAAATAACTCCATCCTTGATTTCAATACAAATGTTACATTCAGATGCCTATAATTATAAAATGTTCTTTCCTCTCTCTCCAAACCAACTTTGCAAAGAAAGGTGAGACTAAAGAGCAAGCAAGGCTGAAGCTCCTCGGACAGGATGGCCACCCCAGGTTTTGTCCAAGTCATCCTACCTCTGAAATGCATTGTGCTAGAGCTAGATCCTACACAACTGAACTGGACAACTTGGCTCATGTGTAGGCATCCATGTCTTTGCTCCTTCTCTACCCTCAGCTTCTATAAAGTAGAAGAATAATATAGATTGCAAGCAATTTCTTGGCATCACCCAGTCCTATCCCTTCCCAGAGCATGTTTTATTAGATCAAGTTGCTCAGGCACTTTTTCAGCTGAGTTCTGAACACAGAGGAGTACACTGTCCTTTCTCTGAAAACTGAATTCCTCCTTCCCCAAACCCTCAAGGCTGAAGCACTGCAAAGAGAATACTGGAACATTGCAGAAGGATAGAAGGACTGCAAATAAATTCCAGTGCAGACATGGAAACCAACACAGCACTCTCACCAGAAGAAGCATCTTACTGCAAAGAGTCATACTGAAAACACTAAGATACATCAAAAATGGAGAAAATAAAATTACGCAGAATTTTTCCCTACCACAACGTCAAAAAAGCACAGAAATTTTAAGACTCATGCAGGTGGTTTGCATAAAGCCAACACAGAAAAAATACATCTGGGTCTTGCAGTTGACTGCTCGGAGGTGCTGATTCTGCGATGCTCTTTCCAAAGAGCTCATGGAGGCAGTCTGAAGAGGAAGCTCTCTCCCAGGAAACTGATGCACAATATTCAAAAAACAATTCTGAAGGCTCTCAAAATTAGGACACTGCTAAGGAACTGGAATCCAGTTTTTCATTTATCATTGTATTTTCAGTTATATATTTATTTATAGACCTACCTACAAAACATATGAACAACTAGAATTGTCATTATTTTAACTGTACAACCACAAAAGACTGATTTACACTATTAAATATTGCTAAAAATTGCATTGCACCGTTAACTCTGTTCAAATGCCTATAAAGAGCCTGTTCTCTTCAGAACAGAAGAAACTGTTCTGAAAACACACCATTTCATCAAACTTTTCCTACAAAATGGGTCAATTTCTTTTTTTTCCACATTCTACATGATACCACTCAAACCACCAAGTGTTACTGAAAATTTTTAATCTAACCCAGAAATTGAAAGGGTTTTAACACAAAGGGATAGGAGAAAAAGTAATTCAATGTCTGGATATATTAATTAATATAATTCCCAGATTTACTCCACCTTTCCTTGCTGTTCAGTTCCTTCCAGACAAAGCTACAACTCCATACTGGGCTTTTTGCCAAAAACATTCAAGAAAGGCACAATGAAGAGGTGGTTATTTCTGCTCTCACATATGTATCCTCACATCAAGGAAAAGATCTCAAGAAGCAGTCAGATTTAAAGTCATTTGATAATGGATATAAGCCTGGAGCAAAGGGTCTGAAGAGAATTATATTCTCTACAGGTCTGTGTATCCAGAATAGAGCAGACTTAAAATAATAAAATGCTTTCCCTTAATGCCAAATTGAAACTAATCAACTCCTTCTGGCCTACAGAATAATCACCTGTGAAATCCTCGCCAAGTACCCGCATTTGTACAAAGCTAGAACTGTAAGTTACAAAAAATTCAAGCAGTCTATGAAAAGGTGAGGAACTGATGAAAACAAAGCAGCTTAAGCTATTTTAAGCTACATAAGTCTTGCACTTTCACATTACATCAAAACTATCTCCTGACAGTGCAACCAGCACTGAATCTCCTTTCCAAGGACATTTCAACAGCCCAACTCTCAAACTATGGGAGGGAAATCGATTTCAGCACCTGAAAAAAAGGTACTGTCATCAAAGTTCAGAAAGCAGCAGTACATCTCTCAGATCTTAACTTGCCCGGTATTTTGCAAATAGTTCATGCCATAACCACATATATCATATATTCCATGTCTTTTTCCACAATTCTGGACTCTGAGTTCAAAATAAAATAGTAATCATTCAAATTAGACTTGGACATATCATTTAACATCATAAAAAACAGGTTTGGAAGAGTCTTATTATAATACTATATACAGAATAGTATCAGTTATGAATAAAATTCTAATTCGTAACTGGAAAGCCATATTAGAGTACCTCAGTAAAGTCTTCTATAAATTACTTATTTCAAATTTATCCTTTTTCCTTCTTCCTGTATTTTTGGCTACTGGAATACTGTAGAACAAATGTACCTAATCCAATTTCCAGACATAAATTAAGCAACACTTCAGCACATGGTTAACTGTTTTAATATACAGTATATGAAAACTTAAGTTTAGTTTTAAAAGAAAAATATGCTGATTCAAGAGTATAAATGAACTCTCAGGTTTTCTTCCACTGTTTTGTAGGAAGTGCCTATACTGAGCAAGCTCCATGCAAGTTAAAACTAAAATGATCAACGTTTGTCCTAGGTTTCTCATAGAAACAAAGTACAACCTTTTACAAAAAAGATTATTTTTTTATAAATACTGCCCAACACTTTCAAGAACAGTGGTACCAATAGTTAAGTAGAACTCTTCCCTGTTTGAGAAAAACACAGTAGCTTGATATATATGAGTAAAACCTAACAGGATAAGACCAAGCAGCAAAAATGAAGTTTAGCAATTCACAAGCATGAAGGCATTGTTGCATTATGAAAATTAATTTCAAGTTTCCAGATGTTAACTTTCCTCTAAGAAAGTACACTTATCTTTAAACAACAAAAACCTTCAAAACAAAAAGCCCAACCCCGCCAAAAAAAGACAACTGCAGTAACACTGCAACATTTTGGAATATTTAGGTATTTTGCCTCACAGCATAATAAACTCTTGCAATACTGTGGGACACAAAACCTAAATACTTTTACCAAGGAACTTACTTAAAATCACGAGATACTTGACTACTTCATACTGTTGATGTAGTGTTTATCACAACAAAACCAACAATGTTGTGAACAATAATCTGTAGGAGTTTTTTATCTGGTCTTTCTGGTTTGTTTTTTGTTTGGGACAAGGGAGTGTTTTGGCTTGTCTGGGTTTATTTAGAGGAAGCACATGACTAGCTTATTAACTCACAGTGCATTAAATGCCACTCAAGTTTCAGACCCTCATTCTACAATACACTTCAAGGCAGCAGTCCTCTACAGGTGTCACACGTCCCCACATCAACTCCTCTGAGTGGGTAACTTACCTTCCAACAGAACTCACTGCAGCAAACAAACATTCTCATGTGGTCATTTAACTTTGGTTTTCCCCTACAAATTTGTGCAGCTTATGCACACAATGACTTCTGCAGTCTGAATACTAAATACTAGTTAAAATCCTGCAGGAAATTACAGTACTCTTATATTTCATATGGAAAAAGTATTTTTCCATAAACCCAGGAAGAGCAGCTGTCCGACAAACTTATGTAAACTGTAACATATAGGTAGGTTTACCATTAAATTCCTTATGCATAAAAATATTCACAACTGATGGAAGATTACGGTCTAATTTTAAAAATTCCTACTTATGCAATTATGTTCAATATTAGAGGAATGCTTTTAGACCAGTAAAGTTGTCACTTACCTTAAATAAACCACGTTTTAAGAAGAGGAGTAAGCATCCACAAACCCAAACCACAGAACAGATGAAAACAGGCATCTAATTCAATGGAAGTGCCTAACTTGGGGAAACTATTAACATTATATCCCAGAAGATTTTTAATGTACAATGAAGAGAAATTTTAAGATTTGTTTTTACGAAACGAAGAGCAGACTGAAGAATTGCTACTAAAGGTTTACTTAGGGATGTATTCCTTGAACAGACACAGAAAAGGCACTGCGAACCAAGGGCACAGGTGCTTCAGGAAAATTTCTGCTGAAACATCATTATGACACACTAGGAAAAAAGAGGTTATTACTTTACATTTTACAAACCTGAACACAGAGCACTTGACATATTACCTATGTGAAACAAGAATTTCAATACCTACATTATCTCTGGTTTTCATATCCAAATTCTTTAAATTTTCTTCAGCTTCTTGAATTTTTTTTGTCCATGGGTCCTGCATTTCTTTCAGAGACTTCAGTTCTTTCTTAACTTGGTTTCGGTATTGTTTCACTTCCTCATGCTGCTCACGAAAATTTTCATATTCCTTGGAGGAGTTGAAAGTAAAAGAATAAAAACTGCTGTATTCTATTCCAGTGTTTTATATGGTCCAAACATTTTATTTAACTGCTCATGAGTTTTAGAAAAAAAAATCTCTTTCAGAAACCAGTATTAGAGCAACTATGTAATCAATACTGTTACCAGTTCCAATGATGAGGAGTTGTAGGGATCATTCAGTCCCCAGTTAACAAGGACACATTATTAACACTTCTTAAATAATATGCAATTCAAGTAGCAGAAGAAACAACATATTCATCTGCAATTACCTTGTCCCTAAGTCCATCTGAGATCATGGAAAAACTCCTTAGCCCCTCTCTGTTCATAGTTTGAGACTACTTACGCAGGAGTCTAAAAGCTAAGGAGCAAATAACCACAGACAGTTTCAGGAGAAAGAAAAGGAAAAGAGCTGGACAGACCACCACAGCAAGTAATAGACATAACCACTGCTGAAGTAAACCAAGAGGACAGAGTGGAATATACTTTCAGGAAACAAAAACTCCATCACCCACCACAAACATCAAAGCCATTGCTACCTACAAAGTTTAACCGAAGATACATTCATGAGAGAAAAGAGATGGTAAGCAGTATGGTGACCAAGAACCTCCACTTCAAGAAGGTGGGTATTTTGTAGAGAAAGCAGTTTAAGCTGAAGGAGTCATTATTAGTGATTTTTGTGTGTGTGTATTATACTCTCTGGAGATAAAAACCCTTAAAAAAGGAAGGAAGAAAAAGAAATAGACCCTCACTCCAGGACCCCAAAACAAAGAAACATAAGAGAACAATATGTTCCATGACTCTGAAGGGTTCATGAGAAAAAAAATTACGATGTTCAGAGGACCATGGAGAAGAGCAGATTCATATATGCAGGGGGACAGAGCAAGGGAAGGTTGTCTGACTTTGTATGCACTAAGAAAGCCCTTCATTCAGAACATATGCCTAGCTTATTCCAAGCCCTGGAGCTTATTATTACAACAACAGTAATACTAATACTAATACTAATAATAATAATACTAATAATAATAATAATAGCAACAACAACAATAACAACAATAATAATGTTACATTAAGACCATCTGGAAGCTATTTCTAACAGGTGACTAGGCTTTATCTGCTACCACTTTTTCATAGTTACTTAATTAACCTGATGAATCATAGATAAATCAACCTAGGCTACAAAATCCAAGGTCTTTATTCACAGTATTTTTTCATAAAGTCAAAAAGTATTTGAAGAAAGCTGCTGTAATTCTGTGAAGTACTCAGTAGCCACTGTTACAAAGTTACAGAGGTAAAGTGATTGTATTTTCACTTACCTGAAAGCTTAAGCTTAAAATTCAGCTCTGCTCTGAATAAGGCATTTTATTTCAAGATTAAAGCAAAGGCACACACATACAATTACAATTCAGATTCCTCAGATACAAAGTACAGGCAAGTTCCACAGAACCATCATAACATGATTTTTACACAGCAAATCCTTTTAATACTTTAAGAAAATCTGACTTACACAAGATCTCTGTATTTTGGTTATCTGTACACAAGTAACTTTGATGCATGTAATTATGCACTCCACTAAAGATCTGCAGAGCTTCCGAAGTATTTCAGCTTTCTCAAGAGATATTTGCCTCTTAAAACAATATTTTCCTTAACTGTAAATCTCACGAGAGGAAAAGAAGAGTGGACATGACTTGACCAAGACACACTTTCAAAACTACATTACATGATTCCAGGAACTATGGAATTCTATGGAACTTAAGGTACGTGTTCAAAAACTTACTAGACATAGACATATGTGAAAATGGTGTAAAATTCTCCACATACAGAAGCACTTGTCACTGTCTAGAAAAAAACTGCTTGACAAAAAAAATGTTCCTCAGGTGAAAAGCAGTAGAGTCTTCAGAATTAAAATCACTTCAACAGTGATCAGAACATGAACAAGCTCATCACTAGACTTCCTCTTTTCCTCTATGATTCAGAAACAGTCTAATGTCATATTTGAGTTATCATATTTCCAGGCTGCCTGTTTCTCTATTTCACAACATCATGCAGTGTTTATACATTTGCTACCAGCTGACTTGAAAGCTCAGGTGTAGCTACTCTGCTTTGTTACAAAGATAAATTGAACAGGTTGGTGCGTTTAGTCTTCAAGTTGAAATATGCATTTTGGGGAATATGGAGCAAATGAAACATCCACAGAAGGAAAAATTCCCATACTATTTTCAACTTCGGTAAACCCCATTTTAAAAACACAAAAACACCGATTTATTCTTAGGACTAAACAGTGCTAGGTCAAAACAACAAAAAAAACCTCCATGCTCTTGTAGAACAATGCAATTCTTCTTTGCAAAATACCAAGCTCTTTCTAAATGTAAGAGAATACCAAAAATTCTGTCGCAGTTTGACAAATCACAAAACAGCAACAGAATGCGACATTTTATTACACCCTGTAGTTCAGATATCCTCTACCTAGTAAACAATTACATCAATGCCCTTTGATTTCAAACGTAAATTAAGTACATGGAAGATCTCGTGTTAAAATTTATCAGAATTTCCCTAAAGTCACGGCTCTCAGCATCTCCAAAGTGCTTACTTTTACCTCCAGTTCTCTTTTCCCTGAAACTAATATACACTACTGATTCTGTACTGTCAATCAGAACTCCACCAAGGTGTCAAACCACGCTGTTGTTTCTGTGGATTCAGTGGCCAAAAAGTTACATTTAACTGAGTGCAACCACTAAAAGCCTTTAACATACTGAGCAATATAAACTGTCTAGAAGACAGCAGTGGAAGTAAGATGTGACAAAGTCACAGACAGTGACAAAGTCACAGACAGTGTCACAGATGTGACAAAGTCAGACAGTCTAACTAAACTTGCTTAAGTATCACATAACTTACAGCAATGTTCTCTGATTTATGGAAGGCAACTTAACTGACAGCTGATAAAATCATTAGCTTAGTCTTCCTCTGCCAGTGTCCAGCGAGCCCTCAGAACTCTGTATAAGCAAGAATCTTACGGCAGAGAACCATCAGTATCAGTCTACATTAATTATGCAACACCAGGCTAACACACGTAGTAAGAAAAAATCCCACCATTCAGCAAGTGCTGACATCACAGAAGGTGTACCCTACTTCCTTAACACCTATCACCATCCATTTATTTCAACTGCTACTCCTAAATCCCTCTGCTGTTAGCAAGAAGGTTTGAAGGCAGTGATGGGATTTTCAGTTGCGCAAGATGCAAAGGCCATAATGTTCTTTATATAGCCATGTGAGGCTTTGTTATATGCAAAATTGCTAAAGTAAGTTTTCTGCATTCTTCATGAGTAGTAAAACAAGTTTTCTGAAAGTTTTCAAGATCTGTGTTTTTTATTAACCCTATACTATAATTATAGATATAATTATAATATAATTAAGCTTGCAAACAAGGCAAACAACATATTGTTTCAGTAAACTGAAATCTCCATCAGTTTGAACTGTCTAGAATAATTTAATCTGACTGACCATTCAATACTAAACTAAGCCAGTATTAAAGTGCTCCTCAGAAAGACTTACTTTGACTTGTGTAAATGACCTGCTCTTCACTCTAGGTTCTTTCAAATGTTTTAAAATTTTTCTGTTCAAATGCTATTTTTGAGATTGGCAACTTTAATTCACTGACATGTCTGTTATGCACACAAAACCTCAACTAATAAATTAAGAGGAACACAACCTCTAAAAAAAATTAACAACAAACAGTAAAAAAGTTACAGCTGAAGAAGCAAGCAGAGCTGGCTAGAGCTTAAACCAGTTCCCTCTGCACAGAATAGGAGTAGTACTGTTCTTGGCCTCTACTGCTGGCTTTCCTAAGTGTGCAGTAACTACCTGAGCTACTTCTGAAGCAACTTATTCAGCTAGGTATGTAAGCAAACATCACTGTTAGACCAAGAACAGAATTTCAAGACCTGGCCTGTTTGCACTGAGCAACTGTAAAGATATTCAAATTACTCCAGTGACGCTTCTTCTAAAGCAACTTTTGGTCCATTTCTAATTTCAGAGTCTTGAAGAAAATGGGTTAAGTGAGAAAAACACTGGAAATGGAACTTACCACCCATGGCCTTTTCCTCTCAAGCATCTCTATTAAGTCTACATGGCGCTTGCATTCATGGTATCTTTCAACATCTTGCTTGTACCGTTCAACCCTCTGTTTCATTTTCTCCAATGAGGTGGTTTTTTCTCTGCAAAAGTTCTGTAATATATATTTTCAGGTTTTCTAAACAGTATCTAAACAGTCCTCAGAAAATAGTCTACATCTCACCTGTACATTAAAGCAGAAATTTAACATTAGAGGAGACATTTTAGTACAGCAGTAACTAGAGGGGAACCATCCAAAAAGATAGTGACAGGAGAACAAAGGATTAAAAGAATGGCCTATATGGCTAAGGACAGACATTGTTCCCAGAACACTGGTCCTTTTCCTTTTTGTCTGTCTCTTTATTTTCAAGGAAGTAAGCAATACTAAAGCAAAGGACTATGCTTGGTCATAAGCCAATGACTTGTAAAGGACGTAAAAGATCTGTCTAGGAAAGTTGGTGGTGGTTAAAAACCCCAAAGAAAGGAGTTCTTGCCAACAGGCATCCCTCGTCTTTTGGGTGTGGACCATTTGCACACATCTTTGTACTTACAAGCATTTGAGTGTCACCGTGAATGAGCTCTGAGAGAAGATGAGCATTATTTGGTAAAATCAACTTACCACAGATTCTGTAAATAAGTACCACTTTCTAATTCTGTAACATGTCAGGGTAAATTTTTTTTCACTTTTCCTACATTCCCTGCTGTCTAAAGAGCATATTTACCTCCAGTTCTCTTTCCTTTTCTCTGAAATTTTTTAGTTCACAATGAAATTGGTACATTTCTGGAGAACCAATGGATTTTTCAGTGGCTTCGAGCAACTCAGTCTTACTCAGTCTTGTAAATTCTCCAACTTTGTCCTACAAAATTTTTAAAAGTTATAAAAACACAGGATTAGCTAGAACAGTGCAATACAGTAACACTGGATTTGTACACTGACACGTACTTCTCACAAAAATCACCTGACTTACAGCTCTATGCTAAATAGCTGTCATAGTTAATGACCATCTCATGGAGTAGCAACCAAACCTTCCAGAGCATTTGTCTCAGGGTGCTGAAGCAGCCTTGCGGTATAAATCTTTTGCAGTATAAATACTATGACTAACTCGAAAGTTAAGCCACACAGAAGTTATTATTAAAACTGGCAGCGGAGGCTATTAGGAAGTATTACTGTTGAAGGCAGAAGAGCTTAAAACTGAGACTGGTGCAAGACATGTGTTTGCTGTTGATACACTGGGAGACAACAAATAAACCAGAACTATCAACTGTAATGTTGACTGAAATGACATTTACATACTAAAGAGAAAAAGTCCTTTTAAACACAAAGTTATGTTACCAGAGTTTGCTGCAAGTTCCAAACTAACACTGTATGTAAGTCAAAAAGAACCATCAAACACCTGGCATATTTTTGTTTCTGCAGCATTAGCTTTCTAAACTTTAATGATCTTCTGCATGTCTTATTGAATTCAACAATAACCCCACGGCTAGGCTCTGATAAGGTTTCCTTTTACTACCATTCCTGATGATCCACATGAACTGGGATGGAACCTGTCACAACTTTAAGGTGCAATGTGAGGCAACTTAGCTACCTACACAGGAATCCTGACCTGCTTGAACATGCATTCAAATACAGAAACTGCCAATAACTCTTTAATCTTCTCTCCTATAAGACCTATTTTCCATTAGGATGGTTTTACTCTTACATATTTCAATCCTATACATTTTTAAGCCCTATGGTCAACAAACTGCTGACATTACCCGAAAGACTCTATTAGCAAGTGCTGCTACTTGAACACCAAGAGAGGGAACATCAGCATTTGTCCTTTCAGAATCAACAGGTACAAAATTGTCCAATCAGTGACCTTTAAAGGTCACACAGCACCTCTTTTCTTTCACCATCACACCAGCATGGCTGCCTCATCCCTCTTGTTCTTTGTGCTGTCTCACTGAACTAGGTGAAGTGCTGCTATAGCTAACCAGAAAAAATCCTCTCAAAGCACAGTACTCCATTTGCACCACTGTCTTTGAAATTAATTCATACCTGAGGAAGAAACTGGCACAAATTGTCCACCTGGATGTTTAAGGTTGCAATCTGTTCTTCTACTGTTTTCAGGGTTGCTGGTTTTCTGTTGATAAACCACACCGATGCGTTGTTCACCACATAAATCTCACGTGTGATAAGAATATTGTCTGGTGACTTAAACCTGATTAATAGAAAGAAGTGTTTACACTTTCAAGAACACCTGAAATGTGTTACACTTTCAAAGATTAGTCAGAGTCAAAATACTGTTAAGAATTTATAGGTAGCTAAATATTTAATCTAAATGAACTGGACAGTAGTATCAGATTCTCATTTTCATGATTCAAAAAATATCCAGTAGTTGAGTAATGACTTAAACTCACATGGGAAACATCAAGAATATCTGCAAATCTTAACTCAGAAGTTATATAAATGATAGGCTCATGCTGAATGTATGAAACACTAATAAGTTGTTACAAATTTGAACAGTTTCTATAAAAGGATAATTTGTTTGACATTTAATAAGTTTTCAAATTCGTCTGAAGGAGGTGCAGAACATCTTTAAGTATTAGTGTACAGAAATACATCAGTAAGCTGTGTATATATATTCCATTTGAGAAAAAAATAGCATACAACACAAAATATTTCTTTTTATTTTCTGCTTTTAAAAACCACTGAAGATACATTCGTTTTCATTTCGTCTTCTAGCTCAATACCTATTTTCAAAAATTTAGTCTGGTTAAGATGCAGCAATAACAACTAAGTCAAACTTCTGGAATTGTGGTTTACCATTTTGATTTAGAAATTGTCCACTGCCTGTTAAGCACACTGTTAAGGATGGAGAACATAGGCTTGTAGAGTGGCCCTGTACCTCAGGACATTTAAGAATAGAGTTCAATGCAGAAATGAGTACACATCTGCTGCCGGTGTTTGGTCTAAGTGCCACAGGGATATGATCCTGTTTCTTGATTACTGAATTATTACATCCTGCATCACCTCATTTAAATTTATGAGACTTCCTTCAAAAGACCTATAAAGCCATGCTCCTTTCTTTCATTAAAATAACATCATTTTACTACCGTAACTTGGGTTTTGCTACATTTCAAGCGCCAAACTCAACAAAGGCAATACATGCCTACAGAACTTACATTTTTAGTTCCTATCAAAAAGCAATCTTCTGCATCATTGGTCTCCCATCCCAGATGCTGTATTTAAACATTTTCTACCAATCAGAGAAAGGACTCGACTACACTGCAACCATGACATGCTAGGTCTAATGAGCCATGAAATGCTAAATCTTCACACATTGCAAGATTCTTTCCAGAATTTCAAGTAACATCAGAATATATTTATGTTAAAACAACCGCACCATCTACCTGAAAGACATCTTACCTCCTGAACATACTGCCTGGCCAATCTCTAAAGAAGGTCTTACTTGATCACTCCCACAATAACAAAAATTGTACAGACAAAAATTTTTCTGAGGCCTGCTGCAGTATTTTTTTTTCCCCTCAATAAAATTTTCTTTTTGAAGAATCTGATCAGGGTGGCCATTTGTTATACAAATTAACACAGGCTATGAATCAATTGACTGTCTCTATTTTCTCTTTCATTCAGGCCAACAGACCAGGTTGAGGCTTATTAAAATCACCTGTGTCATAGCACCCACAAAAAAGGATGCATATAATATTGCCCTATGCAGAAGCGACTAATTTTCCAGTCCAAATGATTTCCAGTAGCTCTGTTTTGCAACAGCTTACCTACAAGACTGTATTATGTGGAATTAGTCAGATCTTTTATCTTACTTCTTTTTTATCAGTATGTGATGTTTTCAGTGAGAATGTAAGCAAGCCCCTCCTACCAGCAGTATCAGTATAAGGAAGTGAAAGCAGATCAATCTGTTTTAAAACTTAAAACGTTTGGTTTTTATTCTTCAATAAAAAGAATTCCAACCACCATGTAGTGATGGCAGTACTGACTAAATCATCTGAACCTTAAATGTAACCAAAAGCTAAACACACCATATAGAACTATCTTTATCTGTGCATTATCTATACATCTAGACAAGTTGAAATGTTTCAGAAGGAGACATCAAGAGTAGTCATCACAGCTTATTTCTTGTGCAAAAACTATGTAACTTTATGTTCTGGAGCCTGGGGAATTAGAAAAGGACAAATTAAAGCACCAGCTTAAAAACACACCTCTGTACACCAAAATTTTTTCTCACAACTTTGTGAATGACTGTGTGGGGAAATGATCCAATTAAAAGTGCATGAGGAAACAGTTTTATTACTTACAGTTCAATTTCCACTATGCCTTTCATGCACCCCTGCTTCACAAAGAGACCAATCTACAAAATTAATTTACAAACTGTTATTGCAAAATAAAATGTTATCTTACAAGAATACACATTTGTATAATGGAGCTACTTAACAATGTATTTTATTGAAAACTTACAATTAAAAGCAAAATAAAGCATTAACTAAAAATAAAGGAAGACATTACTATCTTCCACCAGCAGCATTAGAACCTCCTCCACAAGTTAACCATTTCTGATCAACTTCAGCCTCCAAAACTGAATAAATTATAATCAGCAGATCCACAAACAAGAAAAAGTTCTCATGAATTTGGGGAACAAAGACAAGTGAAAAGACAGTGCCAAGTATCTGTGCTAGAACTGCCAATTCTAAATAGTATGAAAATACATAATGAAAAGTAAAGAGAAATACCAACACACTGTACTGCCATGCAGCCAATTCCCATTCACAACTGCTTATGACTGAGCAGCTACAAGAGAGTATGTGCAATCATTTAGGCACCCAGATTAATTGCTCCAAAACTTCTCGGAGAAATTGCATCCAACAAGAATATCCAAGAAAACAAGTGCAAAAAATTGAAAATTTCAAAATATTAACTTCCTACTAGAGCATCAATGCATGATATCTTGACAGTAGAAAGTGAAAATAGAGTAGAGCAATCAAAATTCCATTTAAATCAATATCAGTGCCTCCATGCTTTTAGCTGAATTTTCAAGACACATTAGGAGCAGATTCTTTCTACAGATACTATGTATTTTGGAATTTATTTTATACTTTTCTATTTCTCCTTTATTTGGTATTTATGAAATGTTTAGGCCATTAAGTGGCATTTGTCTACCCCACTGTGGATGCTTTATTTCACCTTCAAATAAAACCTCTAGTCCACTCAGATTGCACTACAATTTAGGTGTTTCTATTTCATTATTTATACAAGACAGCAAGTAGCTACTTAAGATAACACGCCTTTGTCTCTGGACCAGGCTACTCACTTCAGATACCTTACTTTTATAAAAAGTAAAGCAAATCAAGGAAGACAGTCTTTCCCCCTATCCCCTGCTGGACAGTGCTCTGAATGAAATTCAGAGTAACCATGAAAATCACAAAAGCTCATAATTACCTTATCAGCTCGCCCCAGGAAAGAAGGTTTTCCAGCCAGTCCCAGGCAGATGGCACAAACAATGCTTGACTTGCCTGTGCCATTAGCACCTACAACCACGTTCAGGTTCGGCCCTGGATATACTTCACACACAGTGTATGTTCTGGAAAGCACAGCAAGTTTTTGAATTTTAAAACTACATTACCTTTTAAAAAAAGAAACTTGCTTAGAAACATGTCAGAATTTATTAAACAGATACAATTACCTCATCTGGATTTAATCGTGAAATATCGTTTTGCATGTCTTAATTGTGAAAACTAACATTTCAGTGAAACACCATGAAATACATACCTACCAGCCAGAGTAGCCACTAGAACTTTCTTTAAAATCAGTGACGATGAAGAATAAAATCCAACAATATGATGATAACTTTTTAAATTAACTTACTAGGTATAATTTTATTTCATGCATCAAAAAGAAGATAGAAAATGGATCGTTCAATAGCTTTCCTAAGTTACCATATCAGCCCATCCCTAGTGTTGTTTTTTTTTCTAACTGCATTAGATATCTTTCATCACGTGCATCCAGAATGCCTACTGCAATAGTAACTATGGGAAAAGACTAAACCCACCTATGCAAACTCGTATCAAGTTAACACCCTAAATTATAAAGAATCATTTGATATTCTATTCCTGCATTGTGCCAAACACAGCGAGTTCCTCCTGTAACACCACAGGAAGAGTACAAAGCAGCTAATGGCAACACAATATAAACCATGCACTTGTGGAAGAGAACCCTTAATGAGAATTTAACTACTGCCCCTGAGGAGTGAATTAACATCTAACAGGTGACTCATGCACTACTGAAGATGATTCCAAGGCTCGCATGGAGCCGTCAGAAAATGGTCTGACAACTGCTGGTAACCACAATACGCAAAAAATAATGATATTCACAGTACACAGCAGCTGGAAATAACACGTGCAAAGACCACAGACACTTCATCCTAATGGGCCTCAAGGCCAATCCCCACTGCCCTAGGAGCATCTTCTGCATTCTTCCCTGCTCGGCTGCCCCCCGCCTGGGACACAAAGAGCGCGCAGAGGGCGCACGGCCGGCGGGGCCATGCCCTCTGGGGAAGGCTGCCCGACACCGGGGAACGCGCCCCAGGGAAGCGGCACCGCGCTCCTAACGCACACAGCAGTGTCTCCCAGCTCCCCACTCCGGGTGAGACACCACCTTACAGGAACACCGCTTCCCGTACTCCCTCCTCCAGCTCGCGGTACCCGCGCGACTCCGCTCCGCTGCTTCGGCCCCTCTACGTCGGGGCGGAAGGAGCAGGCCGCGGCCGCTTAAGGGGGCAGAAACGGCCCCCGGTCACTCACAGAAAGTTCTTCATGAAGATCCTGACGATGGAGCCCGGTACGAAAGGGGACTGGGACGCGCCACGCTTCACAGCTTTCCCCTTTTCCCGCGCCGCCATGTTCCCCCCAGGCCACCCCTCCTTCCCCCTCGGGGCCGGGCCCGCGCCGCGCGCTCCTTGCCCGAGGGGGCGGGACTGAGCCGCCCTGAGGTTTCTCATTGGTGTGGAGCGCGCGGCGCGGGCGCCAATTGGTTGGCGGGGCGGGGCGGGGCGTTGCGGCCGTTGTTGCTGAGGCGGCCGCGGCGGCAGCGACCTGTGTGGGGCGGGCTGGGCTGGTACCGAGCGCCCCTGCATTTCCTGCGTACGTTTACGACGTTATGAGCAGCTGGGCGTGTTCAGTTTGGAGAAGACTGTGAGGAAATCTCATTAATGCGTGTAACTGTCTGAAAGGCGGTTGCCAAGAGGATGGTGCTATACTTTTTTTGGAGAGGACCAGGAGTAATGGCCATAAACTAAAGCTTTCCACGACGTGAGAAGAACTTATTTACACTGAGGGTGGCAGAACATTGTAACAGGTTTCCCCTGGAGGTTGTGGAGCCTCCCTACCTGGAGGCATTCAAACCCCACCTAGACACATTCCTGTGTCACTTGCTGCAGGTGGCTCTGCCTTGGCAGGGCGGGTTGGAATTGATCGTCTCCTGAACTCCCTTCCAACCCTAA
The DNA here is from genome assembly GCA_013396995.1 of Dicaeum eximium. Taxonomy (NCBI): domain Eukaryota; kingdom Metazoa; phylum Chordata; class Aves; order Passeriformes; family Dicaeidae; genus Dicaeum; species Dicaeum eximium. Next base: position 274,883 of record VWZP01008268.1, on the reverse strand, counting down.
AAATTCTGTGATTCCATGATCCAGGCTAATGGCTCAGGTAAATAACATTCCAAGGCTGCCTGTCAGACAACAGGAGCTGTGTTTGGCAGCAGAGCTTGCCAGGAGTTTCTGATTAGCTCAGGGGTGAGCCCACGGCTCAGGAGAACTCCTGAGTGGCCCGTACTGAGGAGTGTGGCAGGGGAACGCACCACGACACACAGCTCGTCTCTCCTTTGAGGTGGGATGAGAGTCAGGTTTTCTCCTTCAAAACGTGAGGGGTGGAAGCAGACTCGGTGTGTCTGTCCCGCTGCGTGGCAAGTGTGCTCTCTCCAGCCGTCGCCCTTAGGCCGCCGTTCCTTCGGAGCAGTGGGTCTCCGGCGTGAGGGCAGTCACACCGGCAAACTCTGCTCACATCCAGGTGGACAAAATGCCAGTCTTTTACTGCTTGGCATGAGCTGTCTTTGTGACTCTTCATGATTGCAAACTGAAGTTTATATCAGGTTTATTTCGGTGTGACACCGTAGTCAGAATACCATTTCATTTACTTTATAAAGACAGAAAAAAAGTGACATTTTATAACAGTTGTTACTCTGGATTTCTGTTGGTGTAAATGAGATCGGAATTTGCCCCTCTTTTTGGAAATTAATAAGGATAACGATAAAATGAAAACTAATGGGACAATATTTAAAGAGTAAAAATAGTATTAAACAGGAAGACAATAAAAGGGCTTTCCACTGATCTCAGGACAAGCTGAGTTCCAGTCCAGCACAAAGCTACATTTACAGCAATCAAATACAAGCCCATTAGTGCTTGAGGCATTATAGCTGCTTTTCGAGGTTTTTTTTCATTTCCATTTTACAGATTGTGACAAAACTGGGATCAAAGTAATTACTTGTAAGTTCTTCACTAGCTTTTGAAGAAATTTTCAGACATTAAACAGGCCTGGTATGGCAAGTCTCAGAAAAACTGTTCTTTGACCTGCTGTGGTCTTCGTACAGCTACTGCAGCAGTGAAGAAAAGAAAAAAATAGTAAATAAATATGGATCCTGGAGAGAAATTAATTACATTAAGAGTTTCCCATTTGGACAGAGCTGATAGAGTATTTTTTTATCTCACCACAAACCTGAAGTTTGCCAGTGGAGAAATCTTAATGCACTTTACTCAGTGTTCAAATGTTTTGTAGCCATTCTTTCACTAGTCTCTGAATTTCCTATTCTATAAACTAATATTCATCAGACACTGAAGTAAATGAAAGCCACCTTTCAAATTTTCCTTCTGTACTTTAATTCCTGCAGCAAAAATGATTGTAAAGGCGATGTTCCCGACTTAAGGAAGAACTTAGGTGGTTTTTTGGTTTGGTTTATTTGGTGGGTTTCCCCCCCCCCCCACCTTTTTTTGCCTTTCCCCCACCTGCAGGTCAGGGCAATGCCTCACACCTTGTGGATAAATATTTCCTTCAGTGATACTGATAAAATCACTGTAGCAGTGAGGTCCCTAGAAATCACTCAGTGGAGAGCAGGTTGGAGTCCTTCACTTAGGTTTTCATTCTATCAGCCTAAATCTGATTGCTTTGATGGAGCAAGGCAGAGTTGCATAAATCTTTAGCGATAGGAGCCCAACAGTTTTACTTCGTGCCTAATTTCATTTACATCCAGAGCATCACCAAGCCTGTGTGGTGGTTGTTATTTTAACCGCTTCATCTTCACTTGTTTTCTGCTTAGATAATTTGAGCTGAATATTGATACCGAAACATGCATTTTACAGAACAACTGCAAAATTGTATTGATTCCTAGGAAAAAGTCCATTCTTTCTGTTTGCTTTCATTTTTGAATAATAGCAGGAGTCATGTGCTCATATGCAGCTGACTAGGGAGACCGTAGGACAGGCAGATAAGATATCAATTCCCTTTGGCTCTTCTTCAGTTTCTAGGAAACCAAAAATGGCTTCAGTCTGTGTGGTTAAATAAATACATAAATATTGAATGTATTTCATTGAACAATCTCTTCAACTGTTTCTGTCACCAAAATGAAAATTTATGAAACATGCAAGGGCCTAGATGGTCTCAGGTGTCACTGATCCTTATAGGCTGTTAGGAAAAGCATATTCTTAGTTCTGAAAGGAGCAGGATGTGGTGGCTGTAAGAATAATTTCTACCACTCAGTACACAGCTCCCTGCAGCAGTTCAGATTGCTTTTTGTTAGCCTTCTTAGGTGATGTGAGCCACACATTTCATTCTCTTCATGTTCAAAATAATTAATTCAGGCTACTTTATTAGGTTCAGTTCTTTCTCCTTACTGGTTAGTATGAAATCTAGAGCAGAGCAATATGATGATACTCAAAGTTAAATTTTATTAGGAAGTTATACTAAATTAAAAAAAAAAGAAACCCTTACACACAAATACATAAAATCTTAAAAAATAACAAGACATGTGAATTCAGTTTCCTGTTAATATAAATGCAAGACATCTGTGGTTGGGCAAAGTGTAAGTGCATTCTCTGTGAGTGTACAAACTTACTTAATTAAAAAAAAAAAACAAACAACAAGACTCTCATCCCAGAAAACAAATGGCTTTAAAGTGTTTCATATCATATAATTCCACAGGCCAGCATCTTATGCTGAATTATACTGAACACTAGAAGTGAGTTTGTTATTGACAAATGCATTTGTTATAGTAAAATAATACACTATCACAAAAAATTGCCAGCAGAGTATTAAGTTTCCCAGAGAGATTTGTCATTGTGAATAATTGCACTTAACCTGTATGATAATACTAGTAGCTAACATTATTTTCTTTGTTATTTCAAAACATTTATAATTTTCTTAACAAAAATCCATTCTATCCCCAACACAAAACATTCACTGAATGCAGATTTAATATAACACAATATTGGACTTCATTGTGCAACTTTAATTTCCTCTTTTTACTTATATACCAGAAATGTTAACAAAATTAAAAATGAATGATCTGTGCAAAACGGGAAGCCTTTATGTAATAATTGATACCTCATGCAAAAGAGGAAATAATATTAAAAATTATGGTCTAAGAAGCCCTGAGTCAATAATTTCATTGAAAAGGTGAGGAACGTGAGTGCTCCAAGTTCTTCCTTTGTATTGGTGTGTATTCAAAACAGTCCAGTATTTACTTAAAACATACTTTAAAATAGGCAGTTCATGCAGTTTCTCACATACAATTCTTCAATGTGCTTCATTCCTTTCAGCAGACTGTATTTAATACTCAATTTCATTTAAGCTGTCAGGATAGCCTGATGAAAATTGAATTTCTTCCACTTCTGGAATACAAAAAATGAAGAAATACTGTTATTATTTTTATTTTTATCATACATAAATATACTTACAGCAGAATTTAATTAACATGCTGGATTTAAATGGGACTGTCATGTGGTTTTTAAAAAGTGTGCAGCCACTTTACTAGTTGAGATTCTGCGGATGATCTCACATCCTATTAAAGAGTAAAAGTTCTGCACTAACCCGGCCGCCTGATATTAAATTCAAATGGGGACTCAAGGGAAGTACCACCCACCCACAAACAAGCACTGTAAATTTCAAGTGTCTCTTACAAAGTATCTTGAAACTTACCCAAACAAGGTCCTGCCTGGAACAGAATATCATCAATAGCAGTGTCACTTCTTACTGACACACCGCGGATTGCCTCAAAAATAATCTGTATAGTTAGACACAAATTTTCATTAATCCAGATGGTGGAAGGACTGAACAAAATTATAGCCATACAACCTACTCAAGGGTTTCCCTTTACCCCCTCCCCTGCCCTCCCTTCCCCTCTTCTTTCCTCTCCCTTTTGTTTTCCCCTTGCCTTAGACAGACCTCTGGCTTTGCATCATCCCTTCTCCTTGGTGCCCCCTTAGAAAGACCACCCTATAAGAAGCTACCACTTCATCACAGCTCAGTGGCTGTGTCAAATCTGGACAGGGCTACAGACAACTGACAGAAAAGAAATTGCACAAATGATCTTGAAAAAGCCCTACCACTACTGACAAAAAATGATTGCGTTTAAATTTAAATACTTTAAAATAGCATTTAAATATGTTTTAGAAGTTTTTGAATTCATAACTATTTTACTACTTGCAGCCTATTCATGTCTTTAATAAATCCCTCCCTAACTTCATTTGTAAAATATTACATTATTTCATGTTGTTCAGGTATCCATTCAATGCCACCTACGTTTTAACATTTTAGTTTGGTTTTTTTTTTAAACAATACAAAACTTGGATTGCAGTGCATAGTTCACTTCAATATTCCAGTTTGACTGCTTCTTGGTTGTTTTTCTTACCTGGTAGTTTGTATCACTTTCATATTCTATCAGTCCCCTTAGCCATGAGATGCTTTGTTCCCCTGTCCTTCTCCACAAAGGTATCTCTTCATCATCCCCTTCCTTTTTTAGATAAACACTTAATAATCCAGTCCCAGCTCCATACATATGATAGAAAAATGTCAGGCACTGTTTTCCCGATGTTCCTCTTAGTGATCTTGAAACTAGGTATGCTCTCTGTCCATAGACCATGTTAGATGCCTCTATATACATGTAGTATCCTTAAAAAGATACATAAGTAAATATTAGCAAAGTAGGATACATTACATTGGAATGTTCATTATGCTCAACATGCTCATTATATTAAAAAAAAAACATGATTGAAACTATTTTGGTAATGATTTATAGACTTCTGTAAACTTATTTGTAAACTGTAATATTTGAGATACTGTAATAATTGTGTACTCTAATAATGATGGGTATTAATTCATAAAGCCAAGAGATGATCTAGTCTTTCTAACAAGTTTATAGTATGAGTCAGTCTTTAGAGAAAAAGGCAAGTTATTTTATGATGCTGTAACATGAGCTCTAGGTTTTGATTTTTAACTGAAGGAACTTTTATGCATAGTGAACAACAAAGTCTTTGAAATGGATTGCACTAGGTTGGTACAAGCCAACTTGGGAATTCTCCAATACACTGTATGAATTATGGATCTACAGCTGTAGATAATCTTCCTTTTCACCTTCTCTCTCGATTGCTACTTGCTACCAAACTACAACCTGGCTTAGAGGGGATGTCTTCACTGGGGTTTTGTGCAGAAAATCGGATTCTTGAATATCACAAGAGACTCTCGAGCATCCACTGGCCGCTGTTGCTGCTCTCAGCATTCCACCTGTCTCACTGATCTTTGGGAATTCCCTCTCCCTCTGAAGGCAATCTCATCACCAGGATTCATGGGGACGGACAGGCAGGTAAAGGGACAGACCACAAAAAGGGAGCATTGGGACTGCATGAAGAGCTCCTGCATTATCTCAGTTCACTGTCTGCTGGCAGAGCATACATTGCTTTATGCAGCAGATGGGATGTGGGGAAGCTCCTCAGTCCTGACACACCTCAGTTTGCTCCAGCTGGTGATAACCTGAGTGATGGAATGAGGGGCATGAATTTGCCTTCCACCAATTAAAGGCGTGAACCCTTAAAACTTGGTTATATCTGTTGAAATACATAGCCACAGAAAATAATACAAAGGAAAAATATACTACAGCTGCTCTTACACCAGGAATTGCATTCTGATAGAGACTGATTCATTGGAATTCCAAGATAGCTGCATGTACATCTGAGGGTACACTTTAGGCTGCGGTTGGTGGTGATGCAGTTTCCTGTGCACTTATGCTAATGGGAGTCCTACCTACCTAAATATTTGAACTTGCACTGGTGAGCTCGTGGAGCACATTTTCAAGATAAAGGGCTTGTGGGATCTCTTTTATTCTTCATGTTTTCTTATAAGTTTGAACCCAAAGGTGTTCATGCAGAAGAATCCCAACCACTTGCACAGCTTGCTGCTAAGATATGAACTAAGGAATAATCATTATCACAGACCAGGCTTAAAAGGCTCTCAGTTCTAAAGTTAAGCTATCAGCCCCACTTCTCAGACTTCTTAATGATCCACATTAAATGAAAATAGGTCTGAAGTCAGTTTCAGGGAATATTCACATAACCTGGGAGTTTGGAAGGAGCTTTTTCTGTGGGATCTGGACAGTGTACCTCTTCTTTTATCTCCTAAGGAAAAGCTACTTTGGGACATGACAACCAAATTATCCACATGGCCTGCAGATAATTCAGATTAAAGGTCATGTTCTCAAAACCACTCATGAGTCCCTGCAGAATGTGCTTACTTCATTTGATTAGTAACTTTTCTGAATAGAAGAGTAAAAGCTTTCTCTATCTTCTGGGTTATTATTTAAAATATTTAATTAATATTTTTTATTAACTGTCAATCTGTGCTCTGAAAGTTCAATGTGGAACTTAACTCACCTACCCCTGTAGTGTGGTCTCCTTTTGGTCCAGTGTAAGAAGTGGGAGTTGGACCTCTCTTCCTGTGCCAGCTCCCACGACCTCTCTTCTTTTGGGTAAACATACACTCATCTTTTTCAAAAGTGCATTCTCCAGGACTGGGCAGCAACAAATCTGTAAGGAGAGGACATAGTTTAAAACTTCAAATACATTACACTGATACATGGAGAGGTTACACAAGTGATGTATTGCATTTCCTCACCTGCTGACATCAATTACAGCTACCTGGCAATGCCTACAATACTCAGAAGCTTACACAAGCTACCTTCAAACTGTCGTATAAAATTTAATTTTATTTTCTTCACACCTTTGGGAAAATCTGTGCTCTAGTCTAGCTCAATGACTAGGATTCACTAGTCCTAGGATTCTTTAAAACAGTTCATTAGTCTTCACAACAGTGCTTTGGACTAGATGATCTTATGAAGTCTTTCGGCTTTAATGGTTGGATTCAATGATCTTAGAGGTCTTTTCTAACATTACCAATTCTATAATTCCATAGCAGGCTCTGTTATAGAATTACCAGTGTAATTCTATAACAATTCAAAGCATTCTTCACTGCTTTGGCACCCCAAGCAGGTTAATAAGTCCCAGCATGTATAATGTGCATAATAAATGAGCCTTGTCAAAGACTGGAGTTTCTGTGAACTGGAATCAGTGCCACATTTAGCTCTCTGTTCCTTTGGCACCAGATTCTACTGCAGCCTACAACAGACCACAGAGCTGCAATTACTAGAATATTTTCATTATTTCAATTCTATTAGCTCATACAAAAGGTGATCAAATTCAGGTGCATGCCAGGAAGCTTCTGTATGGTAATCTGAATTTGTCATTAGAAGTAGACATTTTGAGCTGCCTCCACCCTTTGGAGAGGAGGAAGCCTTCATACCTCTGGGGCATTTTTCAGGCATTTGTTTTGCTGCCATCAGAGACAAGCCATGGCATTACTATAAACCCAGATATTAGCTCTGCACCTTTGGTTCCTTTTCCAATTACTTAAAAATTACAGCAAGGCAAAACAGACAACTGTTGGAAATAGTTTAGAAATATGGCATCTTGTTTTGTACATGTGACTTCTCTCAGTTTTTGATTGGATTTCATTTTTTTGATTGGATTTCATGCATTCAGTTTTGTAAGCCTGTGAATGCATGGAATCCAATCAAAAGAGGTCATAAAAAGCTATTAGGATCGTTGGAAAGGCATGGCTTTATTCCAAAGCAGAACAGGACTGTAGATTGCGCCTGCCTCATGAGAATGTTTTTTAAATTAGGATACAATTGTTGTATTGTCAAACCGCACAAAGCCACAGAAGAGGGAGTTTGGAGTGCATGTCAGAGGGTAAAGTTCTGCTGAAATTCAGTTCCTCCCACTACAGAGGGAGTCTTGGACTGCTTTTCTTTGTCTTCATCAAAGAACTGCAGCTCAGGTAAGGCTGTGTCTTGGCCTTGCACAACTGTATTTCTCACCTAAAAAAAAAAATTATGCTGTGTTCTGAAAGATACTGCTTTGGGGTCCATTCCTGGCTTCTGAAAGACCATTTGAAAACTACTTTTCACTCAGTTGAGCTGTGGGTTTGTTTTAAGGCCCTCAAAGGATCATTCACCTAAATACAAATGCTCTGGAGTCATCGAAATTTATTAGGAGTTAGCTGGTACCCCTATGAGCAAAAACTGGTCCTCACTGGATATTTGCTACTTTGCAAAAATAGGATTTATGCAATACTTATTGGAAAAAAAGAAAAGACAAGAAACCACAACAGGATGAAGGCAGCTGTAGGACAGTCTTGGAAAATGAAGGTGTATGATGAACTCATACTCAAAAGGATAGCAGCTGTTGGATGACAAATATACATGGTCTTACCAGCAGCCTGGCAGCTTCCCAGGCTCAATGATACATCATCCAGTGCCACAAGTCCACAGTCCCAGAAGCTTTTACACCAGCTAACAAAGACAACCTGCAATACAGGAAGGAAGTTTCAGGTACAAAGCCTGGCATTGTTAAGAGTCTGAAATGTTAAGTGTTTATTCCAAATGCACAGATAATTTTGCAGCCTACAGAACAGGAATAATGGATCCACTTTGTCTTGGTACATTCTGCCAATGACTGAAATGTCAATTTCAGTGGGGACTAAATGTATGTTTTCAATCAACAAAAAATATTTTCTCACTTTTGTAGGCAAATTATGCATATCTGTATGTAATTCCCATTTTACTAGAGTATTTTTTTGTCTATGAGAAAACATGACTCACTGAGGTTGTTGTGGTTTTTTCTTGCCCAGCATGAACAGCTCAAATATCCTGAGCTATCTTATCCTGAAAACCAGGAGGTTTTATCCACAGACAAATAAATTTAAAAGAGTAATGTGGCTATGGCAAAAAGCAAAGAATAATAGAGATTAACTGAAACTACAGCACAAATTTGGATTATTCATAAGTGACTCAGTGCCATGATATTGTAAAGCAGGAGACTTGAAATGTTATGCATAATTCACAGTGTTCATCTGAGTTTGTGAAAATTAATTAAAACATCCAAGATCACTGATTTGAGTAAACATTAATTCTGCCGTGGAAAATACAAGTCACTCATGAGATAACAAAGTAAAATGTAAAGAAACTGTAAGACTCTGAGTTGCCCTTCTGCCAAAGTTGACACAGATCTCTTTGAATTACAGAAGACACATTAGGATTTATTTTGTAAAAACACTGCTGGCAGTTTTCTTGGCCTAACTATTCCAAACCATCTGTCTGACCACTGGGGTTATGACCATAATTTGGGAGGAACTTTTCAAAACAATTCCTTTGTGTTGAGGTCTATTCTAGTGATTGCAGATGGATTAGTGTCACTTCTAACTTTAATCTTCTGGACAACACCTCAGTTGCGTATTTGGGGTTAAATGCTGACTGACAAGTTTCATGTAGATACAAAAAGGCATGTAAAAGTTGTTAGAGCATTATTTAGTATGTTCTCTTCCAGCAGGCTTGGTAACACCTTCAACATGGTATCTACATGGTATTTTGCCATTTGTTTTGTTATGTAGTATTTATTGACTCATCTGCTTATAAAACAGTAACTACACCAGAAACTTTGAAGCATGTATGCATTATGCTGCCCAGGGTGGAGCAATTTTTTAAACTCTTCCATTCAGTGCTACCAGTCCGGGTTAATATTGATTATCTGTCTTGTAAACTGCCACTGATATGGAGTTAAGGAGTGCCCCTGCACAGAATGCAAAACTGCTCAGCGTATGGTGGCCTAAACCCCACACCTGTTTTTTTTCTTCCCCCACTGTAGAACTGTATCTTAGCCTCAAGGTTTAACAGGACAAAAATGATTTCATACTTTGTAAGTTCATTGTCAGGATACAGAGGCAATCCCTTAAAAATGGTAGCACCTCTTGGAAAAAAGCCTAAAATAAGCATAAAGTAAGATACTGACATTGGGTGAACATTATTCGCCAGAATTTCAATAAATGCATTCTGGTGAACATTTGTAATGAACTAAAGACATATTATAGCCTTAAATCCACGAATCTTCAGAAAACCACACATGTAAGCGTGAAGGCAGTTCTCATTTGTGAAATAACATTTCAACACTGTGAAGTCATGTTTAAGTGATGCTTTAGTATTGACATCATTGGGAGCATGATTAAGTTCTTTATTCTTAGATTGCACTAATTTGTTCCATACTAAGTATGTATCTACCCATTGAATTCTGCTCAAAGCCCTTCATTTAAAAAGCACCACAACAATAACTGTGGTCTCTCAAAGGCCATGGAACCAGTAATCTTTGTACAACCAAAGGATTGATCTGATTCAGTGACACTTATAAACTTGTTCAGCTTTGCCATCTGTAGCTTGAGCTTCACCAACTGTCCACTTGATTTTTGTGGTATTGAGGGACACACTGCCATGAGCACACTTCATAATTTCACAGTTATTTCTGTACTTCCTTCAAAATTACAAAGTTCTTTCTGTAATTTCTTCGAAATTACAAAGTTTTCTGCTTGGAAGCTTCTACTTGGGAGTGCAGAGTTTTCAGTATTGGCTACAGCAAATGTACAGAAATTGTTACAGTCCCCCCTATTTATTTTGTTGTTACATTCTTGATTTAGTTTTAGGCAACGGACTAGAACATTTTTATTCACAGGTCAAATTTATTCACTCTTCTGTTTTAAATATCCTTTTCTGTCATAAAGCAAAATACTTGAGTATTTGAACTTTACCTACCAAAATTGTATCAATTTGGATTTACTCAACTACTCACTTTCACACTGAGTCAGATCTCTGAATCCTTCCTACAGTCTCAATAGAACTAATCTCAAGATGCTTTGCATTTGTTCTTGTTTTAAATTAAAATATTTGCTAGGTCAATTTTTCCAAAATAAAATTTTATGACTTTATCACATGCCTTGGAGAAGAGAATAGGGGATTCTTTGTGCTCAGCTTTTTTTCCTCACAAAGCATGGCAGGTGAACAACATACTGATTGTTTCAAGCGAGGTAACAGAGATTCCTGGACATGCATCCTATTTTGGAGGCTAAACTAAAAGCATTATCCAGTGCAGGCAGTTGCTGCCTGTGTTACTGAAAAATAGAACATATCTCTCATGTCTCTTTGTTCTAATAACAGGACACAGCTAGGGCATTAGTTTCCTTCCAAACCACTGCCCCAGCTTAGAAGCTGGTTTGTTTATCTTGCAGTGCTTAATCAATGGTCCTGGCTTTCAGTCTCAAAGTATCAATAATCCTTTCTTAACACTTACAGTGGATGATATGAGGTATGAGCAATGCCAGATAAGAATGGCTGGTTGAGCAAGCTTCTGCCAAGAGACCATGTTGGGTTGTGCTGCAGATACTGGGTGAGGTAGAAGGGACTTCTCATCCCTAGCACTTGGCCACCCTACAAGGAGTTAAAACTCACCTGCATACAAAGTTAATCTGGTTTCAGAGGAGAAGAAATAGGAGGACATGCAGTAAGGTACCTCCACCGTAAGGAGGGACTAATGGGGAAACTTGCTATAGGAGGTTTAAAGGGAGCTGGACTGAGAACAGGAGAAAAGGAGAGAAGATTCCCCTGCATCCCTGTATGTTCTGTGTATTTTCTTTCGTCCTTGTTTATCCCAGAACTTATACATCTTGCTCAATTAGAGAGCCAGATCAGCCAAACAGAAGAAAAACATGAAAACAGCCCAGTCTGGTGACTTAAAAGCCAGCTATGCCTCTACAGGAAGGTAATTTATCTTATTGCATCCTAATGAATATTCCTAGGTTTAAATGACACACTGTAAATCTGTGTTGAGACAAAACTCGGGCTATCACTAAGACACATTTAAAGTTCAATTTCCTAAAGAAGAAGGACAGTTATAGTGGAGTCTGAGGTCTTTATTTCTGAGAAGCTACTGTTGTAACTTCCTCACAGTGACACAAAACTCAGTATTACAAAATCAAAAAATTATTTAAACATTAGAAACAAAAGTGTGACCTGACACGAAGAAGCAGTCAAGACGTTTTCACAAGACAGGGAGCCTGACTTTTCAGTCAGTTATGCAAATAAACAGCCATATAAGCACGTAAGCCAGGGACTGACCACACAGGGGATGGGAAAACCATTCTGTCTGTCTCAGGGCTGTTCAATACAGATGTTTTAAGTGTAACCAAATTACTCATAGCTAGCTTAATAAAACTAGATTTTAAGTGGCTTGCATTTCTTTGGCTTAAACAGTCAGAAATTCATTTAAGAAGAACTCAAGTAAGCTATTAAGCCAAAATTAGAATATCTGCAAGCTTCTGTCATTTAAAATAATTTTACTTAAAATAGCATTTTCCAAGCAAGTTCAATTTCTCACTATGTAAACACAACAAGCTTCTGTGGGAAAAATAATGTAATATGAAAGCTTCTACATAAATAATTGGGTAACACTGGTAATAAGCTTGTGACAGTTCAACAAGTATTTTGAAAACCTTTCCTGTCCAAGGGCAGAAACAAACAATGAAAGAGAAACTTAAAACTAACAGAATAACCTAGTGCCACAGGCTGTTTATCCTACATCTCTTCTTGCTAGATTGCACAGCCTAGTACAGAACACTGACTGCACACAAATATATACAGGACACTAATATTCTCATCTGTCCCCCACCACCCTCCCAGATTTCCACAAATCTGTTATAAGGGCTCCATCCACATTCCAGTTAGTTTTCTGTCTGCTAAGGATCAGAGAAACCAAAAGGAGATATTTAATCCTTCATGCAATGTATTACCTTGCTCAGCTACTGTGAAGATGCAAGCCACTTAGACACTGCTTCCTAACCTGAGTAACTTTTTCAGTTTGCAGTATGCTTTCCATATTCCCATAACCATGTATATTTATATATTTCCATATTTCCATATATGTATCCATGGTATATTTCCATAACCATGTATCAAGCACCACTGGAACTGAGGTTCACACTTAGCAGCACGATCCTAACTGTTTCCAAACTCTACCATTCTTATTTTAGACAGGCATTTCGGGTGACTGTTCTTCAAGAAGTTTTTTATTTTAAAAGGTAAGGAATGACAGAAGGACTGTTCTATAAAACTGCAGCTAATTCCAGCTTCTTTAGCATGCATACCTTATTGTGGGAAAACTAATAAAGGTTTTGTTGGAACAGTACCAAAAAGCTCTTTTATTTGACACAAGTGTGAGTTTCTCAAAGGAGGAGGAGAAGGATGAGGATGAGGACGAGGACAAGGATGAGGATGAGGATGACTGCCCCCTTTCAGTTGGCACCTGACTGGAGAACATTTTTCATGCTAGTGACTTGATCACAGGGATTTAGGTTTTCATTGTTTATCCAAGATTAATTTAGTCATTTACCTATGACTTTGGTGGACAAGCAGGAAACACAGATTTCTTGCCAGCAAAGAGAAATAAATGCTAGAATAATGTAACATTGAGCATCACCACAGTGATGTTGTGAGAAGAAAGGTCCCAAGACACTCAGATCAAGTACTAGGAAGGCAGCAGGGGGATAACAGATATTTAGGGAAAACAGTACAAGAAACAAAACAGCACTAAAGTTTTTATATTATGTCCAACCCAAAAAAAGCTGAAGAACTTGCTGAACTGGAGGTCACAAGTAAACCACTGTGTTTACAGTCACTGTGAGGTCTATTTTCCATGAATTTTTAAAATATTTTTTGAAATTATGTATACTATTGGCCTCCACAGTATCCTGCAGCAAAGCTTCTCAGTGCTGAGAAAGTCCTCTCTTTTCTTTGTTTTAAAACATGTAAATATTGAAGTGCAACACTGAGTCACTTGATTTTCTTTTCTCACAATTGCAACTAAAATCAGTCATGGAGGATGAGAGAAAGCAATTAGATGAATTTAAATAAAGAGAGTGAGGAAAAAAACATCAAAGAGGAATAAAAGAATACTTAAGGAATGAAAACCCAAAAATGCAGCCACAGCTACTCTGATGAAAGTAGGACAGACTGTTATGCCAACTACCTTTCTGAGGATTTGACTTGGAACTCTTTGGGAGGTTCAAGCACTACTTCATCAGGTAACACTGCAAAAGCTTGCATGAGGGATAAAAAACACAAGATGTTTGCCTTCAAAAACCTGAGCTTCAGAATGGTAACCCCAATTTAGCAGGAATGAGCAGAATTGATAAAAGCAGACCAAATTGAACCCAAACCTTCATTTTAATCTAGGTATTTGGACTTCATTGTGAAGTTGCATTAAAGAAATATTTTTGCATGCTGGTGTTTACCCACATACACACACACACACAATATTAAAATGTAGATTCTTGCTTCACAGTTCACGAGAGCTTCTCAAGGATGTGAATGATATGTGACATTTTCTTCCAGTTAGCTCTTACCTTTTCCTGACATGTATTGGCATGGAAGATCAATTTCAGTACATTCAGTCAACTGAAAATAATCTACATAATTCAGATTTAGGTTTTCATGCTGCCCTTCCAGAGGCTTATACAATAAACCATGAAGGATTTAAGTGATTTCAAAACACATTAGGGTTTTTTTGTTGTTTGTTTTTTTTTTTTTCATTTCTTTCTTCTTACACTTATTCCCTGGGTACAGTATAAATCAATATACACTGTATGTATATAGGATCATAGGCACTCACAGCAACTAGGAGAGACAGTTCTGCAAGTACAAATTAGGAAATCAGGATTTTAAATTCCCTGCCTTCTCACTAGCAGTATCAGCATGTCTAGTCGCAGTATGTGCGTACACACACACACATAAACATAAACATAAATGCACACAAACACATATATTTGTATGTAGGTATAGACATTTAGGACTTGCTTAGCTGGATCATACCTGCCTAGCCTTTAAAAACTTTTATTTTCAAAGTGCCATATTAAAGCCAGCTGGCCAGCTTCACATTTCCTGTTCACAGAACTCAAGCCATCAACTTGTGCCAGACTGCAGTTAGCTAATTCAAAAAGAATTTGCAAAAATCATTACAGAAACCAAGCAATGAAAATCTGCATCTTTTATTGTCCTGATGCAAAAAAAAAAAAAAGCTATCAAATCTAAAATGTATTAGGTGGATTTTATATAATTTTCAAAGCTTTGGGAGCAGTATTCATAGTAGGAAAAAGATGAAGGATGTGGGTAATCACTTATTTTAGAGCCATTGTTTTCTGGCTGAAAAAATAATTTTGACCTTCAGGACACATGATTGTCACTGATTTGACCAGCAGCTTAAGGGGCTGCCAGGAGACTGTTTACTGTTTCCACATGGGCTGACCCAATCCAAAACTCGCTCCTGGTAACCAAGAAGCTGCTTAGACAAACTACTGTGCATGCCTACAACTTCTTACCATCCAAGTCTACATATGATACATCTCAGAAAGCAGTAACATAGGCACACCAGTCACTACATCTGTGTTAAAGGTGGCAGCCCTATCTTATTTTGAGACCACCTATCTCCACTAAAAGACTGTTTTTCACTTGCCTATAACATTGCCAAGACACAATGATTTCAGCTCAGATTTTCCATGCTAGGTCCTTGCTACAGCCTTATTTTGGAAAATTTATCCAAAACAGTTCCATCATTTCCAAGAACAAGGCTAGGAAAAAGGGTTTATTTTGCCTCTATTAAACAAAAAATTCTGTGAAAAGCTTTAGCACTCCTAGGCTTTGGAGTAGGAACAGAAAAATGTCAAGAGTCTGATCTTTATGCCAGTGCTATCTTTTCTGTCAAGTCATTAGTTTTTGAGAAACTAAAATTTGTAAGAAATGGGATAAGCAGGGCAAACAGAATGGAACATGAATAATATTACAGGGAAAAACAAATTAGATTGTCCAGAGCTAAGAGTAAGATGAGGACTGGAGTGAGGGGCAGACGGGTGGTTTGTTGCCTGTGGGACAGGTTAAATTAAAAAAAAAAGATGCCTCAGTGAGGATGCAAGAGACAGAAGAACAGGTTGCAGGAGATGGGATGAGACAGACCAAGCTTCTGTCATGTTTCTCAGCACTGTCTCCCTCCAGAGCCTGAATTGTAATCCCTTACTTGCTGGTTCCCACCACTTCTTTCTACCAGACAAAACATGCTCTGGTGCACCTCCACAGCTGCTCTACATTGAAATGAGTGCTTTTTCCCAGCTATTTCACTATGTGCTAGGCAGGCATATCTTCAGAGGTAGCTAACCTGAGTGTTTATACAGTGACACACAGTAATACTTCCTTTCCTTCTGTTGGCTTGGAAAAGAAGAAACAAACAAAATAAAGCACGAAAAGACTTTTAAAAGTATTAAGGTTGAAGAGCTGGGCATGAGATTGCAAGGCAAAGCCAGAATCAACTTCACATTGCAACTTGATTTGAGCCTACTTCTAATTATTATGAGCAGACAGCCTGTAACTACACTAGGTTTTCACTCTCTGCCTTAAGCAGACATGCTTAAACTTCGGCAATATTTGTCTTTTTTATGCTACCTTCCCATCTGTAAACATACCTTGATGTACTTTTGCATTTAATGTGTCTCAGAACTTCACCCATTTGTCTAAGGAAAACCCTATAAACTGAATCCCCTGCCAAATACATGGTTATTTAGCTAAGGGGTGCCTGAATTATGGTTTGCTGAACACATGCTGACTTCTGTAAAGCCTAATAAATCTCACATGTTGTGATATTTGAGAAATGCCTCCTCAACAGGAACATTTTGCAACTTGTCTCCATGGGAAGGAAGACTTTCACAAGACCTGAAGCACCCAGAGAAGGTTTCTGAGAATTGCCAGGGGCCATTAAACCATGCTGCAGGGGATGGTTTTCTCCCCCTCCTACGCATCTTCAGGCTCAGAAGAAGCAAGACAAGCTTCTTCACAACTGTTTTACAGATTCTGAGTTCTAGGAAAACAAAAGTTGTTCTTCACAAAGTCATGCTGGAGAAGATTTTCCATGTAAATGTCTGATGCTAAAAACCTGCCACCTCCAAGTCAACCAGTTCTAACAGTCATGCTCAGATGTCATCACTACTCACACAGTTGATTATGCTACATAAGCTACTAAACCTTTCCAGAAGAAATAAAGAAATACCTAAACAGGAGATGACAAAAGTGAAATATAAGCTTGCCATTTTAACTTCTCTGCAAATGTCTTGGGATGGCACTATGGGAAACTTTTCTAGTATGCACTTGCTGGGCACTAATAAAATTATTTTTTTATTCTCTAACACTTGAAAGGGAATTACAAATTCTGTTCTGTTTTATGGATAAAGTACATTAAAAACCCATTGAAACTTTAAGGTATCGGGTATCTGACAGAAAACATTACCCAACAACTAGGACTGAAATTTTAAATGTAAATTTACCTCTCAACACAGTTAGGCAGCTGGTTTTTGGTGACCTCTTATGGTCATTAACTACTGTTATTTCAAAAACGAATTTGTAGTGGACAAAATATTTAAGATGTTTGTCTTTAATTTAGAAATACTTAAAGAGTTGCAAGACAAGCTTCCATTCATAGGTTCATCATATTATCACACTGTGGTCAACATGTAGTGATCCATCTGGTTCTCCGTAGACAACTTGTTGATAGTGAAAATCTGTTACAGAAATCAGGATAAATACAGAAGTAGCACTTATAGAAATCGGTGTAGAAGTCAGTCTTTGTAAAAAGAGTGGAGATGAGGAATTACAATGGCTTAAGGACTTAGGGGGTGATGTCAAGTACCAATGTGTTATTAACTTGCTGAAAAAATGTAAGGAGCTCTCCAATGAGACACTGCTAATTCTTCAAGTCCATTGCTCTCATTTACTCATCTCACCTCACTGACTTCTGGTTTCATATTGTAACCCAGCAGTTGAGTTTAGGGAAGTAGGATCAGCTCCCCATTTTGACGAGAACTTTCCAGTACTTTTTAGATTAACTAAAAATCTGTAATTGAGTGTAACGATGATATGACTGTGATGGTACAATGACTCACATAGGAAACAAGCAAACAAAAATGAGAGGATGTGAAGCATGCTGAAAAAACAAGACACAACTGGCTTTTGTTAGAGTTCCTCTGGTGAAATCTCCAGCTAATTCACTTTGCAGGTGTAGCTCACTTAGGATTAATCCCTGTATAACAAAGAACTCTGAGAAGGCAAGGAACATCTCTCAGAATTCCACAAATTTGAAGAGTTGGCCCTTACCTTGCAAGGCATAGGCTTTTTGAAGGAGATTTCAGCTTGAGTCCAAACTCCCTTTGGAGAGTCCAAGACAGACCAGATTTTCTCTTGAACAACATGATTCTCCTCAAAGATATAAACTGCAAGAGTGCCACTCATCTTGAAAAACCCATATAAGGCATAATAAAAACGTAGACAAAACTGCAAATTTCCTGGCAGGGTCGGGCCATACAGACGTCCAATGTACCCAGGCTGTGATGTAAACTTTGTGTTTGCCAACAAATAATAGCCTGCAAGACAGCATAATTATTGTATTTAATATGGTATTAGCACAGCTGATTTGCTATTAAAGCAGCTTCTGTTATTGCATCAGACTTGGGTTATAAAAACAGTTCCAACTGGCAAGAAATAGATTATCACACTCTGACAGGAAATAACCATTTTTTTCCAAAAGCATCCTGTCTGCTTCTAGCTAAAACTGGTACTTGGCTAAGTTACCAGAAATAAGCACTTATCAAATTTATCGTGAAAAATTCCCTGGCCTGCTGGCCTCAGTGGAAAACTAGCCTTTTCAGGGTTACCACTGTGAGACAAAAAAAGGAGCGTGGGGCACAAGGCCTATTATTCCCTGCATCAAGTAAAAAGAGATGAGACTTTAGTGCATATGATTAATAGTCATGAATACCCTATGCAAAGAGATGTCTGAATTTCAGAACTTATTAACAGTCCTTTCACCATGTGGTTTCGCTACAAAATATTTCTCCTTTCCCTCAAAAACACCAACTTTCCTGAGTCTAGAAAGCTAAAAGGCCACTTTTCCTCTCTAAAAAAAATGCATTAACCTATTATTGCATTTACTTCCATATTTTTGTGGATTCATCCCTCCAGCAACTACAGAGCAGTGTAATGAAGATACTCTGATTTATGGCCCTGCCTGACTATTCAATAGGTGACCTTCCTCCTCTACACATGGGGAAGCACAGCCAGAGCTCCAGACAGGACCAAGCTGTGAACACTGGTTTTTAATGGCAGAGAGTTGCACTGAGGCAAGCTAACCACTGTGCCAGTGACATTACTTAACAGAGTGAACAATGATACAATAGGTTAACCTTTGTATAACCTTTTATATAACATTTATATATAGTTTGACTCTTCTAGGAAAAAGCAGTTTTCATTCACCGAATCCAGTAGTGTGATCTCCTGTTCTGTACACATTGCGCTTCACTTTCACTCTGCTCCATCCTGGGCCATCTTTCTGATCTTGGTAAAAATTACACAGATCTTCCTCAAAATTGCAGCCTGCATTGGCAGGATTGAAAGGAGTTCCTAAGAGAAAGATGCATGAGTTTTGTTAGGATGACTACAGTGTGATAAGCATAGGTATTTGATGAAGAAGGATGCCAAAGCATACTGTGGTTCATCTTGCTTTTCATTATGGAAGATAAGCATGTGCAAAGATGTTACACATATATAGTGCACAGCCATGATGATGAAATCAAGTTATCACATTTCTATTGCAAGTTGGTCTTATATTCTTATATTTTTTGCTGGAGCCAGGAGAAAACCTGCTTTATAGCCCCCCTAAAACACAAATGAGCTACAGATATTAAGACCAGATTCTTCCTTCAGGACATAACTCACAAAGATATTCAGACCAATTGTTTTCATCTGCTCCTCCATTCAAAAGGTTATTAGGACAAAATGAGTGTGTCTGTGTGGCTGTGTGTGCACTGAACATCAACATTTTGTATTTTTTTTAAGGACCACTTCTTAAAAATCCTTTTTATAGTTATGTGTAACATGTGTCCATATGCATGCTGTAAGTAGGTAAGCAAGATAGTGTTTAGTTCATGTACCACCTCATGGCTACTTTCCTCTGGAGCTTGCCTCACACAGTGCTAACACTGCCGTGAAGAAAGTGGAACCGTTTACGGTAAAGTCGATTAAAAGCAAAGCTAAGACTCTCCAGCCCTGCTGATGGCCCTCCCTCGACCTGCAGTATGGAATTCATAGGTCACAACTTGCTTTAGTCTGAAAGAAAGTGACGCTGCTGTATGGGGCATGCTAGTGAGTAAAACATTTCTACTTCTTCAAAGCCCTCACCAGACTTTTATAGAAGGTGCTTGGGGAAGGAGGGGCACAACCCAAAGTTATCATGCAAATTTTGGCTTTGCCAGGAGCCCAGACTCAGGACATTGTGTAATCACTCTACAGCAACACACATGACCTTTCTGCATGGAGACTAAGAGAGCTTTTTCACCAGGGGCAGGTACACAGGCAATCAGCTTTAGTAGAAGAAAAATTTTGGCTTTGAAGTAATGCCTGAGGTCTTTTCAGCCTCAGATAGGCCAAATCTAAGCCCTGCCTATGTGTCTTACTCTTCCTTCAGCCATGGCCTCCCACCTCTGCTTTCCTAGTTAAAGAAAAGGCAGGTGGAGCACTACCATGTGGCATTAAACCCATATTCTGACTCATCCTTTGCTGAGCAAGTTTAGTTCTCTGGTACCTTTTCCTCCATTTGGCTAGTATCAAGACTTTTGTTGAACAAAACTTCCAGGAAAAAACAAAACAAAACAAACAAAACAAAACAAAACAAAACAAAACAAAACAAAACAAAACAAAACAAAACAAAACAAAACAAAACAAAACAAAACAAACAAACAAACAAAAAACCCTTAGTGCTGTTTTATGTATTGCTATGGCCAAATACAAGGAGAATGGAGAGCTCTTGCTTCTTCATCTCTCTGTTCAGAAGAACTGAAGATGAAAATAATTGATAAGTCTGGAGGATCAAACAGTATGTCTCGTATTTCAATGAAGTATAAAGCAAATAATTTCTTTTCATTTCTCAGACAAAAAACCCAAAACAACCAGAAAACCAACCTTCAAAATCAAAGTTAGTAGGCAGAGTTCTAGATGAACCTATCAAATTCAGAACAGATTCTGATCCATTCAGATTAGATCTGAACTTCAACCATTGGGGCAGAAAACGCTATAAAATTTATCCCATTTCTCAATAGATATAAGTTGTCTGAAAATTAAAATGGAAAAAAAACCAGATAAGCAGCTCCAACTCCTTGAAAATTATAACAATTTGCTATATAAGCAAACATAACTTAGGATTTTTTTTGCAAAATAAGGCAAGTACCAAAGAGTTATTGAGGAGATAATGAAACAATGGATTTACTCAGTCAGGAAATGTGGGTTATTAATGATTAATGTATCTGGAATCTACCTCCTTTGGCAGCGATACTTCAGCAGCCCAGGCAGAGCTAGAAGATACTCCGAGATAAAAAGGGGGAAAAGTAATGCCTGAGTAATGCCTGATCCTTTTTCATGGATCACTTTAATGAATTAGCCAAAAAAATCAAACTTCTGACCAAAGGAATAGATAGCATCAGTGGGGAACCACTCATCTACTTTTGAATAGTGTTTAGTGCCACAATAAAACCCCAGCAACCAGCTACTTCAGAGGCTGCATTCACAAATGACAAAGTCCTTTGTCCCAAGTGCTGTACATCAGAGGTCACAGGGATACAGGTGGTGTCTATCCTTGTGAAAACCTAACAAATACCCAGACATGCCAGACATGCCACTGCCTGAGATGAGTAATACCTCCAGGAAGAGTGAAGACAGGGAGGCAAGGCTCATGTTTCAGTTCTGAAGAACACCTCAGGCATGTGGCATGAAGGATACCTACACTGGCATTAATGGAAAGCCCAGGGCATTTTCTTCCTCATACCATCACACCTGGGAAAATCCACCCTCTCTTTTCGTGACAGGCCTGCAGGTGGTAATTTCTCAAAACCTGTAGTGATGCAAATGGAGCATTCAGTCCAGCACTCCAGCTGCAGAACCCTGAGGCAAGGCCTTTGGAAAGGAAGCATTAAGAACTGGTTTCTGAAAAAAATGAATGGCACTGGTATTATCTGCTGGTATGTCTTCTGAAGGAGGAGGAGCCCAATGGCACTGGTCAGTTGAGAAGGTAGCACCAAAATTGCAAATAGAGACAGTTCTGAGGGGCAAGGCAGCGAGGGAAAACAAGGGGAGTAAATAGCAGCAAGAGCTCATCATACCTGTCTGATTGCTGCAGTAAACCGGAGTGAAAGAAATGTCATCAAGGGCAACATAACCTCCCTTGGCGCTATTGAAAGCAACTTCAAATATTACCTAGAAATTACAATAAGTTGTTATTCATCTGCCATATACTCAGCAATAATTTTGGTACACATCTTTGAAATACAGAGTTCTGGCTGAATGTCCCAGACAGACTCCAGCATATCTCATACAGTGCTGCAAGTGTTGGGACTAATTAAATAATATCACTTATTAGGGATATAAATCAGAGCCTGACCTTAGCAAATAGGTCATTGCTCATTCAAGGTCAAGGAAACACCAAAAGGAACATAGCTCTCTTCTGCTTTAGGAAGCACCACTTTTAAAGATGCAGTAAGGCTCTTGCCATTGTATTATACAAAACCACTATTCACAATCATCAGTCTGCACTGACTAGAGCTCCAGTTTGATCTAGCATCTGTCTGGATCAAGAGCTAAAAGCTCCCTGTGTTCATTACTCTGCTGTTAAAATATTAAATTTTACAGTTTTCTGAAAACATCCTCAGACACTGAAACCCATGATTTGGCATTAGCTGTCAGGGAAGATTTCCTGTACACAATTTAAGAATCAGAAAAACTATTGCTGTGTTTTGTTTGCCACAAAGATCAAACAATGTATTTAGTCATTCCCAGGGGAAATAATTTCCTCAAGTAAGTGGAGGACCATCTATAACTCTTGAGGAAGTGTCTTAAAATTTCTCTTAAGTATCAAAGGTCTGCGATACTGGAAAACTTTGAGAGCCAACCCCAGGGACAAAGCAAGGAAATAAGGACAAATGCTTTCAGAGATACTTTTCAGAAAGCAATGCCTGTGATGTTTTGCCTGAGGATGGGAGGCAAACAAGGAGAGGTCATGAAAGAATCCTGAGCAATCTCCTTTAGCCAGATGAAACAAAGAGGAAGACCCTCTTGAAGCAGCCACAGAATTTATGTGTCAAGATTTAATATTATTTATATAAAATTATCTCTGAAATAACAACTGTGTTAGATTACATAGAAATTCCTTGAGCAGATTAAAGGCCTGTCTAGCCCAGTGTTTTTATTCCAGCAGAGAGCACCTACGGAAAGAACTGAAGACAACAGCAGGCTTTCAGTTCTTCTTCCCTTTCATTATATTCCTGATAGATTCTTCCTCTCCCATTCATTTTTCTAGTCAGTTTTTTAATGATCTTAATAATGGTATCTACGGTATGTTGTGGAAGTAAGTTGTACAGTTGTGTCATATATGAAAAGACCCTCATTCACTTTATTTTAAACCCATCACATGGTAACTAAGAATTTGGAACAGCAATGTAGATTTTGAGAAACAGGGAACAGTTAATCTTCTCTGTGTCCTTCATGACTCTTAAGATTCTCTACCATATTCTACTTCCATCTTTTTTTATAAGGGCTGAAAACTGTTATTTCATTAATGTAACTTCTCCATACTTTTAATTATCTGTATCTCCCTCTTGGACAATATTTTTAAATCATTTTTTAGTCTTGTAAATTTTTTTTTTAAACTGAGAGAGCTGAAGTTGCATACCCTGCTGAACATGAGGTTTCCCTGTGCATTCACTCAGTGGTACAACATCCTGTGTTTTGCTATTTAGTCCCATAAGGATAGTTTCCAACATTCTGGGTGGATTTTTGAATGCCACCAGGAAATGAGAGGATATTTTCACAAACTCAACAATAGTATTGCCAAGCTCTAAGTGATCATTCATTAATTTCCATCGATAGTGCTGGGACTGATTTTCCCCTTTTAGTTTGTATTTACTGAATCAGTAATTCACTTACCATTCTGCATTATGAAGCCTTATGAGAGCTGCCTTCCTTTCCCTTGAAGTCTGATGATTTAAATGGATTATCACTGACTTTATAGGGTGTAAAAGGACAATGTAACATCTCATGAAAATTAGCTTTACCCCTAATAATTTCTGGAAATCTACAGTTTTACGGTGAATTAGCAAATCATTTCAGTAGAATTAAAGCAAGTAAAATTTATTTGTAATCCATGTATTAGAAGTGTGTAGAGAGAGTATATGTGTGTATATATATTAAAATTGCATATGTATGTGTAAAATATGCATATAAGTATATATGTGTGTATGTAATACACATACATTGTTTATTTCAGCCTTCTAAGTTTGGGGTATTTTTTAGAAAACACTAGGGAATAAAATATTCAATTTTTTTCTGATACTCTTGAAAATCATTATAGTAACATCAAGAGCTGTCTTTCACATTGAAGGACTACTTTACTCTTAGGACCCAAGTTTGGACTTTCTCTTATGACCTGCAGAATCTAAGTAAGGTGGAGAATAGACCTCAAATATTTTTTAAAATTTTTCTTCTGCAGTATTTTTCTTATGCCTTATTTTACAATACTCAGCATCCTCAATAATGGATCACAAAGTCACAGAAATAGGGAACTGAGAGAACCTTGGTATTATTCAGCAACTAAAACACCTCCCATCAGTCAGACTCAATAACCTCCCAAGGTACTCTGATCAAGCACTAAACCACCTGGCTTCAAAATCAAGCCTGAGTGTGGAGAGAGGTCCTCGACCTTTACGCAAAGGGTAAAGGAAATCACAGATCACCACCATCTTTACACCCATCTTTCCCATCCAGATACTGGATGGTCCCTGCTATGCCTTGGCCTGAGCTGGCAGTCATGTCTGAGGCAACCTGGGAGCTGGACTGTGCAGGAAGGACAGCTTTACCTCCATGGGATACGGCGCATTGAAGTCGACTTCTGCCAGTGCCCAGTCTGCATTCAGTGCACTGTCTGTTTTCCAGATCTCTTCATAAAAGCCACTCATGTCTCTTAGGTAAACAGTAAAAACGATGCTGCTTTCCTGCTTAAGTTGATAATAAAAAGATAAGCAGCCAGATATTGGGGCTGTGGTCTTTGGTGAGATTAGCTGGGCCACTTCCTGAAAATGTTTCACATAAACAGAGTCCACATACATGTAGTGACCTAGAAGCAGAAAAACATTTGGTATAAGGACATTCTTTAAAGAACACCACGTACAAGAAGTATCAGCAGATGAACAGGGACTAGATATATGTATCTACGACCTGACCAACAATGGTTGCTTCCTAGAAAATTTTAGTACTTCTAAGTCTTTTTTCCTTTCTTTTCCTCCTACGTGCAACCCGAAATTGTTTGGTTAAGATACCACTGGCAAAATAGTCAGTCTCATCTCTTTATTTTCTTAAGTCTTTATTATTATTAGAAATAATATATTTATCTATATTTGAAACATAATAAACTCTAACCTTTGGGAGCCATTCATGTGTGCAACAACTGTGTAAGCTCCCTGCCTCCCAACAGCTTGGTGTAGTATTTAGTCTCTCTCAAATGCAACTTTTACTGAAGCAAACCAAGTAAATGAACAAGATTATAAGCCATGTGTTTTCTCTTCTTTTACACAGCAGTTTGTTTAATATATCAAATTATTGTCAAATAGCTTTTAGTCCTTACATATCTGCTCAGTGTATCTAGGATTTGCTTTATAAATGTCTTACTTTTACTGCACGGACTGGATTTTTAATGTAAAATCCTTAGAGAAGATTTTTGGTAGATGTTAAAGAACAGAAAAATGCATTACATATGAGGAGAGTACCTTCCCATCATGAACATGAGCCAATATGACCTGCAGGATTTTCTAAGGGTACAGCTTCTGATACTTTGGTTTTGGGAGTGCTTTCTCAATTTAAACAGCACACATCCATGTTCACAAACATGCTGTGCTTTCTAGTTCTTCTTCTTCTGCACTCCCAGAAACACAGCATCAAAGAGTATTTGATGAACTAAAAAATGGCACTTCCCACGTAGAACACCTGGAGAAGACTGAAGTGTCAGACTGGAGTGGTACCTCAGCACCAACACTGCGGGCTGTGCCGTTCGGTTTGCGTGGGCACCACTGCACCAGTGTGTATATAAACAAAATACACAGCAGTCTCAGACCCCTAGATGTCACTTCTCGCTCCACTCTGGTGGAAGGAGGGGGAAGGACTTGCTTGGCTGTGGGTCTCCTCCAGATTGCCCACTGCCAGGGACTGGTGACTTCAGCAATACTTGCCTGCGAGGTTCTCAGCTTCACTTTTTTTCTGCAGTTTTAGCACACCTCATAGCTTAGCAACAATCTCCCTGGATGATGCAACTTCACAGCCCAATTCTTGCAAGAAGAAGGCTCTTCCATGACTTTAGGCTTCTCGAGGTCTTCTCAGTAAATGGTCAGCAGTGAGGGCTTGGTATGAAACAGAAATGCTATCGCTACAAGAATACACATCCTTCTCAGTTGGGAGCATTTCCTGTCACAGTACTTATTTAACAGGCTGATCCACTGTCTGCTGTTGAAGTTTTGGTGAGTTTAAACTTCCATCAAAATTTTACCAGCATTTCAGTGTCAGGGAGTGACACAGGGATGGAGTGACACTCTGTACTCAACTCACACAATTGTGAAATGAATAAAAAGGCACAGCGGCATGAGTTAAGGAAAGAGGATCAAATGCTTTCCATGAGATCTGATTCCTTGCACTGCCACAAGCATTGTGCCACCCAAGACACACACTGTGCAGCAGCAGCCAGATGTCCTGACCATCACCTGCTGTGGTACTTTGTCTAAAAGGTGAAGTTATCCCACAGCCCTTCTTCACAGCTGTGCAAAAAACTCTTCCCTGAGCAAGGTGTCCAGGACAAGCATTTCATACAAGGCAAATGCAGAAATTCCAATAATTCTTCCCAGCATTATGTCTCTGAGGGGCTGTACTAACAGCACCACATTTTACTGAAAGAAACAAAACTTCTAAACTGTACAGTTTAACCCAAGATTCTCCAAGAATGTCTTAATACCTTAGTTTTCCTACTCAATTTTCTCAATAGCCATTGGAAAGAAAATCCCTGCCAGATGTACAAAGCAGCAGTACAAGAATCTAAAACTTACTGTGGTCCATACATTTAGAATACACAGAAAGTTGAATTTTCCAGCACTCACATCCAAAATTTTACCCTTATCTCTGAGTATTTTTGAATCCTAGCAAAGAGTGTAACAACCTTTTTATATAGCTTACAGGCAATTTTGTGTGAACTTCTGCAAAGTCCCCCAACCTCTTTCTAATCCCTTTTTTTTCCCATAAATCACTCTTACCATCCCCACCCCAACCCAACAATGGAAAGAACTCACATAATAATAACTCACAGTATGGGAGTCATACATGAATCACAGACTCAGATTTTTCCACTATATTTGCTCGACATTTGTTGCTTACCCAGTGCACTGTTAAGTGTGTGGTCTTTGGGCAGGATAGACTGAGAATTCCGAATGTTCCCTCCACCAACAAACCAGTTGACGTTAGGATTCCAGCGGTTCACATAGCCACAAAGATGATTTTCTTCAAAGTCACATTCTGCAATTGCAGACACCACAGCTGAGTGCTCACATTTTCATTACAGAAATAGGAAGAGCAAATTGCTAAGCACTGGCCTCACTGTGAGCAGATAACGCCTGTATTTATAAAATTGGACATGGCATTCAAGAGCTCATAATAAATAGAAGCAAACCTATCCAAATTTTTGTTATAATTTTTTGATAAAATTTGCATTTCCATCCTCTTTGGACCAATTTGTCTTTTCATCATTTGCCAGGGTAGGACCTCTGTAATTTAGAACCAAATAAAGCAGATTTAAATATACCACCTCCCTGTAGTAAACAGTCAAAGCAGAACTTTCATTTATAAATCAAGGATGCCCAGGAGCAAAGCAGGATAAGTATTTCGCAAGAGTAATGCAACTGCTTTTTCTCCTTCACAGAGCCAAAGAATTGTGACAACTTGGTTGGACTCCTCCACAGCTCTCCAGAAATGTCAAGATCTCCCAGCCTCCTAGACACTGGAATTTTTGAACTTCATTAGCAGTTTTTAGCAAATATCATGAGGAAATGGCAGTAAGTTTAAATATACGTATCAGCAGAGTTTTTTGTCTGCAGCCTCAAGATGACACTGTAAGGAAGCCATGAGCAGGCAGAGGGCAGAAATAATCTTGCAGCTGTTATGTCTGGTATTTGAAGCAGCGCAAAGTTGTTTTTTTTTTAATATAACAGTTGTTCCTGCTTGAACAATAAATAGATTTGGAATTATATTGTTGATCTTAACATGTAAATAAATATGTGTGTGTGTGTGTGTGTGTGTGTGTGTGTGTGTGTGTGTGTGTGTGTATCACAGAGATAGGTGAAAG
Organism: Dicaeum eximium; assembly: GCA_013396995.1. Lineage (NCBI taxonomy): Eukaryota > Metazoa > Chordata > Aves > Passeriformes > Dicaeidae > Dicaeum > Dicaeum eximium. Next base: position 246,572 of record VWZP01008268.1, on the reverse strand, counting down.
AAACCCCACTTACTAGTTTGTGCACTCTTAGCTTAAAAATTATCTGTATTGAATATGGCAGTGTACTTTTCAATTAGGAAAAAGCTACTGTCTTTTTTTTTAAGCCAGACTTTTCATGCAGTTTTAAAATGCTAACAAGGCATTCTTTTCTATGCAGAAAGTATGAGGGCTGAGCGAAGGGTACTTACCAACACAATATCCAGAAGTTATTTTGATTTCAAAAACTGCTATACTGGCGGATTTTTTATCTTGTCCCATTTCACCTTCCAGTACAAGCTGCACAATACAAACCAAACTGTCAATTTTAGAATTTCATATAGTACCTTGAATATTTAAACAGGATAAATAGGAGAACAAATTAAATGTTTCTTGGGGAACCATCATCCTTGCAGTCAGGTGTGGTTTTGCTGAAAGAGCTTGGCAGAACACATTAAAGATGGAGCCACTGCTCCTCTTCAACCACAGAAGACATGCTGAAGGACAAGGAGACAAGGCAAAAAATTCCCACACTTCGTGTAAGAGTATGGAATTCCATATTCCTCAGCTATGGTTATGCAAGATGTTATTGTAAGTGATGCAACATGATGGTTTCTGGGTAGAAATACTCCTCTGTCAGCATGTGACTCCTTCCAGAAAGGCACAGAGGGCAGGAATAAATCAAGGCCCAGGACCTGGGGGTTCCCATATCTGCCACAAGGCACCAGCAGCTCCACAGGGATACCAGGAGATGCAGCATCCTCATGGCAGGGCTCAGGTGGCCGTGTGTCCTCATGAGGTGCCCCTCGCAGCCGCTGGTCCGAGCACTGCCCCGCGCCAGCTCTGCTCGTGGCTGCTAGGGGCAGAGGGCTCAGCTGCCTTGTGCTGCCAGCCTTAGAAAGGAAAGCCAAGAACAGGGCTCAAAATAGGTTTGCATTTATTGAAAAAAGAAGTTTGTGCAGCCCAACATATGCACCAGAAAGCCTGTGACATCTTCTAAAAGTGGGCTTACCTTATACTTCTTTGTGCTGTTGGTTAAGTCTAAGCTAGCTATGAGCCAGCTGTCTGATGGCTCCTTTGCTGACCAGAGCAAACGATCAAAACTTTCTCCTTCCTGCCTCAGGTACAGGTTGAGCCTGGTGGGATCAGGTGAGGTGTCTGCAGTTGTGGCTATCTGATAGATCAGTCTGACACAGCTCCATTCCTCGGAGTACAGATCAGGGCTGGACAGCACTGCCTTCTCACCCTCGTAAGATGTGTCCACGGAAATGTAATGTCCTGGGAACAGACACATACCAGAATAATAAATGTCAGAGGCTTTGCTGAGTAAAAAAAGCACTTATTTAGGAAGGAATGGTAGTTCTGGGACTAATTTTTAAATTGTTGGAAATTTTGGGACTAGATATTTTATCAGTGTAAGCAGATTATTCAGTAGTACCCTTTGGAACTAATAACAATTGATTGACAATTTGATTGACAAGACAATTTTCACACAGATAAATATTTTGCAGGAACGTTGAGTTGTTTTATAGATCAAAACTTTTTATTTTCATGTAGGTTTAAAAACAATACATAAAATGAGACATGGCAGCTAAAAACTCCCAAAGCACTTCTAGTTTCAAAGAATAAAACTAGAAAGACACTTTTAAGTAGTAAAATTAACATGCTCAAGTCTGCTGATTCAAAAAATTGCAAAATGGAAAGCAACATTTAAACATACCAGCAGTCCCAGATTATTTTAAAATTACTCTGGGGCAAGGTCTAAAACAGCCTTCCATATAAAAATGAAAGAGTGCAATGACAAGCTAAAAGTGCATGAGGAGGCAAAAAAAGTGCAAAAGAAACAATGTGTAGAAAAATGAGGTAACAGTAAATAAATTATAGTGAGGCAGAAGGATGATCCTGGAGACTCTACTAAGACATCAAAACCAAAATCAGAATTGTAAAATGGACTACAGGAGTCACAGAAACCTGAAATGCAATGCCAGAAACAAGTGATGCAAAAAATGAAAACATAAAAATAAATATTAAAAACCCAAAACAGCACAAAACAAAACAGTAAGACAAACCAGGACACCCATGTCTGAAATGTTATCCCATGGATTATCAGGAAAATTATCCTTCTAACCTAATCTCAATGTACATTAGACAAATCCCATTTCTGATACTAATTCTCATCACCCAAGCTGCAAGTATGAGTTAAAAGTGCTGTCAGGGCCTGTGTCAAATTAGCCCTTTACCCAGCAGCACATCACACTTTCCAGACAATATACTTCTTCTTTAATCTCATCTCACTTGACCACAGAGCTTGTCAGTTGCCATGCATATGTAAATACTTGGATAACTCAGAAATGCCAGCAGCCACAGTGATGTTAAATACATTGCTTGCCTGTGAGGCACAAAAATCCCCTCCCAAATCCTGCCTGAACCCTCCCACTCTACCAAGAAGACATCCTGGGGTTGCTTCCCAGAAGCTCCCTTGTCGCCTTTTCTAAAGTATTCTCTCCAAAGGAATAAAATCATCTGACCCTGGAGGGTCACCACCCGCTCCAGGCACAGCACAGGTAGAGATCTGCTTTATGAGGTTCCCAAAGTCCACTCCCACAGACCCCCCCCAGGAAGATGCCAGGAGCAGAGAGTCACTCAGACAACACCTGATTCTTTGGGAACAGCATGTTACAGCATGCCCCTGCATCTGTTCCCCTTCTCACCTGCAGACACAGTACCCAGAAACCCATTTGTACTGCACATTGTGCTTAACTGATGTGAGATAAATGATTGCTAGGAGATAGCTGCAGCCCTAAGCAGTGTAAGGGGCTGTGCAAACACAGAAAAGCTGCATTCTCTTTCCCTTTTTAGGGAATGGAAATTTTTTTGCCTCTTATCATAATTTCTCTTTATATCTACTGCCTGGTTTTAGTCTACTGGGGAAAGATACAAAATCACTGGTAAAGTACAAGTAACTTGTCACTGCAGCAGTATTTGAAAGAAAAATAAACACAGGAATAAATATTTAAAAATAGGCACCTGATGTGCGTGCCAAATATTTAATCTGCCACTATGTAACATGGGAGTCCACAGCATCCACTTTCATGCATTAACCCAGTTAGCTCACCCAAGTTAGCACAAGCAGCATTTATTTGCTGGCATATGCCTGCCCAAGGTACGCGTGATTTTTCACAGGCAGATAGAAGGAAACACCAAGGCTCCATCAGAAGTCAAATGCTTCTTGCACATTTGGTTTTAATTGATGTAATTGATAACATCCTATTCAGATGAAGAATCTATGTTTTTAGGCTAGCCTTAATTCGGATCATTCTACTTACAAAGAAAGCTACAATTCGGAATCCATGCCTGGCAATTTCAGTTTAGATTTCAGCCCTGTTTTTGTCTGTACTTCAACAGAAACCCCATAGAAAGCAGATCCTTCTTATAATAGTAATCTTTTTTCTTTTTTTTCTTTTTTTTTTTTTTCAGAAATAAATTAGCACTGACATAGGAAAATACATTCACATGAAGACCTCAAATTACCAGCTATGAGGCTTAAATGGCTGCCAGGTTTTAAAACTTGATTATATGTAGACTAAGGTTTCTTCTACAAAAATAGTGGTTACAAAGAAAACCTCTTATAATTTCCAATTGGGATGATTATGTCAGTGTAAATTTGACTCTGCTGTCTGTGTGTTGTGCACTTGCTCCCACTTTGTCTGATTCACCACAGGTACAAAAGCAAAGATCATGAACTCCCTTTTTAACTGGGGGTGGGGGTCGGTTGCTTTTTCTAGAAAGATTAATTTTACATGCTCATTAACTCTCCAGAAACAGGGTGCTCTCACTCCCAGCCTAATAATTTCAGCTTCTTTTGAAAATTTAAATGTGTAGTTGGCTCCACTGAAATCAGTGTGAGCCCTGATAGAGAGCTTTATGTGTAGGTTTAAAGGCTTTGCTGATCAGGATCAGGGAGCGTGGCACTTGGCAGCACCAAGCACAGAAAATGCCAACGTTAAATTTCTTCCAGATGAATGCCAGCATTGACTAGACGGCCTTTACCCTAAACTGTGCTTCAGTGACAGCAATGACATGCCATGGATGCAGAAAGGAAGGTCCCACAGTGCAGACCTCAGGGACTGACACAGAGCAATTGTGAGAGCAAAGCAAAGCTGGGGCCGGGGGTGCAGTCCTTGGGTTAAAGAAGCAGACAACTTTCCACAGTTGTTTGTGGGAGTAATAGAAGGTTATTTTCCAGTCTGTGGAGGATTTGATGAATGCACAGTGGTGTAGCCTCTCAAAAATGTAACATGCAGCTTCATTTTGCAGCATGCCACAATCCTCCTGCAAATGCCCATGACAGTTAATTTATAGCAGTCATTCAGGAGTTATCAAGAGAGGGCTACCCTTCAAAATCACAGGAAGGCAGATGAGAGTAGCCACAAACTCTAGGAAAATCCTCATCACACAGAAACACAAGCATGCCATCTCCAGCAACTACTTGCTCAGGGGGTAGATGCAGCCCTTAGCAGTGTAAGAGGCTGTGCAAGTACAGGAAAGCTGAACTTTCTTTTTCATTTTCTGACTGACATGACTTCTTGAGTATCATGGAGAGTGGCCTGGCAACTGTAGAGACAATTCCCCTAGGACCCTGGGATGCATCTCATCAGGTCCCATAGACTTAGGTATGCTCAGCTTCCTCAGGTGGTCACAAACCTGATTCTCTCTGAGGGACTTGGCTCCCCCAGCCATATGTTACAGTCCATTCACTCAAGAGGTGTGGAGAAGAGAGGCTGCCAGTGAGGTTTGAGGCAAAAAAATTTTGAGCACCTCAGCCTTCTCCTCATCCTAGTTACCAGTTTGCCAGCCTTGCTTATCAAGCGGGTAAATGCTTTCTTTGACTTTCCTTTCCTGGCTGACACACCTGTAGAAGCTCTTAGTTTTGTTCTTTGTGACCTTTGTGAAGTTCAGCTCCAGCTTTGCCTTTGCCTCCCTCACCCCATTCCAACACAACTGGGCTGTGACCCTATAATCTTCCCTGGATACCTGTCCTTGACTGTGGATTTCTTTCTTGCCCTTTACTTTGACCAGCAGGTCCTGACTAACCCATTCCAGTCTTTTGCCTTCCTGGCCTGAATTTTTCCTCCTTTTGCTAGTTCTCGTGCTCTACAGAAAGCAACCTTAAAGATCCACCAGACTTCTTTGTCTTGCTCCCTTGTCCCTCAGAGCAGATTCCCAGAAGATCCTATTGACTACATCCTTGACAACCTGGAATTTTGCTTTCCTAAAATTCATGATTCTGACTTTACTCTTTGCCTGACCCACATCCCTCAGGACTGCAAACTCTATGAGTGGATGATCACTGCAGCCCAGGCTGCCTCTAATCTTGATGGCTCAAATTAACTTGTGTTGGCAACCTACGGGTCCAGTATCACATCTCCTCTGGTAGGGCAGTCTATAACCTGGCTTCAGAAGTTTTCCTCCATGCACTGCCAGAGTCTCCTGGCCTGCCCACAGGTCACTGTGTTACTTGCCCAGTGTTGAAGGCCCCTGGCCAGACAAGAACCTGCAAGCACAGTGCCTCCTGCAGCTGGAGCAAGAAGGCTTTGGCAGCAGGCTGCCCTTGGTTGGGCTGCCTGTAGTACGTGCCAGCCATGAGTTCTCTTTGTTGTCTCACTGTCTGATTCTCACCCACAGGCTCTCAACTGCTCATGCCTGCTCTTCAGAGACAGAACTTCACACTCAATCCACCTCCTGATATAGAGGGCAAGCCCTTCACCCTCACTTTCTGTAGCCATCCATAGGTGCAATCCAGTCATGGGATTTGTCCCACCAAGTTTCAGTAATGGCAACGAGGTTATAACTTCACAGCACCACAGTGGCTTCCTCCTCCTGCTGTTTGTTGCCCCCACAGTGTGTACTGGTGCAAAGGCACCTCAGCTGAGCTGTCAGCTCATGCTGCCCTCTTGGAAGAATATCCTCTAATTTCACAGAGGTATTTCACTGGTGCTTCTTTGCTTCTGTTGCCTCAGGAGCCCCTGGCTTGTCTCCATAAGACATCAAACGTGCTCCAGTGTGGCCAGCACATCTCAGGTCCACTGGATGAGGGCCCTCACCTACACCCTGTCCCTTTAACCTTGGTATGTCATCCCACAGCTTGTCAAGGTCAAGCCTGACATTGTCCCCTTCCCTGACACATCTAGTTTAAAGCTTTATCAATGAGCCCAGCTTGCTCCTGAGCAAAGACAAAGCTTCTGCAGACGTGACAAAAGCCAGGGATTGCTAACTACCTTTGACTGCTAACAGCCAGCAGATGCCTGGTGAAGGCAAACACCTACAGCCAGAACATGGGATGGGAGAAAGGAGACTCGGATATGTTTCCCTCACCACTCTCTCTCTACTCAGGCTAGTGAGTAATGCACTTTTTACTCACATTTCTATGATTATGTTTTACCTACTGTGTAACTTGACCGTTGCTTCTGCTTGACAGCTGAATCAAACTTTAGAGGACCAAGCATGAGTTCATTTTACATTCCTCCACGTCCAAGTAAAACATTGAGCCCAGGGGGAATTAGGACACTGTGTTTCAAGCCTACCCCTCCCTCCTCAATGCAACTATGCCCTGCAGCAGCAAGACTGCTGAAATGAGATCTTTAAAATCCTCCTGTATCAATGTCTGTCACCTTGCTGCTCTAATAAGCAGTTCTGCACAGAGCTTCTCTCAATTACAGTTGGTGATGCATTAACTCCATGAGTCATTCACCCAAGTTTTCCAAAAATATGTATATAAAGGTGGGCATCAATAGATCAGTCAGCAGTGGTTATATCAATGGCTAAGGACTAAGGGCTGCTGAGGTCAGAAATAGTGATTTTTCCAAAAAAGAGCACAGAAACTACACTGATTGCTTTCTCTGTAAATAGCACAAACAAGACAAAAAGCCAGATGCTGGCTAATAAACTAAAACAAATTGCACTGAGAAAAATGGAAAAAGCCTCAAACAACCACTGAGATAAATACAATTACCAGTTAGCTTTTCAATGATACATTTCCTCTGTAAAAATTTGGAAGGGTAACCACAGAATTGTTCTGGCTCTTTGTGGAGTTTATGCCTGACACAGCTGTTATTTTAGTTCAGCCACAGTACAGCTTTACAAGAAAAACTGAATATAAGCAGCAAGCTCCAACAGAAACAATAATAAGGAAATATGAAGCAGGAAAAGTTTGAGAATTTACACTTGATTAGGTAATCATTTATACAGAAAAACGGCAAGAAATGTCTAACACTTGCGAGTCCTGTTTTGATTTTCTCTGTATTTCCCATAGAGAAACAGGAAATAACGTTACCAGGGTTCCTTAGGACAAAAGTTGATCTATTGATGCCTTCTGTGGAATCTCAGAATCTCGATTTTGGGTCTTGGCTTTAGTTTTGGGATTTCTTTTTATATTTTATTACAAAAAAAAAAAAAAA
>VWZP01008268.1:216705-239116 GCA_013396995.1 Dicaeum eximium | reverse complement strand
AAAAAAAAAAAAGGTAGAAAAGCAGCACATTTCTGAGATCTATGAAGTCTTACATCTCCAGAAAAGGTTAGTTGGAAATATTAACAATAGAGCCAGAGGCACAAAATTTTGCAAATGAAGTTTGCACATGGAGCCCCCATGCCCTCTTCCCCAGCTGGATCTTGCAGGTAAGAAAATGCAGCAACAGAGTGGTGGGTGGATGACCCAAAATGTGATTTTATTCCACATCTCTTTGTGCCCAAAATTGTTACTGTCTCTCTAAGACCCAGCAGTGCAGCGAGAAACACGGGGCCAGTGGATGCTGGGCCTTTTTAAAGCCGGGGTCACCCAGGCAGAGCTCTCCTGCCTCCAAGCGCTGGCTCTAGCCAGAGGCTCCCACTTGCATGTTTTTTTATTTCTCTCTTGCCTTCAGAGAGGGTTGTTTTGGGCAGGTTTGTGGACTCTCAACAGCAGCAACCCGAGAAGCTGCATTTCTCAATCAAAACCGGTTTCAGAGTGAATTCTGCAGTGTGCGGCTAGAGCTGTAGGCGCTGGAGGGTGTGGAATCCTACAGGAGGGTGCTGCTTTCAGTGCTTGGGGAGATCTTTTCTTCCTCCCAACACACCCATGGCCCAGGAACAGCAGCACCGGCGGAGTTCAGCAGGAGGCAGCAAGACCATAGCAGCAGCACCCAGTGAACCAGAGGCCGACATCCATCGTGGGGCTGGAGTGTCCTGGCTGCAATTCTGCCACCAGAACTGCTCTGTAAGCTCCTGCCCTCCCGGTTTTTTGATCCAGAGAGGTTGCACCGGGAGGGGTTTATCTGCCGTCTTCCTCGTGTCTCCCAGGCCATGCAGTCCCCTGAGGAGGGCACCGTCTTCCGGGGGGGTCACTCCCCCATTTTCAGTTTCCCCTTGCTCCCCAGGAGTCAGCGAGATTTTGGCACCTTTGTAATTAGTGACTATTGGTGTTACTTTTTGCCCGCTGCTATTTGTTTTGTTAGTAAAGTGTTGTTTTCTTCATGTCTATCAACTCGTATTTGTTTCTCCTCCTTGGTGGAAAGGGATTGATTAAAACTATAAGGGTAGGTAACTCATTTCAGAGTGTCCACTTATTAAATTGTCTTAAAAGAACACAAACAGTGATCCGCTTTTGCCAGAGCTGGCACTTAATGCCTTTCCCTTGGCCCTTGGGAGATTTGCAGCAGCAGTTTCTCCCCTGAACAGATGGATGCACTCACAAAACACGCAGGGGTGAATGGAAAAGCCTGGCCCACATTAATGAACATAGAGTCTCAGTCCCAAAACATTCAAGGTGGTGCCATGATTAAAGCTACTTGATGCTGCGGGGTAGAACGGGTGTTTTCATTCCCACCAAGCCACAGATTATTTTATTTCTGGTAAACTGTTAAACTCACACCAGACAACCTACATGGTATACCCTGGGACTAATTAGTGTTGTCATAACTGAAAAGACGTTCTGTTCTTTAAGCCTCCTTGTCTCCTCCATGGTTTCCTAAAAGTAGCTCTGTGAAAATAGCTGAGGGATGGAGAAGCAGGAGGTTGGTGTTTTGGGTTTGTTGTTGGCAGTGACTGGCATGCATTGCTGTTTTCAACGTTTTTTTCTTCTCTTCTGTATCTACAGGAGCAGCAGCTGTTTCAAGCCTAAAGACATTGCTTTGCAGAAAAACCTGGGGTCCCACCTGGCCACTGCTGGCTGCCCTTTCAGGCAGGGAGGGAATCTGAATACCCCACCAGATCTGCCCCTGTGCTACTCATCTTCTTCAGGGAGTCAAGAGAGTTTCCAGGTAACTCTCACAAACCTGAGTTGTATGTTAAAAAACAAAGGAATTTTTTTAGAAAAGCACAGCCTGGGGTGATGAACACAGAGGTGGTTCACCCAGGTAGTCACCACCTTCCTCTGGCCAAATGGACAAACCTGACAATAGGAGTTCCCCCAGCAGCTTTCCTCTCCAGCTGACCTTACTTGACAAGCTGAGCCTCCCTACAGGGACTGAGATTAAGGATTTGATCTTCTTCTTGCCACATTAACCAGACCAGGCCAGAGAACTCCTATTTGCCAGCCCTGAGGCATAAATCTTCCGAGGTTCCTTTCCCAAAGGATGGCTTTATGAATTAACTACCAGCTCCACCTCCTGCCCTGGCCTTTGCTCCCCCAGGAAGTTCAGAAATACAGCTGTTAGCAAGTCTGTCAAAATGAATACAATTAGCCCTGAAACACTCTGTGACTGTGGCATCTGCTTGCAGCTACTACCACTCTGGGAAAGTCTTCCAGCCTCCATCCGTCAGCTTGCCTGTGAAGGTCTGGCAAGGGTCCAGCCTGAGCTGCTGTTTTCTGCTTCTGATTTAGAGGAGTTGCTCCACTGCACTGGGGATGCTTCCTCTCCTTGCTCTCCTTCAAGTCCCAAGGTCCTTACATCATGCACCAGATCTCCTGTTTGTCCAAGCCACAAGCATGTGGGATTTTTTCCTTTCACAATGACCTCAACAATCTTTATACCCTTTCAATTTTTTTTCTGTTGTTCCAACCAACCCATCAGTCTCAGTAATCTACTGTTCACATCACTCAGTTCTCATTTTCATGCTACTCATTACATAATTTTGTCAACTTTTCATCTGCTGACACAAAGGCTGCCAAGTTTTTGTTGGGTATCTGATTTTCCTTGAAACAGCTCTTTCCAAAAGACATCTCCATGACTTCTGTTAGCTGGTATACATCAACAGAACATAGGTAATATTTGGAGACACAAGATTCTCTGCTGTGAATTTCTGGATGGGAAATAATTGAAAAATGTTTTTCTTTATTCTTTGGCATCCTAAATGAGTTTCCATTGGCCCCAGTGCACAGGGAATATTGAAGATAAAAAGCAGACACAGTAGAAATCACCAGGCATCTATTTGTTCACATTTCTCATCTCTTCCATTACTAGCTCTATTCCTTTGCTAAATCATGTTTCCAGCAGGATCAAGTACACAGGGGAATGCACTGTGACATCTCTTCCAGCACAGCTGCTTGCCCTGGTGGAGTGCATCCCTCCTTCAGCAGGAAAATACCAAATTTCACTCCTTTGCACCATGTTGTCTGTTTACTTTGCTCATCACTCCTTTTATTTGCTTACACAGGTGCACGTGGTGGGATGTAGTGGAGTATGCAGGTACCACATTACAAGCTCTGCTCTGTATTAAGTGCTCTGTGATATGAACACATTTCAGCCTGGCCAAGGCAAACCTGTCTAACTGTAGTCCACACAGTTTTGGTGGCACATCTCTGAAGAAAAAACTATCAAACCTGCAATCCACATCAAACTATAGGCCAGCATTCCACAGGGACCCAACATAAAGAATTTGGTGAGCCAGACCATGAAACAAGGGACTTCTTGTTGTGTTTTAAAAGGGGGCATTTATGGGGCCACACTTCTCCTTGGATCAAAGTGACAAGAACAGGCATGGGGAGTAAGAGTTTAAGAAAGAGAAGAAAGAGATACTCTAACCCAATCAGCCCTGTTTTGGTTTCTGCATGTCTGGATTTCCATCGCCTGGAAGATGAGGCTTTTGCACATCAAAAGTAAAGATTTCTTGGTTGAGTAATGTCCTTGGTGTACTCCAGAGGGGTTAAACTAAAAGCCCATGGTGCTCACCATCTAAGCCAAGCTCTGAAGCAATCCTGGACTTAGAGAAGCAGGAAGACTCTGGTCACAGGAAGCAGTGGCCCTGGGAGGGAGAGGACAAGTAAGCTTTGGAGTTGGCATGAGCAGGGAACAGAAGTCTGCCCATCATGACTTAGCTTTGGTGCATGACAGAATAGGGTCACAGCATGCATGGGAAGTCCTGGAACAGGTTTTCCCTTGGGGAAATAAAAAACCTCAGCTGGTGGCCTTCTGGAGTGCATCTGCAAAGGATATGGATGCACTAAATGCAAGATTATAAAAGCTAAACTCTTCTACTGCCTGGATCTGGTCTCTCAACATCTGCCAAATCACTTGGCCTACTGCATTACCCTGGAAAACAGCTAATCTGCCTAAACACTTGTCTGTCTCTCCCAGCTACATCAGATCAACTAAAATGTAATATTTGTCCACAAGCCTTATCTCTCCAAGGGAAACTACAGATCTACTTGGGTAGTAGAAATTACATTTATTCTGATACTTGGCTGGGCCCCAGGTCCTACACAGATGGGAAAAAAATACTTGAAGCATGTATTTGATTTCACTGGCATCAGAAGTTGAACTCCCATGAGTTCAGTTTCCTGCTTTACATAAGCTTAGTGGTTTCATATTCTTTTTTATACCAGAATCATTGGGATAACTGGCAGGCTCATGGTGGTCTCATCAATGATCTCACATCATAAAATGCAAACAGAACTGCAGACAAGTGAGGAACATATTTATATACATGAGCTGAAACAGCTGGCTATAGAAAGACCTTACAGGTGAGCTAATCAGATCCTGATGAGTGCTGGCAGTAACCTGGTCACAGGTCACCTGAGGGAACTGGCCTAGCTACACCATCAGTTTCCAAAAACTGCTGGAGATCACTGTCCTCTAATGAGTTTATCACTGGCTGCTGTTGAGCAGGGCTTTGTCTTTCCTCACTCAGTGGCCACTCTTGAGTAACCCACCCTAAGCAAGAAAGAGCTGCAGTGACTCATCTTCTGCCCCAGCATTTTCATCCTGGACCAGGTGCATGCAATGGTGAAGGTTCAACATGCACAATCACAAAACCTTCAGTCAAGGAACACATCCATTCATGTGGAACATCACAGCCACCAGGCCCATGGCTAACATTTCCTGGAGTTCTGCACAATTGCATCCATCAATTAACCATTTCAAAGACTGGCTTCAGTTTATGAGGGATGCTTCCAGGTTTGCAGTCCTGTACATCATTCCTGCTTGGCAGGGACTGGTAACAGCTGAGAGCATGAGGTGTACAGACAGACAGAGCCAAAAATCCACAAAATTGGAGAAGATTTATCAAAACAGTCCCAAGATATATAACTGTAATCTCTAGAACATCTCATACCCACAGTGGTGAATTTACTGATGGTCTCAATATCCATAAAATTCACAAAGTAATTTACAGGATGCTCTGGGCCTCTCTGGGGAGGGGCTGATGTCCTAGGATTCTCTCCCCTGTCCCTGAGTAGTTGCAGTCCCTAGAACCACTGGAAGGAGATTCAATCATGGAGCTTCTACTCCAAGCAGGATAACTGAACTATCCAAAATTAGCTAGGATCACTTAGTATCAAAAGCAAAAGACAACTCCTTGAGCATATTCCGATATAAGGAACAGAGATTGATGCCAGTCAATGGTACGAACGTTTAGTCATTTAGGAGATCTAGGAAGCAGTATCTGGCTTTCTACAGCATATCTAACTGCTGATTGTAAGCAACTGAGTTTTGATACCTTTTAGCTTTGCTAGGTTTTATTTTAATTAAAATAGCTAGTCAAATCCTTCTTTGTCCAGCTCAGTGAACCACTAACACATCAGAACTCACCTCAGGCCATCAGATGTCACCAGGCATAGGGCTCTGCCATCTGTCTGTCCCAGTCCAGTCTTCACACATCTGTCACATTGTGGTGGCCCCTCTCCTTCCCCTTGCTAGGCAACAGTCAACAAATTAATTCCTTCAGGCCCTCCCTTCAAATGCTCCCCAGCTGCCCTGGGACACTTGTCATCACAGATGCTAAGACTTTATTTGTATCACAATCCTCAAATAGTTTTTTGGTTCTTTCTCTAGATTACTTTTGAATTGAAAAGCTCATGGGAATGTTGGTGAATTTTAGCACTTTCTGCAATGTCATTCCAGTGAATATCCAGTATTATCCTCAGGCAGTTGCTCGCAAAGGAATTCAGGAAAACCCACTTGAGCTGTAAGACACATTTATCAAGACAGAAGTAAAACCTGAGATATAAATGAGTCATTGGAAAAATCTATCAATCTGACCCTGCCAGCTGATGAAACTGTTTCCTTCACGATGTCCTCACTGACTCCTGTTTCACAGTCAGAGTAAAAGCTTGTCAAAACTTTCCAAAGTAATTGAGTTTATACCCTGTCATTAGATATTTTTTATTGTTATAGTAGTATTATTCCCCCTAAGGGATCACTAAGGCTATTAGGCCTTATTCTACTTATTTTATACCCTAAATAGCCTAGAGAGGAGGAGGCTGAGGGGAGGCCTTCGACATCCTCACGGGGGGAAGCAGAAAAGCAGGCACTGATCTCTGCACTCTTTGGACTACTGAGAAGACTCAATAAAACAGCATGAACTGTGTCAGGGGAGGTTTAGATTGGATATCAGCAAAAGGTTCTTCACCCTGAGGGTGGCTGGGCACTGGAACAGGCCCCCAGGGAAGTGGTCCCAGCACCAAGGCTGACAGAGTTCCAGAAGAGTTTGGACAATACTCTCAGGCACATGGTGGCTCTTGGGGAGTCCTGAGCAGAATCAGGGGTTGTACTCGATGATCCTGATGGGATCCCTCCAACTCAGCATATTCTGTGATTCTGTGATCCTAGGGTGATCCAACAGACATCAATGAAGTTTACATAAATCCATAAAACACTGTTTAAATTAACTTACACTCATTGTGCTAAATCTCACTGGGCACTTAACACTACCCCAAAGGAGTGGTTCCCTTGCAAATGTACACCCTACATTTGAGTATTGCCCACCATGCAGTTAAAGAAACCCAAGATGTGCCAGCAGATCTGACTTCACCTCCCCCCAGCTGGCTGTTAGCACCCAAGAGTGGTCTCAGATGAATGCTCAGGTATGAATAAAATGTAGAATAAGCACACTGTGACATTACCCTCTTGCTGCCTCCCAGGTTTTGCTGCCATTTTTCAGTGTGGAGGTCTGCCTGTGCTGGCTGTGGTATCAACTGCATGAACACGCAAGCCCAAGTAAGCAGCATGTGCCTCGCATTTATTCTGAATAAAAACAAACTATGCAGAAAATAAACCCTGCAGAAATAACTTTGCTCTATCTGCCAAGCTTTGTGTGGTCTTTCTAAAAACAGTCCTTAGTCCACGTCTCTTGAGAATGCCTTTTAGTGTCTTATTTGCCATAAAGTATAACTCATAAGTTGAGACAAGGCAAATGCTGGAATGCTTGAAGGCGTTACCAAAGTTCATAAAGCATCAACAAACACATTCAGTGCCGATCCCAACACATGTTCTCTGTGTTTGCAGCTTCCCCAGGAAGAGCAAATTCTCTGCTGCAAAAGTATTTTCTGCAAACACACGTCCCTTGAGGGGAAATGGGAGCCAGGAGCTCACATTGGCCGCATGTGAGCGCTCCCATACGCTGCCCACAGCACCGACAGGAGAGCTGGCATGTCTGGCTGGTCACTGGCAGTGACTCATGGCTTTGTTTCTAGTGAAACAGTTCAAGAAACAGATTTTCAAGCCTGCCCCTGCAGCTGATCCCACCAGTTTTGCCTGTTACCCTTCAGAAAGCAGAGTCAGAAACTTCTGCTGCTTACAGAGAAAGCACATTGTTTACTGAAGAAATCTGCAGTTCTCATCCAAGAGGTATCAGTGGACATCTCTGGGAATACAGACACAATTGGTTCTTTATTAAATGTTAATGAGCAATTAGACTAGCTGGACAACTGTTATTTTGGGTTCAAACGTCATACACAGGCTGCTCGACTCTTTAGAGTAAAAAGGTGTAGGAATGTCTTTTCCAGCCTCTGCTCCAAGCTACAGACTCAAATAGTATCAGCACCTGCTTCTCAACACACACAATAGACATTTGCCATGAAATATGGTACCAGTGCAACCTTCTGTCATGGTCCCCAGCCTCTCCCTCTCCTGGGAAGCCGGAGAAAGACCCACTTCCAGAGCACACAGAGAGGGAAACTCCCAGAGCTCTTCCACACCTCAGAGGCTGAGAGTAAACTAGAGTAGATGCTTGCCAAGTTTTATCTTGGAAAACAAGGAGAATATTTATAACCGTTAGGAACTCAGAAAAAACAAAAAGATAACTTTTCAATGCACGATACTGAAATAACCCAAAGTACTGAGTCCTGTAGCTGCAGTGCTCTGAAGAAGGAAAGAAAGCACAAGAGCTTACATACCAGTCTTCAAAAGCCTGGTCTCTAAAGCTACCAAGAACCTGATACAAGCTGATCTAGTATGAAACAATTATCTAAGGCAAAAAATCTTCACATTCTGAATTTAGGAAAATGTAATGACACAAGAATGCTGCAAAGAACTTTGCTACATATATTTTACTTTTTCCATTTAAAAAATATAATGGGGGAGTCAATAAAATACATGATGTAAATAGGTAGCTCAATTTTCTGAGATTCTGTAAGATTCATAGAGACTCCTACTCAAAAGGAATGACAAAAGTCAGAGGGTCTGCAAAAGCTTACCAGATTTTGTTAGTAAATTACATCCTTGCCAAGGAAATTGGTGTATTTGTCCTTGACCTCCTATATAAACACAAAGCAGTGAGGTTTGGATAAAAGGGTAAGGTAAAAGAGAAGAGGGAGAGAGATGTTAATTAAAGAAGGAGAGAGAGAGAAAGGAAGAAAGAAAAATATGTCACCAGTCCTGGCTCTGGTATTGAACCAGCTGCGGTGTCCAGGATCCTGGAAGTGCCCAAGCACCTGGGCTTTGTGGAGTTACCTTTCTGCAGGTAAGTTATCCCTACCCTGGAGACAGGTTTCTTGCCTTCTATGCAAATCAGTTACCACACACAGTACATTCTTTCAGACCTTTATGGAAATTGTTCAGAGGGCTTCAGTAGTTTTTGGTGGTCTTGATTTTCCCCTACAGTTCATACCCACTTCTTGGCCTCAATTCTGTGCCTGCACTGTACTGTGTTGTGCTTATCTCCACATTATTATTATTAAATATTATACAATTGTGCAATAAACTGGTGAGATAGGAGAATAAAGCAGCAAGTATAGAGTGGTTCATTACAGTCAGTGTTTTAAAAACAATTAATTTAATTAATTGCTTTAGTTGAAAATTAAAAATATGTCGTAACTGAAGAAAAGAATAAAATCAATTATTTGGAGTACTACCTATATAATCAGTTTGATTTTAATCTGACCAGGGAATAATTTAATGAAGAATAAAAGTTTGGAACTGAACAGCCCATCTTATGCTCATTTCTGATGCTCACAGTACTGGTCCATTCCTCCTCACAGCTTATGGCTCTTTGGTTGTGGATGCTTGCAGACTGTGGTTGACACAAGACTGTTGGTATTAGCTAGAGATGATGGGCAGCAGAAGTGGTTGATAGAGGACTGACAGAGGTCTCGATATTTTGTAATTTTTATAATGCTTTCAGCTTTCTGGAAAAAAATGTATTTATTGTTTGGCAATATACTACTATAAAAGTTGGAAGAGATAAAGTGATTGGAAAGCACAGCCATGACTCCTGGTTAAATTTTGGAATTCCATGCTGCATATCAATTCCTCTTTGACCTGGACTCCTTCAGCACCCTTTTCAACAGATTTACCTGTGGTCTACCTATCTAATGCATTCATGGCTTTGGACAATCTACCACTCCAAAACCCTCATCCATGGCTTTGCAGAGCTGTTTCCTGTCACCTTCAGGCACCTCAGGGGACAAGAGTGACCGCAGGAGCACTGATGGAAAACCTGCAGCAGATTCCCTGGGCACACCTCCTCGGTGACCTGTGCTCACAGACCCCCTGGCCAGGTAAAGCCTGCAAACATCTCTCCCAAAAGACCTTACAGGCAGCCTTCTTCCATCAGGCTGGAGCAAAACGTTCCTGTGAGGCCCCTTCCATCTGCCTCCCTTCCCTGCCAGGGGATACGCTGCACTACGAAACAGCTCATACACACAGAGTACAAAATCAGATTGTACAACCACTGAATTAGAAAAGATCTTACAAGAATGATGCAGCCAGTGCAGATGTCCAGCAGGCAACAATTCCATTTTCCAGCAAGTTTCAAAGATAAAGTAAGTTTTTTTGTGCTTTCACAGAATAGTTTAAATGTTTTAAGGCTGTGGACTTCTGTTGAGACCGCTTACTGCTCTTAGCTTCAACTTTCTCATAGTGGACTAAGCTGCAGGTCAACCATAGGCATAGCAATGAAACTCCCTTCTAGATGCATAACTAACAGAAAACACAAAATGGTCTCTCTCAAAAAAAAAAAAAAAATTCAAAAAACCAGCACAAAATCTAAGCAACCATGAAAAGAGAACATTTTTAACTAACAGAAAAATATCTAGCTGACCCAGCACAGGAAAAGATTCTCATTCCTGTGTTAGTAAGGGATGATTGATCATGTAACCCTATTTTTGGCTTCAAAACCCATCAGCTGTGAATTTATATTCACTCCAAATTTATATAAAAACAAACACTGATTACAGCTCTCTGGTTTTTACCTACATGTGGCAGTCCAAACTACACATACCACTCATCTTATTTCCATATAAGACAACTTCACTGTGCAATGTTCTCTCTTCTTTTTCAAACAAACTACAGTTACTGCCCTAATAACTCTCCAGTTTGACACTCAGTTTAAAATAAAACCTAGAAGTGGCTATATTTAGAGAACAATCTGGTATAAAGCCTCTCATGTTTCCACTCAAGCACACAAGGATATCCTTGGCCAGGAAAGAAATCCCTCTGTGAAAAGGTCTTGTAAGAATTCAAATGCAAAGCAATGGCCGTATAGGAATTACAAAATATTCATTAATTTGAATTCCTCCTGCTTGTTAGTGAACTTCAACTAAGCTTCTACAAAGCACAGCTTAGATTAGCACTACCTGGCTATATGGATGCTTATTTAAAATGTTAAAGGTCACCCTACTTGAAATGCCACAAACAACATCTTTATGAAGCATTCCTATAGCTACATGTAAGTTTTTGAGGCTGTCTATGAAGATGTTAATACCTGACAGTAAGCACTGTGAAGCTCAATATTAAGCTGCAGATGCAAACATTAAGCAAACCCATATATTGACATGGACTAGAAAACACACTTTATTCTATAGTATAGTGTATATATATAGTATAGTGTCGGATTTTATCATTGCTTGTGCCCAGATTATCATGTCTCTAAGGCCTACCTCTAAGGGAACAAAAGATCTAGTATATCCAGTTTTCTTAAAAAAATGATTGCTGCTATATTTGTTACACGTTTAACATCCAGGTACCAGGATAGCTGCATTTGCAGTTTGCATTTGGTTATCTCTGCGTACTCTAGCACTTAAGGTAGACTTTCCTTAAGAACTCAGGAATTTGCACAATCAGAAACACTATGGAAAACCATATCCAAATTTGTTCATAGCTAGGGGAGCAAACTAAGCTGCAGCTTAAATCCAGAGCAGTACCAAAAGTTCCTCATTTTCCTGCAGTCTGTATTGAGAAAATTTTCTGAACTGAACAGTTAAGGATGACACCAAATTGTCAGGCTGTATAATGGAAAATTAATTACTACAGAGTAGAGGCAAAATATAACAATGGCATTACTCCAATTCTGCTACAGATTCTCACTGTTGTTCTACTGTAATCACACAGGAGAAAATTGACTATCACCTGACACTTGGGTACCCAAATATGATTCTCCTGGGATAAAAAATATCTCAGGAAGGTTGTGAAGCATGAAAAAATGTGTCACCAGGTACCTGGTCTATGGTTCCAGCTCCTACTTAGAGCTTGCAAATGATTGTGATTGTTTGCCACAAGTGTTTACATGTCCAAGGCAGGGAATATACCCTCCTGTACACCAGGCATCTGGCACTCAGGGGAAGGAGAGAAGAAGGGATTTGCTAGGAGCAATAAATACTGATAATGAACTGCAGGTCAGCTTGAGGATACATGGCTTGGGAGAATTAAGGACTCTATTTCCCAAACAGATGGAAGGGAGAGAGCACAGCCATCTACATCTGTTTCATCACTTGCCTGAACATAGTCTGATGAGCTGAGAGCAACTCAGAGTCAACATCCATTCATTCATCTGCTTCCCTGCTGGATCCAGAAACCAATGATTCCAATTACCATCAACTCTCTCATATGGCCTAAAATGAACTCAATTCACTTTGGCCAAACAGCTGCAAAACTGTGGTCTCAGTCAAGGAGGTTCATGTGCAGAAATATCTGCCAAGAGCGATTAGATGGAGCACAACTATTTTGCTGAAACTTCCTTAGGATAACAACCATGTCTAAAACAGAGCACGCCAAAGACAAGCTTTCAAAAGGAAATTACTAAAAAAAGTAGGAAATTATAAAGAACAGATCCTGTCACAAAATGCATCAGAGCACTCTACACTTTAACCTATCTGCTTCCCATGAAATTCTGCAGCCATAAGCATTAGAAACATTAGCTACATGACAATCAAGCTCCAAAGATACCAGTAAGTAGCAAGTTCTCCATATCCTGCTCACAACTAAGAGATCATTCATCTAACAGGATCTACAACAAACTCATTTCTTCTCTTGCATGAGGGTGCAGAGATTTCATATACACATACATATAAAAATGGATCAGGCATCTACACATAACATGTAACTATTCTGTTTAATTCTTAACTTTAAAAGGAACCAGAAAGTCTTATGTTCTTTTGCTGTGCATGAAGTTGTCTCTGAAAGACCATTGCAGTAGGGCTTTTTTAACTTTCAGTCAAAACTACGAAGATGCCACAGAATCACAGAATTGTAAGGTTGGAAGACACTGCCAGAAATCATCTNCTCCAGACTGAAGAGTCCCAGCTCTTGCAGACTTTTCCCATACGAGAGATGCTCCACTCCCTTAATCATCTTCACGATCTTTCATTGGGCTCTCTCCAGTATGTCCATGTCTCTCTTGTACTGGGAAGGCCAGAACTGGACAGAACTCCAGACAGGGCTTCAACAGTGCTGGAAAGAGGGGAAGGATCACTGTTGAGCTGCTGGCAACACTGCTAATGCAGCCCAGGACACCATTAGCTGCCCTTGCCACAAGGGCACATTGCTGGCTCGTGTCCAACCTGGTATCCAACAAGNACTCCACAGCCTCACAGCCACCCTTACAGTGACAAGTCCTTCCTGATGCTGAGAGGGAACGTTCTGTCATTCTGTGTTGCAGTGTGTGCCTATTCCTTCTGGTCCTGCCACTGGAAAGAGCCTGGTTCTGTCCCCTTTGCACCTTCCCTTCAGATCCTTCTATTTATTTATAATATAAGCTTCCCCATTGAGCCTTCTTTTCTCCAGACTGAAGAGTCCCAGCTCTTGCAGACTTTTCCCATACGAGAGATGCTCCACTCCCTTAATCATCTTCACGATCTTTCATTGGGCTCTCTCCAGTATGTCCATGTCTCTCTTGTACTGGGAAGGCCAGAACTGGACAGAACTCCAGACAGGGCTTCAACAGTGCTGGAAAGAGGGGAAGGATCACTGTTGAGCTGCTGGCAACACTGCTAATGCAGCCCAGGACACCATTAGCTGCCCTTGCCACAAGGGCACATTGCTGGCTCGTGTCCAACCTGGTATCCACCAAGGCCCCCGGGGCCTTTTCTGCCTAGCTGTTTCTAACTAGGCCACAAAATAAAAAACATGGGATGTTTTCCCAAAAGATCCTCTGGTGTTCACAAATTTTGCAGTATCCACACAGATTTTAAGTCAGAAGTGACACTGCCTTACAGGTACCTATAACCCTATGAGGCTGGTTGGGTTCTTATAGCCAGGCACCAACCTCATCATCTAACCATGGAATGAAGACAGAGATGTTAAAGTGGTGTTTGCTGCATCCCACAGCTCTCTAACTCAGAGAAAGCACTCATCCCACCTGCTGACTCCAGCCTTTTTCAAGGGCCTTCTCAAGTCATGTTCATGGTAATTTCTGAAAAGCAAGAAACTATGTTCCAGGCAGGAATAAACACTGTTTAACAAATGTGAGAGAGGCCTGTGAAGGGAGTCACATTTTCATTGCCAGATCTACAAATGAATTAGTAAGTACATTGGACAATTAAGGTTCCCCATCTATGTATCAGCTGAGGATTTTTACTACAAGTGGAAAGTGCTTTTTGGAACACTTAAGAATTTTACTGAAGAGAAGTGTTTACAGAGTAAATCTAAATTTTGTTTAGTGCATTAGAACATGATATTTAATGTTATTTTTAGAAAACAGAGGAATCTGCTTATTCACAGATCAGGTATGATTGTCTGGCTTCCTTGCCCTTCAGGCACAACACCTTGCCACAAATGCATTAGCATTTCCCTAGACTTCACTGTCATGCAGAAGCCTGCTCCAATCTTTTTGAACCATGAGGGATAGACAAGGCAATGGTCTCACAGTATTGATCAATTGTTAGTGATGTAACATCCAAAAACTAAGAGGATCTGAAAGATGGAGAATTACTTCCTTCAATAGCTTCACAAAGTATCTCACTATGGTTTTGTATACAACAGCTGTAAACTGCCCTTCCATTTCCGTAGCCCTTTATGCATTTTTAATATCAAATACAGTTTGTGGGCCAGGAAGTTTGAAGAAACTTGGCACATCACAACAGTGCCTCTTTAAACATTTTAACGGTTTGCTAATTGAAAACTGTGAAGACTCTGTTTCCTAAAAGACTCTGGCTAATGTTTCAAATGGAAATCTAATTACCATGATTCATGGTTATTTTCATACTAGACTCACAAGGTTTCCAGAACAGAGTGAAGTGCTAGTAGCATGTAGCTCATACTTTATCAGAGAATATATCTATTTAAAAGAGCATTCAAAGTACACCAACACAATTACTCACACTTGCAGAGCAGTCTCAAATACCAATCTTGAGCCACATTTGGCAAAGGAAAATGTGTTGGAGGAAAGGAACAGCCATATAGTGTAGGAGACACACTGTTAATCAAAGACCACAATATTGTAGGAATCTTTGGCTTGCTTATGATGTGAAGAAGGACTGCAATAATCACACGTTAATCTCTGGCTGTCTAGAGACACAGTGAAGGATGGGGCAAAAGAAGCTTACTCTTTTCAATGGGAGCAATAAAATTGTTCAAATTACATAAAGCATTCTAATCAAAACATTATATAAAATTACATGGTTGACTGTGGCCTTTTATCTGGCCTACTGTAGCCTAACTGCTAAAAAGTATTATTAAGACAGTAAAAACTCAAACGTTGAAGGAAAATCTCCCTAATTTTTAAAGTATTTTCTTGAGATTCAACCACAGAAGATTTGGCCCTGTTTGGTAAGTTTAATCAGTCAAGTAATTATAGCTTTGCTTGTAGTGCTCTTGCACACAGTGGTTTGGGGATGAAACATCTCAGAAAGTAATGTCATGGGAGAACTCCAAAAAAGCAAATAAAACCAACTAGTTGTAACTGGTTAGGACTTACTTTTTCAATAAGCTTACAAATATTCCTACTCAATATCATCCTATATAATAAGAATATTAGGGCATTTTCAGGCTGATTCTATTAAAGTTTTGAACAGTGAACCACATGCAAGATGAATAAGTCTTCTTTACTTGTAGAAATGCTTCTGGAGTGACTCTGATCACCCTTTCAGCACAACTGCAAGCTCACTTTGTCTCACTACAGATCTTGACTCAAGTTGGATCTTGACCAAAATTAATAGGGAAAATTTCTTCCTTTCATTCCAAAAAATGAACTGCCAAATGATTGGCTTTCCTCTTTGTTTTTCAAGATGATTTTGCATGAAGTGTAATAGGTGCAACAACCACAAAGCAATGCCTGACAGCACTTTTACTGATAAAAAAACTCATGCCATGCTGCATCTTGAAATTCCTGAAAGAAACTCAATTTCAGTTCATTTGTATCTTTCATTCTTTTTCAGAAAGCTGAAAATATTTCTAGCAGTTTTCTGCAAGTGATTTGCATGTATGTACTTGAATTCTAGCAAACTTTAACAACATCTGCAAGGCCAGGGGTTACATGCAAGTGATTTTTTTGACTGAGGTGATTTCACCTCCATCAAAACTCCTAAATACTCTTTTGCCCTCCTACAGTTTTGCGGGTTTGGTTTTGGTTTTTTTTTTTAATTCAAGTGGCAAATTATCTATTTTCAGGTTTTTCCATGCATAACAAAGTCCAGCCTATTGTCAGAAGTGCCAGGTATGTTCAGGAAACATGAATTTTCTAAGAGTCACCCTCCCTCTCTTGTGGCCAAGTTCCATGGCTCAGTGTAAAACGTGCTAGAGCAGTTGTTGACCCTGTAAACACTGAACCAGTAACAGCTGTATGTGAAAATACACTTATGAGAACGTTACTATTCTGTGGGGAAGAGGAATGCTTTGAAACCCATCTCTCATGGAGTGACTCACTGACAACAATTTAGGCTTTGTCTGTTCCCCTGCTGCAAATGGAAAGGCCAGACTTATCACAAGTGTCATCATGTGCAGGCAACTGCTGCTGAGGCTCTGGATGGACATAAAGTGGTCTCAGCCCTCTTTTTTCTCACACAGGACCTGCTCCTGAAGATGGGGGAAAAAATATGCTAATAACTGTAATGTGGGCATAGTTCAATAAAAATGTATTACCCAGAAGCCTAGGATGGAAGTTATATTCGGGCAAGCAAAATGTAAGATTTTATACTGGGATCAGGAAGACAAGGGACAGGCTGGACCAAGATGGAATGCTCCTCACACATGGCACTACTGTTAAGCTGCCAGGGACAGCCTGAACAGGAAAATAGTGCAAAGAAATGAGTTGCTAACACAAGAGTGGTGGCTGAGTAGTCAAAGTCGAGTGTACAGGAGAAATGGCACCAGAAGTAAAGGAAGACAAGAAGAATATAAAATTCTAAGTGTACAAGAAGTGTGTGAGTCAGCCTTTCTTTCGCCCCTCCTCAGGAAAGAGAAAGACAGGTGTCACTCCAAATTCAATTACTTTGGCCAGGAATACCAACATTTTAATTATCAGGTCAAGGCAAAACAGACCATGTGCCAGTCTAAGGGCTTCTACCCTCCATCAAACAGCACTCGATGCAGAGACGCCCTGGCTACAGGTTTGGAAATCCCACAACAATAAGCTCCTGTGGCAGGGTGAATTTATCAGCTGAGAACCTGCCAGCAAACAAGCTCTGGAGCATGCCAGCCTGGTTATGCTGCAGGTACAAGCTGGTGCAAGTCTCCTTGATTCCCAAGTACACAGTGATCTCACAACAAACATGTGAGACCACTTGTCTCATCTCAGGAATTGTACAAAGCCAGCAATGTTACAACTTTTTTTTACATTTTCAAATTACGTACTTCCCAAAGGACAGGAAAGTACTGTAGACAGATGGAAAGAAAACTAAGACTTCAAATGTGCTGATTTATTTGCCAATAGGTTTTTAACGTAGCATGACAGAGCACACATCAGACATGAACTGTGTTTTTCTGTGCCACTAAATCTAGGACTGCCAATTATCGCCTGCTTCATTAGTCTGCATACTACAACCACATGATGTGACATTCAAGATCAGAGAGCTCAGATCAAAAGAGGTCAATTTTAAGTCATATGGCACAGCTGTAAATACAAGCTATTTAAATGGTATGCAGGCAATGTTTAGATTTGAGATTCCTTATGCTGCTGCTCTCACGCCTGACTTATCTGATGGCCTGCAGTAGCTTCCCTGTTTCTTGAAATTATTTTCTGTATGTTTTTAAGGGTAGCTATGTGATAAATACGCTCCAAAAGACAAACTTCACTTTCCTGAAACTGTTGTTAGTGATGTTGCTTGCTCACCAGCTTTCCATAAATTGTTACCTGATGGGTGCCTGTTTGGACTGTATCACAGGAACAGCATCTTGGAATAATACAGCAAAAATAGTCATATGCTTTAAGAATAAGAAAATTAGGCCATATTTGTATGTAATGTAATTTATTACACCACTCTTCTGAGTGAAATCTCTTTTCCTTCAAAATACTGCAGAAAGAGAAAACATCATTAAACCCCTGAAACGTGTGCTGTTAGAATGTATCCTTGGTGATATGAGATATGAAGAAACACACACTTCCAGAATTTTTGAAGGAAAGCAACACTCAAGAAAATACGCATTTGAAGCTGTCAATTATCCTATGAGAGCCAGGTGGATACAGCTGTATCAACTACCAGATATAGCTTTAGTGTTTCTGTGCCACAAAACTCATTAGGCAATGCATGGGCACATTAAACAATGATCACTTGCTTTTTGGAGCACATTGCTAATAAATAATAAACAATCTCTCTTCCCTAAAGGTTGCTGTCATAATAGACAAGTTTCTTACCTAATGTTTAAATCCAGGCAAGCAGATGCAGCACAGAAAACTCCATTAGGGAAGATTTAAGCTGACAGCCAAAATGCACATTATTTTTAGCACTATTAAACTGGTGTCTGTTAGAGTGAAGGGCAATGGAAAATAAGACATAGTTTTGTCACACAAAGTGCTGTACAGATATTCTAAGCAGAAATGTAAACATTGCCCAGAGTCACAGGAAAGACATGGCACAGTTATTGTGTCTAATGAAATTTATCTGTAATGATGTTGTGAGCAGGATGTTCTTACCATCAGGTTATGGCCAGCTCTGTCCTGGACATGGCTAAAAGGAATGCAAAAAATGCCCAAACCTAACACTTTAGAATGTCTACAACTGACCCAAGGCTCTGTTTCCTACTGCTGTTTTAAGTGGGTCTCCATGGTTTTATTTAATACTCTACTCAGGATTACTGCCTATTACACACAGCATCTTCCTTTGTTTCAAAGACCATTTTGCATTTGCAAAGCATGTCTGTGGTCTAAGATAATTGTGCAATTTGGTTGAAGAAAATCTCAAGATTAATTTGAATTATTCGATGAATCTCACCCTACACATTTTGACAGTCTGTATTAGAATTAGCTGGTATTTCCCTTGCCCACACATATATTGCTGACAAAGAAGTGAATTCTTGTGGAAATCAGCCACTGTACATCTGCAAAGCTTTATGCCCCAAAATAACTGGACATGAACTCATGCTCCATACACCTGTAGGTGTTAGTAGAACCAGCATGGTTTTCAAACTCCTGAGCTATCTCTAACTATCCCTAACTCAGCTCTGTCTATAGTAGTGAAGAATATAGATGTGATTTCTAAACTTCCTATCCATGGGTTGAGTTCAAGAGTTTAATCTTTGTCTTATATTCTGAACTTACAGTAAAATAATCTGTTCAGAGGCAATAACATTTCTGCAGGCATGCCTACACCACTGAAATGAAAATGGACCATTGTCCCCTCTGTTTATGTATAGGAGAAACTCACACAAAGCTTTCAGATCCTATCACTGGTAACATACAAATTCATCTGTTGCTCATTTCAGAACCAGGATTACTTTAAGAGGATCTCCTCCTCAGCAGCAACATTACTATGTTTCAGGTGTAGTTGGTGTCCTACAAACACATGAAGCAGAAGGCCTCGGATAGGATTTCCCATGCTACACTGAAAACAGACCTGGCTCATTAGGGAACATGCTGCCTCAAGCCTGGTGCTGCACTTAACCAGCCTGGGCCATGACCTCAGCTGGGTGTGCTTCCCAGCCATAGCAAGGCTCACCAGAAATTTGTACCCACAGCTTTTTCTGCATGTTACATTCTTCACCATTTGCACGGTGTTTGTCTGCTAAAATCGTTATAGTTCTAAAAGGCAAACACCAAGGTAGCCAGTGACTGACAAAGCAAACAGTTTAAAAAGCACCTTGATATGCTTGAAGGTCCTATTCCTGAATTCAGAGTCATGTGAGAGAGCTTGAGGCTTACAGAGGGTTTCACTGAAGCAGAGGTTTTATGGAAGCACAGGTCAACGGGACAGATGCCTGAATTGTTTCTTGTGTAGCTATTCCTACAAACAGCCACTTCACTGGCCTGACTTGCCAGTCTTGAGTAAAGCACTTAGGAATGAAGCAGCTATGCTTTGTGGCATAGAGAATCTTTTGATTTGCACTTGATTAAAATGGGCCCTAGAATGCCAGTTACAGGTATCAAAACTTTAGCTAAAAAGATTAAAATATTTTCAATTATGAAAATTTTAAAATTAAAAAAAAATCTTGTATGCTGGAACTACCAGAACACTAAAGAGAAGCCAGAAGCATTTAAAATAGGAGCTGAACCTTAACAATATATTAATTTAAATGGGACTGTGTAGCTGTAAACAAAAGCAACACTTGTTCTCACACTTCCTTTCTGTGTGCCTGGCTCATCAGAAGATACTGGCTTCCTTGGCAACTGGGCAAAATACTTTCAAGTATGGAGTGGAAATTTCTGGTCACGGTTTTGGTTATATTTACATCACCTTGACAGTTTGGCACAAGACTACGCTATTGAGAGATTTATAAGATGCAAGAACTTGCACTGCAAGTCAGATAATCCCTGTGAAAGACCCACTGAATGCAATTCTACACCACAAATAACATTTTAAAATAATAAAGCAACTTCGAAGCAATGCAAGGAGAGGTGGAACAATTCAAAGCTGAGCTATGTCTCCCGTTTTTAACTTCCTCTGTTGTCCCAGTAAATTACCACACGTACATATGCTGACCAGCAAATACCAGGACACAGTGCTGCCAAAAGGGGCAGGGTTTTATAAGACAAAAGAATGAAAGAACGTCTAAGGAAGACTAGTTTTGCACACCTGCTGTGTAGATTTGAATGAATTATTTTCAGCTAGATTTAGCTCTGATTCTATGAAAGTACTTCTGAGGAGACTAATATAATACCTTGTGTGCCAGATGTTTGCACAGAATGTCTTCCTATGATCAAATTACAGACTGCAGAAAAACTGTTTATAATGGAAATGCTGACAGAACTATGCCTATTACGAGAGCTGGTATACCACATATCCTGCCAGAGTATAACAGTTCAGTTTTGTGTCTCTGAAAATGAGATGTGCAATAACAGAAGCTGTGCAGGCACTGCTATGTTTGTCTGTGCAGAAAGATCAAACTACAGTAACAAAAACTGTGTTCTGTGCACCAAAAAAAGCAGGCTGCTGCTTATCCAAGCCTCTGGTCAAATGTCCTTTTATCATGAAGCACTGTAGTGTGGATGTGCACAACACAACACACACCCATTTCTGCAGGTTTTGTTCCCAGCAGCTCCCAGTCCCTTGGAGCTGAATCAATACCATTACCATGTGGCTCCCTGTAAATCACAAGGAGGAAGTAAGTGCTGCTTTGCAGACAGATAGACTGAGAGGGCATAGTGTTAGGAGACACAGCTGGGAATGCAAAGATGGTCACTAAATTTCCACTAGTACCTTCAAAAATACAGGAAAATCTATGTATATTTAAATAAATAGATAAACAAAGAAATATATATCAAATAAGTAAGAGAAAAAGCAAGTATTTCAATTATGACATCCTTGCAGGCTTTCCTGAGTTAGGGTTTTTTGTACATTCTCAAAGCCTACTGACTAATCTAGAAAGTAACAATGAAGGTGACTTATTTTGCATAAGTAAGAACTGGGTGTGAATCAAGGGAGAAAAATAGCTTTTCTCAACTGAGAGACAAGTGGAATACAAAACTGGACCAGCCAGTTTTGAATGGAGCACTGCTTAAATGGTTCTGAGGGGGTGTCTATCTCTTTGTATCTGCACTCACCTCTTCATTATTCTTGGCACCTGGTTTTGGGCTTAAAAACTAAAAACACATAGTCCCTTTTTCTGTGTGAGCACAGCTTTCACTTCATGAATGACAATTTGGTGAACACATAATCAAAACTAAATTATTTATTACCCTGTTACAACCATGCTGTGTATATTTTTGTTTAGTCTTTTGTTCATGTAGATTCTGTCAAAAATTGGAGCCCACACTGAAAACTTACCAAGTAGTTACAGTTGCATGGAAACTGTGCAGGGACTGGATTTTGTTCTCTTTTCAATAGCATTATGTCTCGTAAAGCCTAATACAACTCACTGGAAGACTTCACTTTTTCTGTTGAACTGGGGGTACTATACTTTGGAGAAAAGTCCTAACTGAACACATTGTAAAGATATTCTTGCCAAAAATTGTGTCTTGCCCTGGAAATGCATGCACTTTTGGATTAGAACCCAAAATATATTTAGAAAAAAAAAGTAATGCAGCTTAATAGGAATGTGACAGATATGACAGGTTTTTTAGAAAGAGGACTTGATAAAAGACGCCTTTTTCCCGACAAAAACTGAAACACAGAAAAAAAGGAGATTTTTGAGGCGTCCTGCAGAAGCCTGCGGAGACACCTGTGCCGGGGGAGTGCAGCCGCCTCGCCGCAGGGCCTGCCCATCAGCACTTGTCAGGGGACTGTCACCCACACGGAGCGGCACACCGCGGGCAGCAGCGGGGCACCCCGGGGTGCCGCCGCAAGGTGAGCGCGGGGGGAGCCGCGCCCGGGAGCGGCAGCGCTCTCACCTTCCCCGTGCAGCGTCCAGGGCAGGTGCGCGTAGTCCCACTGGTAGCCGCAGGCGCTGTCCTCGAAGGTGCACGACCCGGGCGACAGCAAGGCC
>VWZP01008268.1:183189-216291 GCA_013396995.1 Dicaeum eximium | reverse complement strand
TCAGGCGTTTGCACACAGCAGTAAGGTGCCCACTCAAACGCATCTGCAGAGGACAAAGGGGCTCCCACCCCACCAGAGCTCTTGTCTTCTCACAGCTTGCCCTTCCGTCCTTCCCTTCCACTAAACCTGCCCTTCCCGAGGACCATGGCAGGGTACCCTGACACTTTTAGCTAAGAATGGTCCAGCAGCTGCTGAGATACTCCAAGTGCTGTAGTTCATGAGCTTACAGGTTAGGACCACAAGAGATGTCCAGTCCAAACCCTGCCAGAAGCAGAGCCAGCTTTGAGCTTAGACCAGGTTGCTCAGTTAAGGTTTGATAACCTCCAAGGCTGGTGGCAGCTGCCTGGGCCCTGGCTCCAGTCCTGGGCTCTTTTCGTGGGCAAAGTGTTTCTTCCATGTGAATGATCTGAATTTCCACTGTTTCAGCTGTGCCACTCCCCTTCACTCTCCAACCATGCACACTCTGCTAGAGCCCTGACCCTGCATCTCTTCTGTTCCTCTCCTGCCCATACCAGGACTGATGTTGGGTGTTGCCAAAGTCATCCCTCTTCCCAGCTGAACCAGACCTGTTTCTGGAGCTCCTCCTTGCAGGACAGGGTCTCCAGGCCCACTGCCTCAGTGGCCTTCCCTCACCTCACATCTAAAAGAGATCAAGATCACTTTATTTGTTGCATTGCAAATACTGGAATTCTGCATTATTCACCTAATCAAAGCTGCAGACATAGCATACTTTTCAGATTTGACTGGTGGCACATAGTAGTATTTAAAATACAGACTTTCATTTTATTACCATTTATTAATATCAAAGCATTCAGTGAATAGGACCACCAGAGACCCCTTTAATTACTCTCCAGGACCATAAGAGGAATCCCAGCAGGAGGTGGATGTGTGTAAAT
Source organism: Dicaeum eximium (assembly GCA_013396995.1). Classification (NCBI taxonomy): domain Eukaryota; kingdom Metazoa; phylum Chordata; class Aves; order Passeriformes; family Dicaeidae; genus Dicaeum; species Dicaeum eximium. The sequence goes on along the minus strand of VWZP01008268.1, from coordinate 215,395 downwards.
TATGTCTAGGGAAATGATGTTTTTATCTCTTGGGTAAGAAACACCTTTTAATGAATATGTATGATTATGGTGGATAAAACCCCTGTTGTAAAGTCTCACCTCACACCCAGAATGAGCAGAGTTTGATCCTCTGTGTGCCCTGTGCCTAAAGAATGCCTGCTTTCCAATGCTTCAAATTGTGTTAGAAAGTTTATTCTGGCCAATTTCAGTATCTCCATGAATTAATTTCAGTACTAAGGCAGTTGATTAGCTAAATTTCTCCAGCAGTTTTGACACATGCTCATTTTTACACAGAATTGAGTATAGTGCATTATCCAGAACACACCACTTCTGAAAAGCTGATGGCACAAATAGCCAGCTGATCCTGATGATTCACCAATATAAGCACTCACTAAGAACAGCTGAAGTGGTTAATGCCCTCAGTTTTTTCCTTGGTGATATCCAAGATGTTCCACCTCTTAGCAGAGGTGGCTTAGCTGCATGTGTCAACCACCAAAGTTACAGCACCATGTGTAAACTGGTTTTCAAACTGGCACCTCCAGCTTGCTGCAACCTCTCAGGAGCCAAGGAAATAACACAAGTGTGTGAATGAGATGACAATAAAATTCCTGAAACTGATGGAAAATCTCAGTAGCCCACTACATTCTTTTCCAAGATCTGTATAGAAGACATTTTCCTTAACAAAGAATTTGTAAAAGCATTTTGCCCCTTGTTGACTCATGTTCCCTGAAATCTCACCCCATCCTTTCCTGCGGCTGATTTAATTAGGTTGTCCTCTTCACATCAGGGAGTAACATAATCAAGGCCATGCTAACCAGGCAATCTGACAAGGGAAAACAAATGTCAGAAATGTCATTAATTGTTATACAGAAGTATTTGAGAGGTGTAAGAGGCTTCCACGGATGGCCGAGGTTAATTCCATAAGCACTTGCCCAGTTTGTTCCTGAGCAGGCAGGAAATGGGTTAAGGCCCTTACTGCCTTTTGAGACAGGGAATGCAGAGATCTAGGATAAGGCAGAAGGCCAGTTATACCTCCTGTCAATTCCTATTACTGAGTGAGTTTGCTTTAAGTACAGTGTTAATCCACAGGCTACCATTTGACTTTTATTAATTTGACTCCCTTTTTGCTGATTAACTGCAACACCAGAGAAGCAGACAAGCAGCAAGTAAAGTCTGAGCTTTTCCAAATTCTCGGCACAGATACAGATGCTGTCCTCTCCAGAGTTTGCTTTGAAATCCTGGAAAATACACTTCATAAAAAAACCTCCTTGCATGCCCAGGCATATCCAAACTTTCCACTAGTTCTCAGACATTGGACACCAGTACTGTTCTCAGTTGGAAAAGGACATCAGGACAGGAAAAGGAAATGAGGTCTTGTAGTACCTTCCAGTGTTCAAACCTCAGTCTTCTCATATACATGTGTTAATATTATTATTTTATGCTTTATATGCTTTAATGGAACTATAATCATGTATGACACTTCACAAGTTTACTTAGGCAAAAGTCCTGGCATCCTTTTCTTTTTATATTTATCTTCAATAAGAAAAATACAAATAATTTGAGCCAAGCTCATCTAATCTAACTTTGCTTTGGTACATCCATATTTCTTGTGTCCTTTGTCCATTGTGTCCTGTGATTCCCAATTCCAGAGGATTCTGATCTTGCCTATGAGCCAGTTTCTGCAGCTGCTGTCTTCTCCATTCTCTGGAAGTATGTCATGCTGTAGGAATACTTCCACTGGTAAGGTAGAAGGCAGGACATTTCTGCTCCATATGGTTTACCATTGAGGGTGGGGTAAGAGAAGAAATGTACCCATGGGATGAGCAGGAAAAACTCCTGGCAGTATTATTTAATTTTTCTGGTTGCTATCACATGGCGATGTTAGCAGCAAATGTCAGCTCTGGGGAAAGCTCTTCTACTGCTGCCTCTGGCACGAGCCACGCCTGTACACCAGCCAAGCAGGTACACCTGTGGGCTTTTGGGGATGGCTCAGAGAGGGAATTTGTTCCCATTCTCTTAAACTGATTCTGTATAATGCTTTGGAATGCCCTGCTCTGCACAGCCCAACGTGGTTTACTCCTAACAAAGTGTATGTGTTCGTCATGTTGTTCCAACTTACTGTGTCTTGATTCTGTGTATTTACTCTTCTGTGCACTGAAGTTGCATCTACTTATTGATGTTCTGAAAACTACACATGGAGATCCGTGTTGTTTTATATGTCAAGTCAGCATTTTATATATATATATACACGTATATGTGACATATATACACATATATATGACAAACATGTTTATCTGTAAGTAGTGCTGTACTTACAGATAAGAATTTAGCTAGTGGCTGAACTGAGCAATCCTTAAAAAATATTCAATCATTCTGCAATATGCAGGCTACTCATAGTAGGGAAGAGACCAGGAGGCCAATCTAAGAAAAGTTAAAGCTGGGCATGAAGGCACTGCTCAGTAAAGCTGACTCTTTGTGAGGGGTGACAAAGAGATTACAGGAACCCTCTCTTACATTAAAAGTACTCTCTTACATTAAAATAATCAGGCTACTTTTTATAATAGTGTTATTTTACTAAGATTATACTTTTCAGACCTTAATTCCCTGTAAAGAAAAGCAAGCTGCTTGAACAAAGTGGGCTCTTGCTGTACATCATTGTGGTTTCATGAAGAAGAGTAAAAGGAACAGTCAAGAATGACACCTGCATGTGAAATTACCAAACAAGTTAAATCCTAGTGATCTGTCACTTTATAAAATTTCTGCTGGCACCAGCACACTGCAACTTCCTCTTAAAAAAAAAAAAAAAGAAAAAAACACCAAAAAAACCCAACCAAAACAAACCAAAACAAATCACCAGATTATTGAGGTGCCAGAGAAATTGCTAGCCACAAAATGCTCAGTTTAATAGCTAATGAACATTTTACAACTGCTCTCACACCTGAGTTCTATAGGTTTGTTTTTTGTTTTGTTTTTTTTTTTAAATCAGACAGCTAGCAGATTATTGGAAATAGTTGATTCATCATCCCTGGAGGAATTTAAAAGACATATAGATGTAGCTCTTAGGGACATGGTTTAGTCAAGGACCTGGCGTATTAGGTTAGTGGTTGGACAATCTTAAAGGTCTTTTCCAACCCCAACCATTCTGTTATTCTGTGGCTGAGCTGCACAGTATCTAAACATTGCCTACAATGCTGAGAGTGGCCTGCTGGCCAGGTAATGGCCCCTGAAGGCCACTGGGTATTGCTTTTACCTGCAAATTCTGTCCTTTTCAGTCAACGGAGGGTGCACAGGTCACTGATTTTGCAGTTGGTATAACTGATCAGGAATGTCACGAGAATACCCAAGCTGGATCCATCCCAGGGAGTGCAGTTCTACAGGAGTCTCTTCTACATCCTCACACCACAGGCTGGTCAGCCTTGCAGGGAAAAGGAAGCCAGCAGTAGGAGCTGGAGTAGCACCATCCTTGGCAAAGCAGGAGAGCCAAAGTGAGATGGGAAATCTCATAGTCATGAGAACTGCAGATGAAAAAGTGGTAGTAAAAAGTAGCCTTTCCACATGCATGCCTGTAAGGGAGTTTCTTGGCATAAATCCAAGCTACAGCACCTTGCTTCACTAGCCAGAGACAGGAACCACCACAAGAGAAGACCTCACAAGGCAAAGCTGAGTGCTAGAATTCCCCCGATGCTCTGCTAGAGATGAGCAGTTAGGAAATGAAATCAGGAAGAATAAGGAAGAAATATTACCATATTTTGGGTTTTGGGGATCGATATTCAAGGAGGTTTTGGTCCCTGGACCAGCCCACAGAACTCCTAAAGATTCAGGCATTTTAGTGAATATTTCAGCTACTCAGGTGAGAACAAAAATAAATGCCTCAATTAAAGCTGTCCTGTGAGTGTCCAGTTACTGAAGGTTAGTTATATCTAGATGAAAAAACAGCCTTTGCTGTTCAACATGAAAAGATGAGTTTAGCTAGGTACAGACACTGGTGTGTGCTGTGCAGGGTCAGGACCTGGAGTCCATGATCCTTGTGGGTCCCTTCCAACTCACCATATTCTGTGATTCTGTGAAATATAGAATAGGGACTACTTGCAAAAATATAGTCTAAATATTAATTCCAACAAAAGTATATTTTTCATTTTAAAAGGGATTCACAGTACTCTGAAACAAGATGTACTAGAGCAGGCAGTTACACAATGATTACCAGTGTAACTCTAGCTTGTAAATTGCAAAGTTTTGCCATGAAGACAAAATTCCAGGAAAATCCAGATGGTCACAGGATAGAGCAGAAGGACATCATATATTTTGAACTGGAGAGGTTTATCATTTACTCTGCAGAAGGCTAGAGTTAGGATTTGGTTTATGGCCAGGGAAATCAAAGACCTTAAAGCTGAAATGCCAGCAACATCTTGCTCAGCCCAAAGACTGGGATGGCATCTGGGCTCAGGGCAAAGCTGTAACTCAGTACACATCTGGAATCATGAACAGGTCTTATCCCCTGCAAAGACAGCTAGTTTAAAGTTAGAGTCTGGCTTAGTTACCTGAGAACCACATTGGAGCAGTGTCCAACTGGCCAAAGTAAACTCTTCTTTCCAATATAGACTGCCTATATTCTGCTGCAAATTTTAGCTCTGAAAAGTATTTCTTTGCTCAAAAAACATTCAAGTGCCATTATCTTCTTTGGACATTGCAGAATGAATCAGGTAAGAGAAAAAATTGTAAAAATATATTTGTACTCCAGAAATAACTAAACACTGTGGACAATAATTTGTACCAGATGCTACAATATAGATGTAAAAGTAAATATAATTCGGCCTATAACATCAAATATGAGCAAAATAACACCGCTGATTATTTTAAAATAAGTAACTCTTACTTATTGCCATGAAAAAAAGCCATTGACAGCTGCAGAAAACCTTTTATATTGATGGAGTCCCTTTTCTTCACTGGTTCTGTGACTGTAACAATATACTTTTGAGATTTCTTTGAGATATCAACTGCAGAAGAAGCAGGGGAATGCCCAGCTGTTCAAAAGCTATTACATGATACACTGGTCTGCACAATGAAAAAAATTAAAATTAGGGTTGCCATGGCAAAATATTATTTGTGTACAAATAAATGCCCTGCAGACAGTTTCTCCCTCAGATGACATTACTTTTGCAGAACTCTGTAGAAAACAGAGGACAAAGCCAAATATGACGATATGTGCAGAGATGGAAAATGAGGCAGGGAAAAAAAGGAAGTGAGACAAGAAAAGGAAGATTTATTCAGTGCTGTTGAAAATCATTACTGCCTATGTTTTAGAATTCAGTGGAGTGGCTGTGCCTTATCTTGCTATAAAGTAGCTTTCCAGGGGCTTCTTGAGACTGAAAGAGGGTAATGAAACCCCCTGTCAGGGGCAAAATTTCTGCTCAAAAAAGTAGCAAAATCCTCCAAAAAAGGGTTTCCCTCTTTAAGAGAGATCTCCTGTCACAGGATTAGCTCAGCTGTGTCAGGATCTTTTCTATCTCCTGCGTCAGCAGAGAACTAGCAGACACCATGTCAGCACTGTATCCTTGGGGTTTGGAGTCCCACAGCTGAAAGTTGCTGCACTCACCTGGCTGCTGGGCTGGAATTTTGGGTGGCTTGAAGTCACATAGTACTCCCCCTCTTAGCTGGGTATTCCTGCTGCCTGTGCCAGACCTTTCTCTTTGCCAGCACTGGAACCATCTCTTCTGTTCGATCATGCTGAATAGAGCAAGGAAATGTACATATGTACACAAATGAAAGATGTGCTCATGGCAATAGCAGTCCCAGTTGCAACATCAAATAGGAAGTGTATGAGATTAAAACAACAACAACAACAAACCAACAAACTAAACAAAACAAAAAACAACCAACCCACCACCACAAAAACAAGAGAGCTGACATACATATGGCATTTTTGCCTGAAGGAACTATGGCTGCAGTTTTCCAAATTCATAACAAGGTGAAGAATATTCCTTATTTTACAGCAGCTGCAAAGGAAATCAGGACACTCACACAGAGCTAGAGATTGATGAGTATCACAAGAAGTATAGCTTCACTTTTACGACCCAACAAAGAGGCAGCTCCAGCTGCTCATCATTTTTCTATTTGATATATAGCACCAATATATGGGCCACAAGATAAATATATCTTTAAAGCTGTACAGGCAGGTATTGCCACAGGGTACCCCAGCCCACTCACGTTAAATGGCAGCATTTCAACAGATTACATGCAACAAAGAAAAAATCTCTGTAATGTATTACTTACTTTGAATACAGGTCATAACTTGTTAGCTACCTGATGAAAAAGCTGAATGGCAGCTCCACAGGGCTCCTGCATAGCCAATTGATTTGACTTTCACCTTGTTTCATGGGCAGAACTAGCCTTTTTTTCCCCTGCTATACCAATTTGTTCTTATCTGTAAATGTTGTGGCACCCAAGCAGTTGTTGAAAATCTTCAGTGCAGCATTTATTACAATGGGGGGAGAAAGGAAATTGCTGGAACAAGAAAGGAGAGAGACGAATACGGTAGTTGTTTATTGTTTGGAATCATCCATTTCATTCCTCAGCAAGAAGGCAGCATACTAATAAGCTCAGGTGTTTATGTATTTAGAGCCGTTTAAACAGTTAAGGCCTGGCTGGCATTTCATATCTCAGCTTCATACTTCAGTCTGCTTCTCCCTGGTTTGCCTGCGGTTGGTGTGAGAAGAGTGCAGCTTCTCAAACTGAAATGTTATGTAGCCCAAGGTAAGGGAGTATAGGACCCAAATAATTACATATGGAAGGCAAACCTGGGAGGTACAGAAAAATCCCTGTCTATTCTTTATAATGTTCTATATAATATTCTTTATAATTCTTTATGGATATTCTGTTCTTTAGAAGCCAATTTGCATGAAAGAGAGAGCATCACTTTGTCATTCCTGATTTGTCTTACAACCAAAAAAGCCTTGCCAATTTGAAAATCTGCAAGGACAAAAATGTCTTCCACAGGTCGAAATATTTGTTCCCTAGGAATTATTAGGGACATTACGAACGCTTGGCAGAAGGAACAACTGACTCACACTGATCATCTCTAAAGAAAAAAACTAAACCTAGAAACTTCAGAAGTTCTTCTTCCTGTTTTTAAAGCTAACAAACAGATGAGGCTATTTCTTCTAAAGTTTTTTATTTAGACAAAAAAAGAAAAGCCAAAATTACACCCTTTCTTGTGGCTGTGGTTTTGGCCTGTCAGCGGATCTGATCGATGTCTCCAGCAATCTGTGTGTGCACCCTGGCTACCTCACACCAGATAAACTCAGATGAGCAAGCAGTGGTCTTTGCAGCAAAAGCTGCACATCATGGTAAACAAGCAAATTTCATCTGTCAACAAAGCTACAATTCTCTGGCTTTCTTGCAACCACATAGAGACAAAAGCAGTGAGTGAGGATTACAGTATATGGCAAGGTCCAAGGAGGGGAAATGACTAATAATTAATGACACTGGATATGAGGTTTCCACAACAATGTGCTGTTTGGACTGGGTCCTATGACTGACTTACACAATACATATATATGTTTTTGAGTTGTGTTCTCTTCTGGTTAGGAATACTTCATTTTTAGTTCTAGCATCGTGACAAGATGGGTTCCATAACTAGCAAGCTGCCAGATCCCCTGTTTCCATCAGTTTCTAGACATTGATTGTTACCTATTCTGAGACCTGCAGGAGTGCCTAAACTGTTTTTTTAAAGGTGAATTCTCACAGAGAGGTTTATGATTATATTGTGCCAATATCTATAGCCACCTAGGGAACAAAGCAGTGCAAGGGCTGAGGTGCTCAGTTACAGGTGGGCCAACAAGGACTGTTCTGCTGCAGAGCTCCAGAGCAGGGCTCCAACACACATCCTACAGCTGTCACCGTGACATAGCAACAACTTCATCAGCTTCCTCACACTGACTGGGCCACTGCTCATCACTCTCCCACCCCCCCCAGCCACTGGGCTACTCACTTCTTTGTCCAGACCTAGCGTTACGAGAAGGGAGGGCTGGGCATTGTCAACACATCATCTCCTAATTCATTTAGTATTGACCTCCTTTATATTTGGCTGGTGGTCTGGAAGTCATCACCCCAACTGACAGCTTGTGAATAACAGTATTAATTGATGGTGCACATTAGTCCCAGTTATTAGTCCCACTTAGCTCACCCTCTGCACAGCAGTGAAGCCATGGACTGAAAGGGCCACAGAAGTGTATGGGAGAATAACTAGGAGCATGTTCTGCTGCTATTTGTATGTCATTGTGCATAACAGGGTAAAGAAATCTGATGCTCCTTTATTTTTAAAAAAAGAATACTTTCAAATTGGTTTGTCAGCTGGGATTCCTCCCTGTAATTTCTCTATGAATAAGCCTTTCTAAAATTTACCATGAAATGTGCTTTGGAATATATTTTTATCACAGATTCATGTCACAGAATCTCAGAGGCTAGCAGGTATCTCTGGAAATTACTTAGTCCAAACCCCTGCTCAAGCAGTATCAGCTACAGCAAGTTTACCAGGACTGTTGATCAACCACGTTTCTAATATCTCTAAGAACGGAGACTCCACCACCTGCCTAAGACACTTGATGCACTGTTTATTTGTCCAAACACTAAAAAAAATCTTTTCTTCTCTTTAAGTAGATTTTCCCATATTTATCTTTGTCTCTTGTCCTGTCACTGGGCACCATTAGAAGAGCCTGGCTTTATCTTCTTTGTTCCCCCATGAGGTATTTGTACACACTGAACTACACTGTCTTGTAGTAACTGCAGTCGTGGCTCCTCCCAACATTCACATTCCCAACCAATTTCTTCTGTGAAATTAACAGAAACAACAGAACTACTTTGGCTTTTCAGTCACTGATGTCAGGAAATCATCATCAGTGGAGTCTAGAAAATTCCCAAATTACTGGAGCTCTACTGCATTAACTCTACAGCAGATAAAGTTGAAGAGCTGAAGAGCCCCCTGAGGGCCAGCCAAGTGAAAGTGAAGTTTCTTCCAGCTATCTGAAGACCGTATCTGAAGATCTTCAGATCTTATCTGAAGCAGATCTTTTTCCTAAGCATGTCTTCTGCAGAAGACACCTTTCTCAACACCCCTCATGTGTGCCTGCCATCCCAAGATAGTGCTCCATGCACTCCTGCTGCTCCTTCGTACGAAGGGCAGCTCCATCTCCTCGCTCTCCCAGCCTGTCCTTCCTAATGGATCTGTTTCCATCCATCACATATGAGTACATGTTTCCATCCATCCCAGTACACCAAGATGACTGCAGTGAGACTGTAACCCTGCAAGTGCACATAGATCTCCAATTCCTGCTGTTTGCTCCCCAAGCTGCAATAGATAATTAAATGGTAGGTGGTGGTGTAACTTAAATTAAGAATTCCAAAAGAGAGGGTGAAAAAAAAAATCTCATTTTAAGCTCTATTCCATATTCTAGTACACAGTCCTTTAGGAATAAAAATACTGTACCCAAGAAAAAAGAAGTTGTGATCTTTTCTCCAGCTTAATCCAAAGACCTGTGGAAGTACTAGGCTTTAAATGGAAACAGCAAAGAATGCAAGGGAATAACTGAGCACTATAGCAGAATTACTTCTTTAGTTTTCCCTCATAACTCCTCTTGTGGAAATCACTTTGTTTCAGTTTTTAGTAAACCTGAAAGAATATGTTATGGTCTGACTTCTGTTTTGGGGCCTTTCAGAAAGAGGCAGGGAGAAGGAAAAAGCCATGCTGGCCCGTGGGGCAGTTGTAAGCCAAGGAAGATTTCAGGACCTTGAGAACCACAGTACCACAGTGCTGCGAGCTGAGGTGCCCCAAAGGGACGGTGACATAGACACAGTGACACTGGATCGTGTCACAAACCCTTTCCCACGTGGACTAGAGAGTCCATCACTCAAGGCAAAGGGATGAGCTGTGCTGCTTTTGGGAGGTGGAAGGAACAGCACGGATCTTTGTTCACCCGGCATTTCAAACCCTTCTGTGGTGCTACCATATATTGGTCAGTGACTTCATGAGATTGCAAGGAACAGGCAGCGTGAAAGAAAACTGTTAGAAAAAGGGAGGAATACAAAGTAGTAGGATGGGCAGGGAGGTCTAACCTCTACAGCATGGCAGAGCCAGAAGAAGATGAGACTGGCTGCAAGAACAAAGAAATCCAAGCATCTACTGCAGCTATTTTTCATTACGTATAATCACAGCTATATATAATCCCTTTTATATCAGCTGGAAAATTGTGCTATTTGCAAAAAAACCCAGACTGGCTTTTGAATAAATATGAAAGTTAAGGTATTTCTGTTGTAACAGAAAAATTTAAGCTTGCAAAAGAATTTTGTGCCCCAACAGTAGCAACTGTGAGCAAAAGCAGAATAATGCTGAATGGCAAGTTTCTTTCATACAACCAGCAGAGGTTAAACTATCTTAGATGACCACAGGGACCATTTTACAACACCCAGTCTTAAAAATCAATAGACCCTAGTTATTTTTGTAATTCAGTATCTTCTCGTTTACAACTGCTTAATCCATACAAGATTTGCAATCAACTCACCTAACAATTCTGTTTGTTATAGGCTTCATTTCTTCTTTATTATTTCTTTGCTGCTACTGTTAATTTTAAATTTGATCTCTATGCTTTTCACTTGAAAACTTGTCTTATCTATTTCATAATACCTTATGATACATTTAAAATCAAAATTTTAAATGGCAGTTATGGATACCTCTATAATGTAAAAAATCAGTTTATAAAACAGCCATGTGAAAATCTGTGCCAAAAGGTATGCCATGATCAACAAAGTCTTCCCTGATTCCTGTCCTGATCCCTGAGTCTTGTCAGTTTTCCATAATTGTGCAGACACCTTCACACAAAACAGGAATGTGAAAGCAGCAGCTATTCCTTTCTGCAGACCTGTGAGGAAGTGTGGTACCTATCAGAAAATAATAAAATATTCGTATGAAAGATTATTCAGAAAAAATTACAAAATTTTTCATTGAAATAGTTTGTGAGCTGTACTGGTTTTCTTCAAATAAAGGAATTCCCAAACACCACCAGAAGTGGAGAGTTCTGTGAGCAGAAGAACTGAAAACATCTGGTTATAAAGCCAGACACTCAGTAAATTACTCTTCTTTGTGTAATTATACAGATCACAATTCTAATCCCCAGTGTGTTCACAAAAGCAAGAGAAAGGCTCCCCGAGCAAGTGGAACTACATTTCATGAGGACATCCAATTTGAGATGGAAATACAAGCTTGATGCTGTAAAACAGCTGGTGACCATCAGGCCTGTTGATTTCAGACCACAAACCCACTAGAGCAGGAATTGCTTCTTTGTTCATGGCTGGTGTCTTATTTCTTAATTAGCAGTGTTATTACAAAATGAGAAGAGAAAGAAAAGCTCTGATTTTTGCTAATTCAAACCAGAGTTAGAATGACATCAGTTTGTTAGTGTTGGAAGCTAAATTTTGACATGCACAAATAACAGAAAGCCTATTACACTCTCTCAAGCACTAGAGAGTCCAATTGTGTTTGACTTTGCTATGGTCACACACTGTTCAATACCAACACTTTACACAACCTCCTGCTTTTAAAAATAGAATTAACCCTTCACATTTCCCTTGTAGATTTCAATGAAGATTAGGAATGTCTTGATGAAAATAGAGGTGAAAAACACCAGTGTTGAAAAAAACTATACTTCTGAAATGCTGGCACAGGCAGAATTGAATACTCAGCTTACTTCAACCTGTCTCACCGTGATGTATTTCCCTGGTTTTGTTTGTAATACTCTCCAAACATTATTACCTAAGTCTTTCCACTGACAGTTCTTGTGTGCAAAAACAACAGACTGAATTTTGAAAATAGGAAAAGAGTGTAGTAACAGGCTAGAGAATAATAACATATTGATATTTATTAATTCCCATAATAGACTTGGGGAGGAAAAAGTAAAAGTGAAAGAAAACAGGATCAGACATTGCTTTCAAGAAACTGTATGTCATGACTCAATTGTAGTCCCACTGAAAGAAGAAAAAGCCTTTCACTTGATATTAATGGAAATAGGCAAAGATTTTCAGTCACCTAGAGATGCTGCAAACTGAAAGACGTGTATCCTTGAACACTATGCTGGAGACAAAGAGAACATTACATTTTATTTTACTTTGTTCAATGTTATTTGACCCTAGAAATAGAAAGATAGTCTCAACAGGAGCAAAAAGCTAGAGCATCCAAACACAGTATTAAAGGTATTTATTAATTCTTTTCTCTGGTTATGAAAGGTTATGAAATGCATCTTACCTCAGCTCATCCAGCACTTCACAGTAGAGAGTCAAGATTTCTACTTTCAGAACAGAAACAAACAGTACTTTTTAAAAGTAATCAGTGTATAAATAGTTTATTTTCTTTGCCTCTGTGTGCATTTTTTTTTTCTAAACATGCTTGAGATTTGAGTTTTATAATATACTGTAAAACTCCCCAGGACACTAGATTAAACATTCTCCTCCTTTCTCTTGCCACAGTATGTAGATTGCTGTTCAAATACCACTTCAGCTGTAGGCAAAACAACTGCTACTTCACTGGAGACAAACTTAAACCCATTTCTTCTTCCTTTACACCCCTCTTTTCTCCACAACTGAAAGGTGCACGTAAGAGGCCATGAGTCAAATCCTAGTCTCATCCAATCAGGCATAAAAGTCAGCAAACACCCATGAAATCAAGGCAGGAAGAATAACATGCAAAAGCAGCCAAGTCTTTTAGGCAGGAGCACTAATCTGTCTGAAAAACAGCCCTGCACACTTTTTCCTTTTCAAACAGTTCATACACAGCTGTGAGAGTTATTTACCATTCCTGATCCTGCCTATCTTCAGGGCAAAGATTTGTTGGTAAAAAGAACCTCTGCCCCCCTCCACCTTCACCAGCTGGGATTGTGGCCTCCAGCCACCCCACTGTATGCAGCTGGTTCCTTGGTAAACTTGCCTTCCCCTTAGGAATGGTGTCCCAAAGACCACGTTCTGATTTGCACTTGACAAGCATATCTGTGTTAAAGGAATCTGTAGCACATTCACAACTGAGAGCAACTTGCATTTGAAGCCAATGACTACATACACAGCTTCAGACATTTCTTGGGTTTTAAAAGCCTTTAATGCTAACCCCAGAACAATTGTCAGCATTTATAATGGTGACTTCTGACATGCCACTGGGGATTGTCCCATAATCAGAAAGAAAAGAAAAAGAACCACAAAAATAAAAGCTCTGCCAGAAAAGTAGACTAAAGCAGACAGATGGTTCATATTAAGTGAAGGGGCATCCAGATTTATGATTTTCTTTTTCCTTAACAGCAATATCAACAAACAAATTCAGAAAGCTCATAATATTTGTTTGATTAACTGTCCAAACACTTAGTCTCTTTGCATTCCTTAGGTGACCATCAGCACCATCAGTTTCATCTCCCATACAGACAGGGTAACTGCGGATAGGTGGAGATCTCACCCAGCTCTGAAGACTTTTTAGTAGCAAATTGTGCACAAAACCAAAAGGCATACTGAAAACCCTGCCAAACAGCATTAATGAAACATCATGCTACTGATATATTTTGCCTGTCCTAGCACAGGGCCTGCAGAGACCTCCTGGGACTGCACGTGGTGAGAGAAGCCACACAGGGTGCATTGTGTATTTGTGCTGCCTGTTTGTAAGCTTCTGTGTAACACCCAGACAGATCTGCCCAGTTTCCCTTCCCCACCTCAGAGGCACCAGCACAAGTACATCTGGAGTGATGAACCATAGGAAAAGATCCTTCAGCAAAGTGGTCATTACAGTAAATTGCCTACTTACTCTCATGTACTCTCCAGTGGCAAAGAAAATTATGTCAAAGAAGCTCATCTATGTGCTTTTGTTTCTCCTATACTTGTCCAATCTGTAACTAGGTCCCCAAGAGGCTTTTTTCTTCTTGATGCTCAAGTTTCCACTCAAAACCTAAAATTTGTGGCCACTAGACTATCATTTCCAGGCTTGGGAGCCATCTGTCTTTCTTCTTGGGTGGCTTCCACAGTTGTATACTATAATCAGGATCAATTATGTATTTATTTCTGACAAAGAACAGCCACTTCTCATGGTTTACTCTGCCTCCTCAAACAGTAATTGAGACAACTCTGATTCCTGTGTCTCCAACAGAAGAGGAATTCTTACAAAATAAATAGGAGAAGATTTAGTAGACAGGATTTATTTGAAATAGTTCTTCTTCCACAATAGTTCTTCTAGCAGGTCACAACATGGGCAAAGTCTTTCATTAGAAAGTTACTACTAGGTCATGAGAAACCCTCTGAAAATATTAGGGCAGCCTCTGTAAAAATATTATGAAACATCTGAAGCTGACACTTAGCACTAGACAAAAAAACTACAGAGATGAACCAAAGAAGAAAGAGAGAGCAAACCCTGTATTTTTCATACATGAAATTTTGTCTGTGCAGGGAATAGAGAAGCAGGCTCCTACAGCCCAAACCAGTGAAGCAAACCAAAAGATGCAGCCTCGTCAAACACTTTGTGACTTCGCTGGAGTCACAAAACCTTCTCTGTGAAACAGCCCCATGTGACCATCAAGTGCCTGGAGTGTGGAGCTGAAACTGCTCCTGCATCAGCTGGGCAAGGGAATGCTGTGGGCCCAAGACCCACCAGAGGGAGAAGTTCCTCCTCCTGAGTTTCCTCAACAAAACCTGAATTATCAACACGCACCAAAAGCTAGGTCCATGTTGAACAGCCCCTGGCTGCTGCTGCACTACACCCCAACCTGTGCCCATGGAAGAGCCTGTGAAGCTCTGTGTGCCTGGAGCAGCAGGAAAAGGTGTCTCCTAGCAAGTATTTCAACAGACCCATCAGGACACAGCTGAGCCAGCATTCAGGGTATCACCACAAGAGAGATTCCAGCCCTAGTGTACCAATTGACACAGCTGTTCAGAATGTCACGTATCAGTAATTTGAAAGTATTATTTGTCATTATTGCCAGATGTCAAAGGAATTATTAACCTAGATGCTAGTGTTATCTGACATGCCTGCAGCAAGGTTATGGTGACCCATATAAAAGTCTCAGTTCACATTCCTGTCGTCTGGGATTTCAGACGAGTCCCATTAGCAGATAATTCATACATTTAGTAAGTGTTTATTTGTTTCTAATTCTACTTGAAGCTCCAGCTAACAGACCATAACTACAAGACCTTTAAAAGCTCAGGCATGACCCAGTAAACCATCAGAACAATGAAAAGGCCTTTACAGATGTATCACACTTCAAACTGAAAAAATATGTTTAAGGCTTACCACTTTGTTCTAGTTCCCCCAGCAAATAAAAACCTATTCTTCAGTTGTTTTAAAAAGAGGTTGCTGAAGTAACAACCACTTTCCTTCAACATCTCTTGAATTAGGGGGAAAAGAAATGAGGAAACCAAAGAGGCAGGGAGTAAATCTTTCACTGTTGATGTCATTTGGTCTGCACTTTGCATGCTGTGTAAAAGCAATGTGGCTTAAAAACGTTAGCATATCCCTTTGAGAGAAAAGCTTTTGTTTTTAAACTTTCTAGAGTAAAAAGTAACAGCAGGGTGGGGATTTGCTGTCCCCAAGATTCCCAGATTGCAAAAACTCAGTTTATGTATAAAACATGTTTTGCTGCCTACTCACCTCCTACACCGGCATGGGTGCTTTGTTTTATGTGCCATTGCCATAAATATTCTAGTTGCAGTTATGGATGAAATGTTAAAACAGGAAGAGTCCGGTGAAACAGAACAGAATGGGGAGAATGGACACAGAGATGTCTTTGATACCTTCCTTCTGCCTACATCTCTGCTGGGAGAGCTGTTCCTCCGTGGGCTGTCAGTGTCACCAGGACTCGGGGATGGCCAGGCATAAAAGTCCTCCTCTGCTAGGTGCAAAGAGTAAGGAACAGAGAAACAAGAACTGTTCTAGCTTAAAGCATGTTTTGTGTCATCTCACTGTGTTTAGATTGGCTAAAATGCAATTACTACTCCCTAGTTTTGTGGAAATTGTTTCAGCTGCTCATGTTAATTAGCACAAGAGAGCAGAATAAGTGTCAAGAGAGATTATGAGTGCTTGTTTCTACAGTGGATTTTCTTTAGTGAGAACTACAAACTAGAGCTAGGATGCTGTGGATAATGCTGTCAGACACACGGTGGGATTCTTGGGGCTGTCCTGTGCAGAGCCAGGACCAGGACTTCGATGATCCTGGTGGGTCCCATCCAACTCAGGATCTTCTATGATTCTGTGAGTATTTGCTTAGAACATTTTTTTCCACTCTTCTAACTTAAAAAAAAAAAAATATATATATATAGTAAAATACACAACATATAGGACTAAAATGAGACTGTGTCCCTGATTCTTAAATAAAATGTAGAACTTGTTGTCCGCATAAGAATTGCTTGGATAAAATAGTAATTTCTTAACAGTGTTGTCATTATTTGTATATAGGAAGAGACAAAGCTAAATTTTAGTTAAAGAAAGCTTACAATTTTAGCAATCAACTTCCTTTTTTGCACTTACTTGGTCACATTTAAAATTTTTTTTCTCAAACACCTCTCCAATAACTATGCTCTTTTTACTTTTTCCTCAGCTGAAACACAAATATTCTTTGAGTTCATTGTGGAATCACTGAAAATGTACAGTCAAATGCAGGTTTTGTCTTGTGTTTTTCCTTTTAAATCTCTGCAAGTTTAGGGCTGGGGAAGAAGAAGTAAAGCAAGAAGAGTGTGAGAGGTCAGTATAAGTACTACGAATTTTAAAAGCTGACAACAGTAAACTGAATTTTTACTTTGAAGTGTCCAAATGATACTTAGAATTATTTTTTTTAATTTCTCCATTACTAAAATGAAAAATCAAGGCACAGTTATTATTCTCTCACAGCAACAGCTAAAGTCAACACCAGGATTCTGTTCTGAGGTGCATTGGAAAGCAATGTCTAGGAGAAAGAAGCAAGCATAATTAGAACAATGTGTATCTAGCACAAAATACCTCAAAGTCTGAGAGAACCACATTAACACTGTGCATATGAGACAACCCCTGCAAACACTGATTTATCTGGTGCAGCAGACCTCCCAAATAAATATCACAATATGAAAAATAGTTTTTTGGTTGGCTGTTTGGGGTTTTTTTAGACTATGGAAAGCTTAACATGGTTATCACCCAATGCTTGTGCTTTTATATACCCAAGGTACAACTGAACAGCATGTATTGAAGCACACTAAAAAAGCCTTAAATTTGAGTTGTACTGGCACAAACAACGGCAAAAATGGTACTGTCTGTTCCTTAGGAATATGTAGATATGCTTTTCAGCAAGTAATGTTCTTGTGCTCTATGCATAATGTAAGAGTGTCCTGCTGTGCCCTTGGTTTTGTCCACCAGACTCACATGGCACCTGCTGCCTGACACAGAGCTCTAGCAATCCTCATTCTACAAATTTTGCACCATTTTTCGATGTCAGTGACAGACTTTGAGTTCTGGACAGGGAGATTAGAGTAGAAGGCATCGATCTGAACAATGCATGCATGGGTTTCACTTTTCACTTGTTCAGTACCCTGTTACCAGCTTCACCTTCTCCATTCACCACCGGGAGGTTGCTCTATCCCAACACATATGATTTTAGGAAGCTACTTCAGCTGTCAGTTGCCTTTTCATTCTAGAATAATAGAGTTATTCAGTTTGGAAAAAACTGTTTAAATCAACCTATCATCATTATAGTTTTGTGCTTTGTTTGTCAAGTTACAGAGGACAGGTGTGGTCAGTACACAGCTAAACTGTGGAAAAGCATGCCCTACAATAACAACAAATACATTTATTTTCATGGCAATAGTAAACTACCCTTATAGTAGCCTTGTTGACCAGAAAAGGATTAAGAAATGAAATAATTTACTGTTATCACTAGATTAAAATAAGAAATATTTCAGGAAATTAAATGAAAATTAACCTCTTTAACTATCCGTTACTATAATTTATCAGCTTTAACATTGCTTAAGTTTTATACCTATTACATACTAATTTATCATACCAGCCTGTACCATGAGTGATTTAATTGTTGTTAATAAAACAGTGACTTCAAGAGTGATAAACTGATATTCTGGCAAGAATATTCACATGTGGTTAAGCTCAACGTGAAAGAGAAATTAAACTATAGGAATTTTTCAACTACAGTACCTTTAGCAACTTTGTTAGAAAGACTAAGAAAATTACACCCTAATCCTGTGCAATATTTTCTCAAAAGTAGCCTTCTATCTTTATATCTCAACTTGATTTTCAGCAAAGACTTACAGAAAGGAACCTGTAAACAAAATTCCCACTTCTTCTCAGGCACGTGGTGTGACTCCTGGGATATCTTGTGCAGGGCCAGGAGTTGGATTCAATGATCCTGAGGGCCCCTTTCAACCCAGCATATTCTGTGATTCAATGACTTATGGGAGAGCCATTGATTTTAAGGGAAAAAATAGAACCAGAACTAAAACCCTTCAGATATCTTAGCCTTTTGACCCAATTCATACTGGAATCAAATGGTTAAGTAAGAGTTAGGCAGGTAGTAAGTTCCAGGTGTACCTGATGAGTTATGCTCTTTTTTCCTGCTGCTCTATGTTGCTACTGAGCAAAGAATATGTAAGCCCTGGCTCTTATTCATCTTTTTGTAAGAGAATAGTTTACAGGAACAGAAATATCAGCTGCCTCTCCTGGTGTGTTTGATTTGGCACTATTAATAGTAGTTTTGTTACTAGGACGCTCCCACAGAATTAGGTGTCCATCCTGTACTTGACATACACCATAGGCATGATGCAGACTCACCCTTACACTTGCACTTTCTCCTTTTCTATACTGCTTTCAAAACAGACTTTAAACAGCTTAAACATAACAAAATTATCAGAGAAGCAGGATATAGCCCTGAATATAGTCTTTATCACAATATGAGCCTAATGCCAATGTAACAAAACAAGAGCCATTTATGAAAGCAGGAAAGGCTTATTACATAAGCCTCCAAAACAGCCTCTGCAAAACCCAAAATCTGAGTCCAGATGCAGCTTTACTTCTAGGTCCAGCACAATTTTTGTTTTCTCCTGTTTTCTCCCCTTCCTGGATCCACCTCCAAATGGATCCAGGAAAGGAAAACAGAAACATAAGACTCTAACCTGTAGGTAAGAGTTTATTTTCCAGGTATGCCTTAGCAAATAGGTGACAGCTAAAATTCCTTGGTTCCCTAAGATGGTTATTTCTTCTTAAGAAGCATCTGAAGTATAAAATAGTTCAATATTTCTCCATATTGGCTTACCCAGAGCTATTTTTGTCTACAGCTGGGTATTATAGAGCAATAGTTTTTGTAAATGTTTTGTTTAGACTCTATGAATTTGTCAACAGAGGCCATTTACACACCTTTCATGACCTCTTGTTGGTGTATGAAAATTATTGGGTAGTTCAAACACTATCGGTTTTCCTCATCCAGAAAAACTGCAAAAGAAGTATGCAAGTAAATAATGAAGGATGAAGTAGAAGGTGTTCCACCTATTATTGCATGCACTGTTGGGTTTTTCTCTCCAGTAAATTATTTTAATATTTTATTTATATTTATAAATTATTTTAATAACCAGGCTAGGTCTAAAACACAGAAAATACCACGTGAAAGACATATGCCCCACACAGATTTACTAAATATCAGTACCACTATGACTAATTCAACTATAAGAAATCCCAAACAAATGAATACAAATAAGGTGTTTAAAATTAAATGTTACACTGGGTAACTGGGTTCATATACAATGGAAGCAAATATTTAATATATGGAGTATTTGATGGTAACTACCCAGACAATATCCCAATTGTCCCTTAGGGGAGGAACAATTAAAAATGTTCTACTTAAAATGTTACATTGTTTTTGTGGACACTTAAGCCATGTTTGGAAAAAACCCAGTGACTTGACACAATCACATTTAGAGCTCTCAAGGTTTCATATGAGTGCATTGCTACATGGTGGCTTCATATACAAAGAACTGCAATGAAAACAAAAAGAAGAAAAGAACATTTGGAGTGTTTTCACATATCCAGATATATATTTTAAAAATTCGGTTCTACAGTATTATTAATGGCAGAATAATTTATATTATTTGAGGTTTCAAATGTAGGGAAAGAAACCAAATAATGAATAGCACAATCAATTTTTTTGTATGAAAATCCCCAATAAAACTTACAATTTGCGATCAGTGCTTGGGCCAGTGTCCCAAAATACAACCTACAAATTGTACCTCAGGGTGGGCAGTTTCAGAGATGGGGGCTATAGTTATTTTAATTCCACAGAATTGAGCATAAGCCATCTGTGCATCAAAAGCACTAAAAACACAGAAAATACCTTCCCAAAAAGCCCTGAGAAGATTCCATTTGCTGGAGACCAGATAAGAATTATTTTACTGTTTATCACCTTGACTCAACACTCTCCATTTGGTTTTGAGATGAGACAGTGGGCAGAATTATCTGGCTTTGGTAACACATCTGGTTTTACAATGTTATACTGACTACAGCTGTAAAGAAAGAAAGAAAAAAAAAACCCAACAAACCAAACACTGGAAAAATAAAAGAAGAAAAACAAGACTATGTAATTTCAGAAAAACGCATTTTGAAAATTCTTTCCTAATAAGCCAAGAATTGTGGCTGCTTGTAGTTGGAGAAACATTACAAGATATGTTCTTGCTGGCATTTAAAGCTGGATGGGCAATGCACACACCAGACTCGGGTATTCATTTAGGTAATGGTCCATTTTGGGTAACAGATTTTGTATTTTCTACAGTTTCCTGAAGTTTTCTAATGATCACGACATTCAAGTTTGACCACCTTCAAATTAACAAGAACGTGAAATTTTGTCACCAGTCAAATAAGAACAACTGCTACGTTTGCAGATTCTCATTTAATAAGAACCATTTTATCTCTGTTGGCTTCAGTGAAATTACTTGTTAGACATTTGAAGATGCTCTATCAATGTGTCAGAATAATTTTAAGACATAGCTGGCAATAGTTATATCAGATATACATTCTTCAAATTTAACTTGGTGATCTAAATATAATATATATGTTAAAGGAATCTTAAATGGACTTGGTGTTTAACTGTGATATGAACTTGTTCAACTCCTAGGTTCAGGTCCTACCCTTGAAATTCTGAAAAGAGATTTACAAGAAAGGCTGAAAATTGAAAAATGTGGGCAACTATAATGCTTATATGGGTCAGAGAAATGGGTGTAGTTAGAGGAGGAGTGATGCTGGAATATTACTGAGGAGAAGTTCTTATTCTTAATTAGAGTAAAACTCTTTGTTTCAGGTGGCACTAACACATACATAACAATAACCACCACCTGTTTTACCAGAGCGAACTGCTTTATCCAAGAGTAGGCAACAGCCTGCATGTTTTCAACCCTGTCAGCCTTTTTTCAAGTCCTGTATTTAAGTGCATTTCCAGAGATGACTGAAAACTGTCCTCCAACATTTGCCTACTGACAAATTACGCAACAGGAGGACAAAGAAGAAAAATAAATCACACATTTATATGTAAAATGCAGCATGAGGTGCTAAGTCCTCTCTGTCAGGAGTTGCACCAGAGCACCTGAAGGCTGACAGCCAGTTGTGGAGTTTGGCGACCCTCAGCTATATTTGCAACTAAAGATCAAAGGAGGAGAAAACCAAAAAATGAGTAAAATACATAGACAGGCCCTCCCTCTGCTAGTTACACTGTGTCCTCTAGCATCTGAGTTTTCATTTAAACAGCCTGCTTTCCTAGGATAAATATCTGGGGGAATCAGTTTGGAAGTCAATATCCTTTTACTGCTTTATTTTCAGTCCTGGAAGGCAAACTTGACATACTGACAACCAAGAGCAGAATAAAAAGCAATTCTGAACCATGTTTAGAATCTTCCCAAACCTTTTCCTCTGCTATGAATATATTACACCATACAGATCTGTAATGTTCTTTACCTGAAATAATAAAAAGTAAAATCATGAATATTTTAGAGTGATCTAGATGACAGCCTGAGAAAACAGCTACAGAGCATAAAAGACATTCTGTCAGTGTCCTGAAAATCAATCACTATTAGTTTGAGATTCCAGACTTACTGCATTCCATCTGTTATGAAGAAATATTTAAACAGTAAACAATTAATGATAGAAAACTGATATGAATCAAACAGTTTTACAGGAATTTTTTAGACGTTCACAGTATTTCCTGCATTCAGGGAAGGTTGTTGCTGAAGACTTAATAATACAAATCTGTCACAAAATACTGTTCATCTTGCTTTCCACAGCCAAAAAATGGTATAAAAATCTGCAAAGCAAATTAAGGAGTACCATCTTCAGCATGCATATATAAAGAAAGCTTTTTAGTTGAAAGACACAGATTACATTTTAACCATTTTTGTATCATATAGTGTTACATATATTTTCAGGCCATATGCATTTTCTTCCCCATCAGGCCCCCTCCATCAGCATGGCTTTAGGTCAGGGATTAAAAGCCTGGACTGACCAGGGGAAAATCCTAAAAATTAAGTCCTTCAACATCAGATCGAAGGGGCTGCTCTAGCTCATCATGTTACAAATTATTATTTCAGAGTTCTGTATCACACACAGAGATAAACGCTCATTATGATACCAGAAATAACACATTAAGTCCTCATTCCATTAGAGTGCACTTCTAGAAGTCTTACATGTAATTTCCTTAAAGGTAAAGCTTGAGAGGTGAGCTTGATAAGTGATGATTCAAGTCTGCAAGGAAGCAAAAGTAAACCCCCACGGTTATCTTCCGGCACAGTGATACAAAATTGTAATTTTTACGGAAAATGCTGTAACATTTACCTCTAGAATGATTTTTAAAATTTTATCACCTTGTCTGAAAAAATCTATACGATCTTCACAAAGAATGCCAGAGCAACAGGCTGACAGAAACCTCTTGAAGTTCAACCAGAAGGGCGCAGCCCTGCGTGAGAGAACAACCCCTGGCACCGATTCTGGAGGCTGCCCAGCTGGGAAGCAGGTTCACAGAAAGCACTTGGGGGTCCCAGCAGACACCAAGCTGACCATGAGCCAGCAATCTGCCCTTGTAGCAGAAAACCCCACCAAGGGCATCCTGGGCTGTGTGAAGAGCAGTGCTGCTGGAGAAGTGACCCTGCCCCTTCACTCAGCTCTGGTGAGGCCACACCTGGGTGCTGGTCCAGTTCTGGGCTCCCCAGACACAAGAGGTGAGGACATACCGGAGAGAGCCTAGCAAAAGCTGCAGAGATGATGAAGGGATTGGAGCACTGCTCCTTTGAGGAGAGTCTGAGGGAGCTGGTGCTGTTCAGCCTGGAGCTTCGAGAAGGCTCGGAGGGGATCTAATTAAGGGAGTGCACACTGAGGAGGGAGCCAGACTCTTTCCAGACAAGCCCAGAGACAGGGCCAGAGGTGATGGGCACACACTGAAATACAGACAATTCCCTACAAACAGCAGGAAACCCTTTTCCACTGTGAGGGTGACTCAGCATCGACACGGGTTTCCCAGGGAGGCTCTGGAGTCAATATTCAGAAATAATCTGGACATGGTCCTGGGCACCCAGCTCTTAGTGGCCATGACTGAGCAGGGGGTTGGACCAGATGGCCTACAGAGGTCTTGTCCAAGTTCAACCAACCTGTGATTCTTTACCACTGAGCAGCCAACTCTCAGTCCGTGAGTTCAAAAATAAAAGTTTCTTTACTCCACAAAACATGGGGAGTTTATTTTAACAGAAGCAATGGTAACATTACTTCCTGCAATGCTGCAGAATAAATTTTCCCCTGGAAGGTTCCCAGACCATGTAGCAGTACCAGAACAGCCCCTAAAATACATGGCATTACCCTCCTCTTTGCCATTTGTTGCTCTTTTATTGCCCTCTCACACTAGAGTTGCTGCTGTGAGCTAACTGTTTCTGGGCCAGCCCTCCACAACTACATTTGTGCTTATCCTTTCTAATGAACCAGTGCAATAATACACACCAAATTCCATTGTTAGTTCAAGTGAAGACCATCAGGGAAGGGGGCAGATTCAGGTCCACTCATTATGGGATTCATCACTGTTAACTAAGTATTTCCTTACAAACATACAGTTCCTAAACACTTGAGGACTTCAAATGCCATCTTCATCACTGCTTCATCCATTAGCAAGCAAGTCTACCAGCAACGCTGTTCGGTGCAGAGAAAGGTGCAGTAAATTTTTTTTTTTTTTTTAATACAGGACAGGGACTGGGCAGTATGCAAACTACTGCCTGTTTTTACGTTGTTTTGGTTTTAGGACCAGGATTCCAGCATCGTTCTATCTTCAAAATCCACAGGCAGTACTCTAGACAGCAGGAGTGTGTTTCAGCCGCAGCATTTTCTCGGCACAGCCACAGAGAGGTGACCCATCCATCCATGCATCCATCCATGCCTGGATGCCCGCAGTCCCAGGAGGGTTCTGTCCCCACGGCACCGGGACAAGGTGTCACTAGGACAAGGTGTCACCGCGCCCTCTGCTGTCCCCGGCCAGGCTCCGGGACCGCTCCGCTGCTGATCCAGGCTTTCGTTCCTGCCTTCCCATCTAATCATTTTCCTGCAGCTACACCCAAACTCGGGACATTAAAACAAAATACCTGAAGTGCAAGTGCTTTTTATCTTAAAAGCCCCGGCATTTTTAATCCCCTTTTCTTCAGACTACATTAAAATATCGTTTAGCACCTTCCCTGTCACATGGAAGCCTTGAGGGGCTGCTGCTCAAAGTAACCAGCGAAGAGTTATTCCAAAACCACAACCTCATAACAGTTAAACCCCAGTCCTAAAAGGTTGGGAAAATGAGGTTAAGTTCTAATATAAATCAGTTTTCTACAACTGCAGTAAGAACTGCTGTTCCAGCAGAACACAGCTACCTGGTTTTTTTTCTCTCTTTTTTTTTTTTTTTTTTTTTTCCATTTAGAAATGGCAGTGTATTGCTGCGATTTAACAGAAAATGAATGCATGAAATATTACACTTTAGAAATCCATGTGCTATCTCTGTTTGTCCTGGACCTGAAAAACTTTTAATCCCTCCTTTCTGCAATGAGTGTTAGGTGCTTTTTCTATGAGTCAGATCTGAAATGGGGCTTTGTCAGCCCCACATGAGAAGTGAAGTCAAAACAACTGTGACATCATCTCAATTAATGATGAAACAAAATAAAAGGGTCCCCCACTAAACTTTACCACCACTCACATATTCCTAGCACATTTTCTTAACACTCAGGAACAGGAAGGTGTTTCATAAAAAGTTCTGCCATGGAGAACCATTGTACTAATTGACTAAAGTGACAGTAAGTATGTCTGATCAGTAAGCCTAAGTAAGAACAATATAATTCCATAATTTTTTGGTTTAAACCCTTGTCTTCTGTGAAGAATTACAGCGTTGCTAAGGAGTGGTTTTAAGTATTGTTCAGTATTTTAAGCTGACATTTACAGCATTGTTTTTTAATGTGTGGAAAGCTTTCCACATTCAGTAGCAGTGGCTGTCTTTTCCATTCCTTACACAGGTTCAGTGCAACACAGAATCTGTTGCTTTTGGAAGCCTCTCGCACCTACTGCAGATCCTTCATATTTACTGTATTACTAATCTGTGGGACAGCTTTAACACTCAGATAAACACAAGCAAACCAAACACAGTAAGTTATACAGCTTCAAAATAAAAGACAGGTTAGGACATATGCTCACAGGTAGATGAATTTACGTTGCATCCATGTGAGTATTAATGGAACTGGGTTTGTGAAGACAAGCAGGGGGAAGGGTTAGGAAGTCCCACACACACCTGATGTAAAAATGTAGTCTCTTCTTGATTCTATTCTAAAAATGCTCTTGAATCTCAGTTTTTCACAGAAAACGCTTCAGAAATTGTAGAAGCCTGACGCTTTTGAATTAATGTACTTCAGATATATGAATGCTTCTAAAAATAAGAGCATTATTACATAATACACCTTTGTAGTCAACTGAATAAAAATGACAGCCAGTTTGTCTAAAGTTTTCTAGCAAAAATGTAAAATGCAGAGGTGATAATGAATTAAAGTATGTTTTACTTTTGACTTAGGCTGATGAACTGGTTTAATTTCATTAGTAAAAAGGTGTCTAATAGAACTGTACTAGCTCTCACCTGATACCTTAATTCACCGACCTTAGGAGATCCACCGAGTAACTCAGCAGAAAAAAGCCCAGAGATAGTCTCGGGGTGTTGTTGTCTTGGAAACTGCAGCCCAGCTGACTATAGTTCCTTGGAGAAAGGTTTCTATATGAATACTTTTGTTTAGCATAACTGAATTGTATTTCTTTCCAGTAGAAGCAGAGCAGTATAGTTAGCCAGCATGGAATGATACAGACCTATTTCTTATTTTGCCTTAGTGACATTCCTATGGGCCATCAGATCTGACCCAGAAAATACATAGCCATGCCTACTAGATTNAAAAAAAAAAAAAAATTATTTCCAGGGTCAATGTATCTTTAGTCTGTTATACAAAGAGGAAAAGCTAATTATTTGAATTGAAGTGAATTTGCATTTAACCTCCTCAGTGGAAAATGCACACTAAAATGTTATGTTTGCTGGAAAAAGTAAACCTAAAGGACATGAAGATGCGTGTTTCATTAGTTAAAGCTACAAACAGATCTCACAGATGTGTGCACTTCAGTTTCTGAGCTATAATAAATGAGGTGGCACAGTTGCTTCTTCTGTACTTCCCTGTATCAAATACATTGAAAGGAATCTCATTTGTATCCTACTCTTTTGAGATCAGCCTCTTGGTGCCAAGCCACGGCAAGGAGAGAGGTTAAAAAAAGTACAAGTCACATTTTTGGAAAGTCAGAGTGAGACATTCTCCAGTTTCAGGAAGAAGGCTAAAAAACAGTATTATTTTTAACATTATTTTCCAACCCTCTCTGCTCCCACCTTTAATTCACATATTAATTGACGTATCTCATTACACTTGAGAGATGGTAAGTAAGATCTGTGCCTCCCCTTCAAGGCAAAAAGACCTTCCTTCTGACACACAGTATTTTGCCCATTAAAGAATAAAAAAGGTCAAATTTGTTTCCTGATCATTACACTAGCAACAAGACTAGCTGAGATGTGTGCAGCTGTAGCACATTGGCAGAATTATCATAACTCTTCTTTACCTACACTAATGGGCACAGAGTTCCTTCCTAGCAGCCCTTTAAACCTTCTCCAGATCAACAACTGCCCTCTCCTATTGACTACCTCCAAGATATTTTATCTTAATAAGATGTATTCAGTGAGTCATCAACAACTCCACAAAAATATCACTGAAAGATGAAAACTGTATGAGCAGCTGCAGATACTGAAACCACAGACATATTCCGGGATTCTCTCTACTTGCTTCCCGGACTTTAAAAGAAAGATGAGACTTCAGCCTATGGACTTCAACATGTATTTTGCCATCATCTTAACTAAAAATGTGATTTCATCATTTTCAGAATAGAGGAACAAACAAATGCCTGATTCTCTTTAGCAATCCATCTTAATATATGCATAATATGTGTAGCATATTAAGATACAGATACCAGGACTGAGTGTTGCAGGATCTGAAGGCTTCAGAGTTGTTATTCTCAGTAGCCTTTTGCTAATTATAAGTGTTTTTTCATTATCTATCTTGACTTAACTAATTGATATTTGCATCCATTACCCTTAAATAAAATTGTTCCCTTTTATCAAGTCAATATATTTTTTAAATTTTCAATCACAGCCCAGGAAGAGGGAGGGACAGAGTGAGGGCTTTAAAAAATTCTTTTACTCCTTTATATTGCAAGACTGCTGTGAAGAAGAATTAGTTAGACTATGTAAATATACATCAAAAGGAAATTAAGCAGTCACAAAATTTCATTCTCTGCCATTCTTATTGTAAATAAAAAAACAATGGTATTATATAGAAAATCAGTTCTCTTACATATAAGGCAAAACTCTTGAGACTGAACTTCGTCCTCCACTGGAAAATGAGAAAGCATTCTTAAAAGTAGTTTAAGGTGACATTTAGCAGGAAGCACAAACATTGAAGATATTCTAAACACAACACAAAATACACTCATTTACAAAAACAGTCATTCCACACTGTGCTACAACACGAAGGAAAATGAAATAGTCATATTTATTAGTTCTCTGAATCACTTCTTGATGATTTGAAGTAAAATCATGCTGAAACTACATTTATATAGGGAAAGAATTTCAACATGGGTTTGCTGATATGGAAGTTGTAAAGAAATCTCAACATTGTCCTAGCTAACATTGGACTGGCAGCATGCATCTAGCATTAAAACCAGTTATTTTTCCTTTCAGAGAGATTTTAATAAAATTAAAATAAAATACTTTTTAAAAGGGAGAAAAAGA
This sequence comes from Dicaeum eximium, assembly GCA_013396995.1. Lineage (NCBI taxonomy): Eukaryota > Metazoa > Chordata > Aves > Passeriformes > Dicaeidae > Dicaeum > Dicaeum eximium. The sequence goes on along the minus strand of VWZP01008268.1, from coordinate 187,010 downwards.
GGGAAAATTAGGTGTTAGACTTAAAATAATTGATTATGCATGATTTGCTGATTTGAGTGCCTATGACCAACAACTGCTGCTTAAAACCCATCTTGCTCCTCAGGCTGTGTAGGTGTACTCAAACCATTTGATATTATACATATAAAGGTACTGATGGAACTTCTCCCAGTCACATGCAGGTCTTATTGAAAATGAACACAGAGCTTGTTTTTAAGAAAAATTTTGACATTAGTTAACATGTCAGGAACATGTTCACAATATTAAAAATTTCTTTTAAAAAAGTAGAACTTTTTATGAATTTAACATATTTTCCATTCAAGAGAATGAGGAATTCAGTGTGTGTGAGATTATTTCTTTTTGGCACCTCAACTGCATTTTTTTCTAAATAAGAAGTGAAGAATTTGGAGAAACACAGACAAACTTTTATCCACTATAATGTCCATTATACCCAAAGTGTAAAGCATATGGAGTGTTTCTCATAAATGTTTTATAAAAAAAAAAACTTCAGCATATTTTAGCATGATGTTTGCTTTCATTCCTTTTATCTTTCATCCATTGGAGGACCATGTTCACACTGTCTGTCAACGATGCAATATTTCCACAAGCCCACTCATTGACCACATAAAGAAAAAAGCCACACTACACTCCCTACAGAGGTAACCAACCTTTATCATAAAATATAATTTATTGCAGTAAAACCATTATATTAGAATATTAAATTCTGATGCAATAACAATATACAATGAATTTTTCACGTCAACCTTGGAGCTTCCTTGGAGCAAATCCAGAAGTACCTGAACACTGCTGTGACAGAGTTGCAGGACAAGTACCCTGAGAGGAGTCAGCTCTCCCTGTCCTGGCAATGCCACTCCTCAAGTCCTGGGCCCAGTTCTGGGCCCCTCAATTCAGGAAGGGCATCGAGGGGCTGGAGTGTGTCCAGAGAAGGGCAATAGAGCTGGGGAAGGGTGTGGAGCACAATTTCTTTGAGGGAGCTGGGGGTGTTTAGGCTGGAGAAAAGGAGGCTCAAGGGGACACCTTATGGCTCTCTACAACTGCCTGAAAGGAGAGTGTAGTCAGGTAAGGGCTGGTCTCTTCTCCCAGGCAACAGGATAAGAAGAAATGGCCTTAAAGCTGCACCCCAGGGAGGGTCAGGTTGGATACCAGAAGAATTTCTTCACTGGAGTAATGCTGAGACATCAGAATGGGCTGCCCAGGGGGGTGATGGAGTCACCATTCCTGGGGAGTTCAAGATATGACTCCTCTAGGACAGGGCACTTAGTGCTATGGTTTATTTGACATGGTGGTGTTTGTTCCGAGGTTGGACTCAGTGATCCCGAACATCTTTTCTAACCACAATGATTCCGTAACTCTGAGTCAATGCTGTGGGGTTAACAAAGTATCACATTAAACAATGACTGAACAGCAGTCATACCACCTGGTACTTACTGCATGACAAATAATTGGCCTGTCTACAATACAGTTTTAGACCTTTTTAGCTCATCCCTCATTGGAGACATCAAATCGTAGGTAAGGCAGTCTGTCAGTCCTGAGAGGTAACTCTGAGAAGCATCCCTGCCTGAGAGATCTCAGTGGGCTCTGGTTTGCAGTGAGAAGCGACAGCCTTGTAGTCAAACACGCCTTTGGTGTGCGGGCAGGTGTAAAAGGGTAGCAACGCTTCATTCCACCCAGGTCCAGACCAGGCAAGGCACTGCGTCTCTGGCTCAGGGCATCAGCCCCCAGTGAGATGTGACTTGGCACAAGCTGGCAGGGCTTGCACATCAGGCTGATTTCAGTCAGCCCTGTTTGCCAGTGTGGCCTGAGTCAAAGCACGGCTAGCTCAGTCACCGGGGTGACCAGCGGGTGCACCCGTCTCAAACAGGAACGGTCTTTCTGTCTGCCAACCCCAGACGCAAACGCATGCACAGCTAAGAATAAATCCATACACACACCCACCACATTCGCTGATGGTAAAGGACCATCACTGAAAAATCTGAAGACTCACGCTTTCATTACATGAAAAAATGTGCTGTGACCTCCTGCATTTGTACCACGGCTGTCAAAATTTCAAACAATCTTTGTAATAAATAAATAAAGCAAGGACAGTGGCGATGCACTTTGACTCATGTTGACTGTGCAATGTGATCTGCTTAGAAAAATATTAGGCCATGGGAAATCACTGAGACTGATGTGCCCATTTCCCCGTGCACTTGTTTGCACCCTTACAAAGGAGGGACAATGAGTACCAGCTGTGAGACGTTTTCACAAAAAATGTAATACTGAAATCAACTGCACTGAACCCAGTTGGACTTGTCCATAAAGCTCTAGCAAATTAAAATGGTTGGGAGACACAGAAACAAGCCAAGACTATTACATGTTTTCCGAAGGAGGCCATGAACAAATTAACAATTACATTTCACTCCTGGTGAATTGGATCCAAACTGCAAGATTCTAACCTTTTAGATTTATTAAGGCAGGTTTAATGCACTAGGAGTTTGTTATGTTACTTTAGATAGTTAGAAAGACATATTAATCTGTACCCATGAGAGAAGAAACCCTCAAGCAAATTGTTTCCAATACTTTTGAGACTGCCCCAGGTGACATAGGAATGGATTACTCAGAGAAATGTCTTTTCTGTGTGTAACAGAGAGATAATTCTTGACTATTTAACAATTATTTTCTAGTTTATGCCCTATGTGAAATCTAATAAAAGAGTATTTTCTGAAAGAAGTTATTAGCATTTCTCCAAAATTACAGCAAGTAAGCATTCTTGGCTGACAATTCAATAATCACTCCCAGAAGCTACTATACAGTATCACGTGCAATATCGACACCAATGCCTACCTTACATGCTTTGACAATGTATATAATTTCTAAGATGTACAATTTAAATAAATTTTATTATGACATTTAAATAAGAATAGCAATTTCATATTCACTCCTCTTCAAAAGGTATGCATGAAGTCATAGACAGTAAATTGTCAGCTGACTGCACAATTCTAAGTAACTACTTTTGCAACTTTTAAGTACATTAGTAGTTTTGTATCAGTTTTCAGTACTTTAAGAACTTTGCATTGTTATGATTATTTTCACTTGTACCCAATACTAAAACCAAAAAAACACCAAAACCCCACCCCGTCACAAACACAAAAATTAGACCTTTAATCCATAGAGTATTTTTGTCATGATTAATGACATCTTAAAGTTGTTTCATTTAGGTCTTACTCACCAAAACCTCTTAACAGAATTACAACAACAAAAACCCAACCCAAACCAACCTCATAGCTAGAACTATTTCAGTCACCGTATTCCCAGACTGAACTTCAGTTTGCTGCTTTTCAATGTGATTCAAACCCCTACACAAACAAATAGCACAGGAAAAAGTGAGAAGGCAGTGAGTCAGAAAAGGTATACTGTCCATTACATAAAACTGACTTAGTCCTTTCCAGCAAGGCAAATAGACATAAATTAAAAATTCAGGTTATGCTGAACCCAGCAATCTGAGCTATTTTGAAAAAAGTTTGTATTTTTCAGCTAAAAATATTGTCCAATACTCCTCACCTTTGCAACACTGTTTTGTATTTTTGCTTATTTGACATCCAGAATGTATCAGTTTGCTTCAACAATTTTAGACACCACACATCATAAAAACAGTCTATACATTCTACAAAGTCAATGAAAACTTCGAGCAGCACAGACATGTAACACAATTCCCTGAAGCCAGCATTATTTAGTCCAAATTTTTTCACTTACTATGATCTATTAAGGCACCATAAAATGTCCTGTATGCTTTTTTTTTTTTTTTTTAAGGAGAATATATTAAA
>VWZP01008268.1:162804-182742 GCA_013396995.1 Dicaeum eximium | reverse complement strand
TGTCCCGGTCCTCGCTGCTCTCCTGCCGCCGCGGCTTCTCCCGGACTCGCTCCGGGAGCCTGAGCCGCTGGAGAGCGGAGCGGCCGCGTCCGCAGCCCGGCGGCCACGGCCGCCCCGCCGATCGAACGCACCGAGTCGTGGAAACCAGCGAGGGCTACGCAGCGTGCAAGCGATTAATATATTTTCAGAGAAAAGTTTCTGAGTGACCTCTCTCTGAGCTCGATGTTTCGCAGTGTTAAACTGATCGCACGGTCGGGATGGGGCTGAGCCTTCCCGCGGATGGGCCAGCCCTGCCGAGCCCCGCGGGAGGCAGCGGCTTCTGGGTCTGCCCGGAACAGAGCCGTGGCACTGGTGGGAGCAAAGCTTGGAATTGAAGCTTCGTGAATTGCACCTTTGCACAAACAGAGCAGTGTGGGGAATGCCACCTTCAAATCCGTATCTGTTGGTAGAAGTGCCAGTGCTTTTCATTGCATGTTGTTTTGAGGAAGACACGATGACTATGAAAATCCAAACCACAGTATTTGTTATCTTGTGACAATCAGATTTATCCAGCGATCTGAGGGGCAGGTGGTCTCTTTATTTTTCAGTGTTGTTGACCAGCCTTGAGACCCTGTTTTAAATGCCTCCCATACTTCTGTTTCCCGGAATGTATTTCCCCAGCCTTTAAGACACAAACTAGGGAAGTGTCTTTCAACCTATATGCCAGCTCCATGTTGGTTATGGCAAATAACATAGCACATAATGAGCAACAGCTTCCTAATTAAAGAGAGGTGTATTTGTGTCAGCTGGAAACTCTGCAGTCTCTGAGGTGGTGGCCTATTCATCTGTTCCAGAAAATGATATGCTAAACAATTGCAGAGGAAAAATTTATGTCACCTAATTTATCCCTTTGCTTAACAAGAGAAGATTACAGTAAATACCCTCATGTTTCTCTAAATGTAGTAAGCAATTTGGGTGGGCGGCCAGGTTTTAAAATGCAGCATATGGATGCTGTTTAAAAAAAGGCTGCGTTTTGCCTTGAGGCTTCATTTTTAGAATGTGAAGCATAATGCGCTCTAAACGGCCAGTATTTATGAATGAATGTTCTGATTTTTTCATAGTTCCCACTCCTCTGCCAGAGATCTTTTTTGGTAGCAAACTTTGAGATGGTGTTTTTGAAGAATTTGCTGCTACTGCAATTTTCTTTCATAGATGCAATCTCAGAGATGAAAGTAGGCCGCAAGAGTTGTGCATGCTGAAACTGATGCATTGTGAAGGAGGCTTCAAATGAAAAAGCACAAGCTGCTGCAAGTTTATCCCTCAAAGTAGGAAAAGTGACAGTCTTGTCTGCTAGATTTCTGAAGTGCTTGAAACTACTTGAAAAGGGACTCTGCAGAGCAGTGTAGGCTGTGGGCCCTTTGCTGTGCTGCCTGTGTGCCTCAGGAGCACCAGGCTGTAGCTGTGCTGGCCGGGTCTTTCTGTGTGTCTGCATCTTGTCCTCTGGTGCTGGCCAGCTGCAGCTCCTGACAGGTGGTATCCTGAATTCAGCATGTTACAGATCCAGGTTTGAATTATTTTACATGGGAACGGCCTAGCTTCACTGAAAATAAGATATCTGCTACATGCATCATGTTCCTATTCACGTACCATACTTTTGTCCCATACTCACCTCTTTTCCAGCATTAGTGACCCTTGTCAGTGGCTGCTTGTACACCTACCCACTTGTCAGCTTTGTGCAAACTGTACCTGTCATTTTGGTGTGTTCAAAGCGGTATTATGAAACTTAGCTCACCCAAGTCAGACTTCTTGCGTTTGGTAATAGGTAAAGGTGTGGATGTTTATTTTGTGTTTTTTTTTTTTCTGTCCTTGCTGTTTACCTTTGATATACTGTTTCTGAGTTACAGCTGGTAAATTCTTGGTAATTCACAGCCTTAATTAGCCAAGCAGTGCCTGACTGCATCTTCATTGCTTTTGGAGACTTTCTTGTCCCTGTATGCAAGGCCAGGCAGTGTTTGGCCAAGGACTGAGTCTAGTGTTCATAAAAGAAAGACCCAGCAATATGTACAAACTTCTGGCTATTAAGATACTGTGTTGGAAGAAGTAGACTAGAATGTCATTTTAGGTTTAATCTTGCTTCTTGAAGAGCTTAGCTTGTGTTAAATAGAGCAGCACAGATAAGGATCTTGGTTTGATACCCATTTAGTGCTTTTAGTGGGGTAGGAGAATGCTTTTTTCTTTTCTCTGGTCTCAGCTGACTGGGGAAGCTAAAGGGACCTGAGTGTGTGTTTGGAGACAGAGCCACATGATTTTGCAAGTGTTTTACCTGGAGTTCACCTTACCTGTGTTTTTTGTGGCTTGTGATATATGCTGTGATGTATGGAAGATCAAATCTGTTTTCTGAATAAGCAAATACGTTCTTAAGCACACCATGTCACTTTTGATTGCCTCAGTAATAGTCAAGTGAGGACACAGAACTAAATCAGCATGCTCAGAGTACCCAGTAATAAATTTCATTTAAGATAATTGAGTTGAGGTTTAGGGGCTGACACTTGCAGTGTCTCTGTAAATTTTGTATTAGGAGGATTTAAGATGGGGAATCTGTTTTCTGAGATCACAAGACATCTTTCTTATCCTGTCTGAGATATGAGGATTTCCTTCTTTAGCAAGAATTTTTTCCAATTGAATGGGAGTTGGTGGAGAAATTATGCATAATGGGAAGTATAAAATAATGGTGCTTTCTGTCTGAACAAGTGTGAATCCTTGATGAGCTGTGTTTATTTTTAAGAAGCTGCTGAAGCTGCTATTCAGCATGCTAGAAAAACCTGACAAAAAAAGTAAAATGTGGTCCAGCTCATTGAAACTGAACAGCTGTCTCTCTTCTGCTTTGTTTGGTGGTACAAATACGCCTGTTTGTCACTGTTGTTTGAAAGGCTGAAGTTTCTCGCACAGAGTTGTCATCTCATCAGACTGGCCTCTGTCTCTCAGATCTTCCCCCTGTTGATCATGCTGCCTTGCATGGGAGAATGAAAAATGAGACAAACGTGAAAGTGAGCATATTCTTCTGTGTGATCTTTAGTTTCAGAGCACCTGGTGATCTGCTGCAGGGAACACCTGGGTAGCTTTTGGCCAGTCAGGTGCCTGCACGAATTACCATGTTCTGTTTCTCTTGCAAAGCAGCAGTTACAGCTCTGTTGTGTATTTATTACAAAACCATGGGTGCTTGTGTTGATTCAGCTGAGTTAAACTGCTTGGATGATAGTCTAAAAACAGAGAAAATGGAGCTGTCATTGCTTAGGATCTTTGTGAAAATCAAATAAAACTTTTCAGATTACAGATTTCAGCAAAGATGAGGAAAAAAAGATGATGAAATGTTTGGTTGGAAGCATTGCCAGCCTGCTCTATTGAGAAAAATAATTGTCACCTGCTGGAAATAAGCTTAATTATATTTCTTTCTTTTTTTTAAGAGATGAAATTGGATTAATACCCTGCCCTGAAGCCAGATACAACCGGAGCCCTATTGTCCTGGTAGAAAACAAGCTTGGTGTGGAGAGCTGGTGTGTGAAGTTTCTTTTGCCATATGTCCACAATAAACTTCTCCTCTACAGACAGAGAAAACAGTGGCTGAACAAGGATGGTAAGTTATGAGTTGGAAAAGAGTATATGATGTGATTTTTAGTGAACGTTTTTTATTTATTATAAAACCATTCAGTTTTGAAAAGAGCTTTAAGATCTGAGTCCAGCCATAAACTTGACACTGCCATGTCCAGCACTAAACCACATTCCTAAGTGCTATGTTTACATGTCTTCCAAAATACCTCTAGGGATAGTGGCTCTACTACTTCCTGGACAGCCTCTTGCAGTTTTGACACCACTTTCAGTGAGGAAATTTTTCCTCATACCAAACCTAAACCTCTCCCTGTGCAGCCTGAGACCATTTTCTCTCATCCTATTGTTTGTTACCTGTGGAAAGAGACTGACACTCACCTGGCTACAGTCTCCTTTTGTGCAGTTTTGGAGAACAGTAAGGTTCTCCCAAGCCCCCTTTTCTCCAGTTGCCATTCTCTGTGCTCACTCCAGCACCTTGATGTCTCAGTGAGCACATGGAGATGGTCACTGATGTGATCCTGTTGGCCACACTGTTGTGATCCAAGCCGGATGACCTTGGCCTTCTTGACCACCTGGGGATACTGCAGGCTCATGTTCAGCTGGTTCTGGCGAGCACCCCTGGGTCCTTTTCTACCAAGCATCTTTCCTGCAAGCCTGTGGTGTTGCATGGTGTGGTTGTGTCCGGGGCAGGACCCGTCAGAGCCTCATACAAGTGGCCTCGGGTCATCGATCCAGCTTGTCCAGGTCCCCCTGCAGAGCCTTCCTACGCTCCAGGAGATTGCTCCCACCGACAGTGGCATATTCTCCAATCATCCATTGAGGGTGCACTCGATGCCCTTGTCTGGATCATTTACCCTTCCCAATGCCAGTTTGACCTGTTCTGGAAGGAATGGTGGTTACTGAGGAGAGCAGGCTTTGGATTGTGCATCTTAAACAAGTTTAGGGTCATTTGAAAATAAAAGTCCTTTCTCTCTTGCCCAAACTGGAAAGGTTAGAGACAGACAACTTACTTCAGTGAGTTATTTGAGGAAGTGATGTTAGTTGATACAGAAGGAATTTTCTCCTGTTTTCCTGAGTCAACAGGAAAACGTGGTTATGTATATACCTACTGTAAGAAATCAGTGCAGTGTGTTTCAGATGTAGAGGTACTAGAAATCCTTAGTCCCTACAGCTTGGTAATTGTAAAGTTTTATTTCCTTTCTCATCTCTTTGTTTTGGATTGGTTTTTAGTTTAACTTGCATGAAAAATTCTTTTGTATATGTTCTTTAAAAAAATTCAAAATAAAGAATTATGAACAGATGTGACATAGGAGGTACTTGACTGCTTGTAAGAGTAAGAATGAAAAAGAATAACTAGTTTATGAAACAAATTTTTTGTTTATTGTTGCAGTATCTTCTAAATACAGTTGGAATAAAGAATGTTCTTATGCTGGGCTTCTCAGTGTCTAATTCTTATTTGCTTGTTTTTTTTCTTTTAGAGAGACTTCTTTTTAGTATCTTTTACCTGCTATGGTATTTTTCATATCCCTAAGAAAGAGGGATATCTGTTTCTGTTGAAAAGCACCCTGTGACCACTTACAGAGTTCAGATCTTTAGTATCTTACATGTAACTGGGTTTCAGTTTTGGACTGTTACTATATTTTAGTTTTTTTTCTGTTTACTTGTAATTAACCTGTCCATAAAGCACTGACTGTGTCCATTTTGCTTCAAAATGTGTGAGATTGTCTTCCCCTCCTTAAGCATGCCAGACACCCACCATTCCTTCAGTTGTGTTGATTGCAGCTGTAGCAAAGCCAATCTCCCTGGCTGCTTTATGAAATAGTGAGTTAAAGAATTATGTTTTAAATAGTGGGATGCCAGCATACATCTGATGCAGACTCTAGCACCTAGTCATGGCTAACACAGTGTGCTACTTGGTGTTACTACTGGGTAAGTTTTTAGAGTAGGTCTGTGTAGATCAGGAGATGATGTGTGGTCAGTAGCATTTCTCCTTTGATACCTACTTTTCTCTTCTTTAGTATTTCACTGCTGTATTCTCTTTCACTTTGAGTGGATGAAGCCAGCTGTGCACTGATGCTCATTAAAGTGTAGTGTGTGGCACAGTCAGGTCTGTAAATGTGCATTTGAGCTGCTTTTGCCTTCAGAGATGACATTGAGAAAGCAGATTGAGGTCTTTAGTGGATCTTGGAGTGGGAACATTCTTAAGGCAAGTGTTGCCTGCTTTTGTCTGCCTGGTGGTGGGGTCTAGATTGGCTAAACACGCTTTGATTTGTTAAACACGCTTTGATTCTTTATTACAAACATATGGATGTATAATGCAAGCATTTTGGAAAGAGTGACATGAGGAAGAACGGCAAACAAGGCAGATAATGACAAGGAGGAAATCATTCTCCTGGCAACACAGAGTCTTCCAGTGCTAGCTGTACACGTTGGGTAATGTTAGACAGTGCACTGGCTTGATCCTTAGAATTAATTAAAGAACTTAAAGAGCTTGAAAAGAACTTAAAGAACTTGAAGTGTTTTTTTGTGTTGCTGGATATGACTGACCCATTGATTGTGTTTTATTTTTGTCTAACAAGTTGTTTGTGTGTGTTTGTGTCACTGTTTCCCACACTCCTCCTAGAGGGTTGATATCAATATGTGATTATCTATGAAAAGTATTTTGTGAATTTATAAATTTGACATAGCCCTTTATTTTTTTATTTTTACATAATTTATTATCTTGAATGTTTTTTCTCATTACCGACATCTTTAAAAGACTCTCTTCCTAGGGGATGTGTATTGCTAACATAATTAACTTCCATTTCTTCCTGGTCTTTGTGGTTTGTGGTTGGACCCATTAAGACCAGGATCTTTTTGATCACTGCCACTGACCTGCTGCTGATTTATTCAGTTCTCATAGAAACTGGTGATTGCGACATTCCAAATTTGAAATTTGTAATGCAGATGATAACAAAATTCAATAAACAGAGCTTTAATACCGGGAATATAATTAATGTTGACTGACACATAGTTAAATACAAATTTTAGCCTTTAAGGAGTTGAACCTACTAACACAGGCAATCTTAGCAACACCAGTGGTTCTCATTGCAGTGCTTTTGGAGATCTGAGGTAGGAGTTTGTGATGTATACTATTACACTGCAGATCTTCAGCAGGGAGATTTCATTTTGGTCTCAAATGTTACTGTAAAGTCTAACCATTGAAATTTCCACACAGAGAAAAGCTTACTGTTCCAAGCCAAACTACAAACATTGAGATCTGTGTCAGGTTTTTGGCTGTCTGAAGACAGCTGATAGCCATTACCTGTGTGCTAGCACGCTGCTCCAGTCACACCACTGCAGGTGCTTTGTTGTGGTGCTGTCACACCTGCAGATGCCACAGGGATGGTGTCTGCGGGCCTCTGCTTCCCTCACAGGTGAAACCCTGCAGAACCCTTCCTCTCAAAATGCAGCTCAGAAAACTCTGTCAGTAAGTACTGCAGTAGCATGGATTTTAGACTAGTGTCTGCAACTTGTTTGTCTTTCTTTTGAAAATGAAACTCCATTCTGTTTGGTCTCTTCATTTACAAAAGTCAGTTCCAAATGTGTGAGAGGAGGTGCACTGCGGCATTTTCCTGTCTGCTGAGGTTTTCTGTAACCACTGTAAAAGACATTCAGGTCCTTCATGTCAGAACCATGTTTGTAAGGGAGTTTAGTATGTGGTACCATAATTGAGTTTCGCATTTGATGAAAGGTTTGAGCAGAAACTGAACTGCAGTGGTGGAGAGAATTAAGGCAGAAGTCTTTCCCAGGTGAGCTTAAAAACTTATCTCTAGGGTGTCAAAAGTATGTATACTCTGTCAAAAGATGTTATGGTTTTCTCTTAGGTAGGATTTGGCTCCAGATTGCTTTTGTAGACCAAAGTGCATGCTTGGAATTCAGCAGGGTAGTTGTTTTCTTTTGCATCAGTAAAGAAACAGATTTGTCTGTTACTGTTTCACAACTTAATTGTATATTCTCTTGAATATACAATATAATCGGTGATGGCGGATGTAGTCTCTACTCACCTCTTCTGTTTTGTCTGAGTCACTGTAAGCCATTTAAAGTAGAACAGAGGAGAAAAACAGGGTGCTGATTTAAGTGTCTGCTTTCCAATGTGGTGTCTGATATTTTTTCTGACAGGATCCTGGAAGAAGGAGGTGCTTTATAGTCATTCATTGATAGGTAGTGATGCAGATGTTTAGTTTAGTTACAATTTCTTTTGGATACTTGGAATCCAGGATCATGACTGGTCCTCCTGCTATTATTTGAGTTTAGAAATCTATGTTTTACAATATTCTTTTATCCTTTTTCCAATATTTTTAAATGTATGCATGCATACTATTTATGTTATGTTAAGATGGTGTTCTGAAATTGTTACAAACCGCTCCCAGAATATCTAAAAAATGTATACAGTCATATTTAAAGGTGAGCTAAAACCATATTGGTTTTTTTGTCCTTTTGCAGTTGGGGAGACTTAATATGCAAAAGGACATGTTCAGTGTGAACACCTATAATGCAGTAGTTTGCCTGAAACCTATCTAATAGAAAGTAATTTTAAATTGTAAATAAAAGATATTGGGTTTTGTTACTGACACAGGGGAATAGTTGGCAAGTACTATCATTGTGTGCCAGATCTGTCATAAGACCTCCTATTAAAACATGGCTCAGAGGTTACTAAATTGTGCCATTTTTCCATTGAAAAGTGGCTTAGAGGTTACTAAATGGAGTAATTTCACATCTCTGGCTTAGAATCCACACTTAGTGAATCGTTGTCTGTTACTTACATCAAAGAACATTGACATGAAAGAACGGGGTATTACTTGGAGATTTTCCTTTTATCTGCAGCTTTCCTTTGATAATGTTTAGGATGCAGTGAACCTCTGTAATGGGAAAATGGACAAAATGCAGTCAAATTCTGTTGAAGTTAGGCTTTACTGAATGCTGTTACAGACCTTTGGGATTAACAGAATGGTCATATTAACTGGGAATCATGACTAAACAAGCTGTATTGTTCTAAGTAGACTTTGAAAATCTTTTCTGGGAAGTATTCAAAGGACTGAATTAGGCTATAATAAACTTTAGCTTGATGTGCGTACAACATGTACAGTGGTAGTACCTAATAATTATTAAAACCATTATTGTAGGTAAAATGGAAAATGTACATGAAACAATCACAAGTCAGAATTTTAACTTTACCTCCTTATGAAAACGATGTTTTGGTAAATGTTCCAAACTAATTTTTGAATGTAAAATTGAATCAGTAGCCACAAAACACTTAGCAGATGTTTAATTTTATGTATGTTTGATTTTGTGTATGTGAGTAATCTCGGTTATTTGAATTGGCATAGTCAGCTGCATAAAATTAAGTGGGTGTTGAAATACTTTGCTGGTTCAGGAATTGGGTAAACCGAGGAATAACATTCAGGCAGCAGATCAGGAAGAAGCTTTGTGCATATGAGAAATATTTATTCCTTGGCAGCAAAGAGGGGTTTAACTAAAATTTGTGAAAATAGAAAGTTAAGTTCGTTCCTTGAGACACTTTTCAAAACATTACAGCTTAAGTGCAAAGTCAACAGTGAACTAAAGAATTCAACACCACACCCTCCCATCACCCCTTGCATTATATGGTGGCTTAGCATGTTCCTCATAAGGAAGAGCATAATGGAAAACACAACATTTCTTTGTTGGACATGGATGATCAATCAGACACACAGTAATACATGAAGGCATTTCACTTTTAGACCTACATAAGTATTGACTCTTGTTTCAAAGATACATGAAAGATGCCTGAAGATTTTTTGAAGATGCACGAAGATACATGTGTCCCTTTGCGTTTTGAATTAATTTATGTACCAATTACTGTTGAATTTCTTAACAGTTCATTTTGCAGTCGTATTAACTGCACTAACCAGAGATCTGTTTCTGTACCATCCTTTTCTTTTTCCTTGAAGTAATGAAGTACCTCTTATTTGCTGGAAATCACCTGAAGTATGATCTAATTATTAAATGCAGGGTGATTAGGAGAGAGTGTAGCCAAATTTAATTGACAGTGAAAGTTTGGATAGTCACATTCAGTTTTTATTACATAGTAAAATATAAGTGTAATCCATAAATCTACAGTGTACATTGCTTAAATGCAAGGATGCAAGCAAATGTTTTGGTTTTTGCTTTGGGTTTTTATTGAATTAGTCTTGAAACTTAAGTCTGAAGCACTTCACAATGTATTTTAAGTGTTTTCTTACAATTCAGTAGGGAGTACTCTTATAATTCTCATTCATAGATGTGGTGTTTAATTTTTTAGCTACAGGTTTTTTATAGTGTGTACTTTTTGTAACAGTTTGGTATATGGCAGCCATCTGCAGCTCAGTCTTGTTCTAAAATAGTAGGGTATATTTTTACTTTTCTGTAGTATTTAAAATCTTTGGATTTTCTTTGGAGAATTCTCTGCTTCTCATATATAGTGTGTGTGGTTAAAATCACTGAATACTCAAGGATTTTATGTTAGGATTTTTCCTTGCTGAGGGCATGCTCAGTTCATTATTTTAAATAATGAAAAGGGAGGATATGGCAGATCTTGCTCCCTCTTAAATTAATTATTAATTAATGCTCCCTCATTTCTTCTGGAATGAGAGCAATATTTTACAGAGGTACAGCAGCCTGTAGCAGAGTAATATTTGAGGAATGAGAGGGAGTGAGGGACTGCAGAGAGATCAGTGCTGTGTGCGAATCATTACTTATCTTAATGTCTCTTGTTCATCATTTTAGAGCTGATAGACGTCACGTGTACCCTGCTACTGCTGAACCCCGACTTCACCACGGCTTGGAATGTGAGGTATGTTGCACTCAGAAAATGCCATCAAGAGACCTGGGCCTTACATGAGTAAGCTGAAAGCTTTGTTTCAAGTGGTTGTTAGTGATGCAGCAAGAACTTGTCAGCTAAGAAGTGCTGAAGGAATGTTAAAAATCTCTTCTTTCCTACATACTGCAGATAGTTTGAAACTGCCCGTTTTTGGTTTTTGTGGGTTGGTTTGTTTGTTTGTTTGGGGGTTTTTGTTTGGTTGGGTTTTTTGTTGGTGTTGGTTTGGTTTTTTTTTAAATTGCAGTCTGAAGATTACAGTGCTGCATATGAAGGCACATTTGCATCACATTTTCAGGGTGAATAAGTCCCACTGAACTACCATTCCTCTTTCCTCCTGCAGTTAATGAGGGTAGTGCTGAACTGATGTCTGCTGTGTGTGTTCACTGTTCTCATTTTTACCTCTCTTTGAGTTCTCCTGAGATTCCAGCTCAGTTTGCTGCCACTACCAGTGCAGGCTGTCAAAGCTCAGTAGGTGCACTGCAGGAGAGGGGGAGAAGGTGTCTATCCTTTATTTGAAACACATTTTCCCCCTCCTCTGTCCTTTCTTCTGTTGGGTTTAGCATAGCTTCATCATTGGTCAAGCTTCAGAACTTGTCCAGGAGTCACTATGGAGGAGGAGTGGGAATTTACCTCCTTGCTCTTCAGGAGGTGCAGAAATAGCAATTCCTCACAACTTTGTAATCTTATGGCTGTTCTGTAAATTTCAGAGTTGGAGGAATAACCTCTCCCTGCTGCCTAGGTAAGACTAGATACAGTCTATAAAAGCTATGGTTTTAGAAGGGCTGGAGGGCTGACAAAACTATGATAGTCTCTAGGAGTGCATTAATGGAAAACAGGACTTCTGTAGTTAGGATGCACTGTTGCAGGGGGTGCATTAAGAGAGTGACCTAGAAAGATGATGGCTGCATCTAGTTGTCAGCCCTAGTTATGGCAAATTCAGCTTTTTCTTTTTTCTTCTTTCACTGCTGATAACAGTTCTGAAGGATTCTGCTGCGTTCTGTATCTTTCTATCTCTCAGGTCTAAAAAAGGGAGATGAATGTGATAGCAGAGGGTTTAGTGTCATGAAGATGTATAGTTTGAGTGGCTTTGAAGTGTTAAAATGGAATTAGGAGCTTGTATAAGTACTAGAGCTGTTATAGTAATCTCCTTTTATGGGACTTATAATTGATTTTTGGTTTCTATTTTGTGGATTTTTTTTATCCACATGCATTCATCCTTACCAGTCTGGCTTATTTTGTGCCTGACAGCTGAAAGACTTAGCTTTTATGCACATGACAAGAGTAGTTCAAAGTTGTAAATGGAATTAAAAATGCTAAGGAATATGGATGAGGATTGTTTTCTCTTTTATGATGTTTATGATTTACCAAAATATACAAATTACTACAGAAGTTGGCCTTACTCCCTGAACTGTTGACTAGTGATCTACCTTCAATCTGTCTTTGAAGTTCTGTTTAGCATCTGGGAAGAACTTGTTACGCCAGCCACTCGGTGTCTGTGGAGGTTACCAGGAAGCCCCCTCCAGCAAAGGAACTGCTTTGCTGAGCCTGACCCTGCATTGTTCTAGGCTTCTGCTGGGAGTTTGCTCTTTGGAAGGGGAGGCACTTAAGTTATGTTGACTTATGTTTCAGCTTCTCTGTGAAATTACAGGTCAAGCTAGCCAGATGTGTGGCCTAATCAGTCACTCAGTAGAGGACTGACTGTTCTGTACAGATGCTGGTGATAAATCTTGAGGTAGCTGGAGCTGAGAGCTAATTGTATGAGACTTGCACTCTGCTTGCAGAACATGATGGATCTGTTGTGGGACGATGGGTTTCTTGTTGCTCAGACAATGTTTGTCATGCCAGGTTCATTTTGCATTCTCCATGCACAAATTCACTGCTTTATTTTGAGTGGAAAAAAGGCATCATAGACTCTTAAGTAGCCTAAAAAATTAAAAAATGTTCTAGTTGTTTACTGAATAGCAGCTTCTTGTAGTTTATTGACTATGGTTTCTTGTAATTATAGTTTCTTGTAATTTATTGACTTTTTCATTGTAGGCTAGGATAATCCCTTTTTCATATGATAAATTCTGCTGAAAGCTTCAGAGATAGTGGTTGACTCAGTAGCACTGAAATTAAAGATAGAGGAAGAGAAAGAAAAGGAAATTCTTTCCTAGGAAGGGAAACAGGACTTGGCAGAGCCAAGTCAGAAGAGTTAAATGGTGTTGTGGAAGACAAACGAGCATTTCGCTCTGCTGATAATCATAGAAAATCGTATCTGATCCTGAAGCACAGGAGACCACAGAACTTTAAACATTTTATCTAGGCTGACTAGGAATGGATAGTCTGCCTTGACTTTGTAGCTATTCTGAACGGTTGTAATGTGCCTACTACATACGTTTGTTGTTCATTTATTTATTTAATTAGAAGTGACTGGAAAGTTACAGAAGGACAGGGACTATAACCTAAACCCTGAGACCTGAGCAAGAGTTGGTGGAGGAAGACTTGATAAAGAGCAGGTGTGTCACTTCTTAGGAGCTGAGAGGGGAACCTCTGTTATACTGAATGGGATAAGAGATATCTCCAGTTGTTAATCCTAAATTCAGTTGTCTTGTGTTTTTAGAAGTTGAAAAGTGTTGCAAATTAAAATGATCAAGATTTTTATGTAAGTGATTGTAAAGGAATTTTCGTAAATGCCTTTGTTCTTCCTGTTATTCTTCCTGGCATGTACAACTGATGAAAAGACATTAGGTAACAAGATGCTCTGAAAAGTCACATTTTGCTTTCAGATATAAATTACTTCAAAGGTGTTAGCGTAAGGCAAGTCAAAATGATTCCGGATTATCTTTTATGGAATCTATAATCCTTAAGACTGAAACATTCTCTATGGTCCACATGGTAAGAAAGTGAACTAGAAATTATAAATCCCAAGTTGGATGTTAGCTGAAAGAGCTTAGAAGAGGTTTATGTGGGAGTGTGTCATGCTTCTGTCATACTAGTGCTTGCAGTCCCTTGTGAATGGGAGAATCTCGGATTTGAAAATAATTACAACTAAAACCAGCTTTTTACTACACCAGTGAAGGTGGATCTTGTCTGTACTGTTCCTCAGCTTTGCAAAAGAGGAAGTTTACTTCAGGAGTGCGTAAGTGTGAGGCTGTTTACTTACAGTGAATGTTTCAATATAGAAAGAGCAATTTCTTCACTAAAAGTTTAGGTTTTGGGAGGTAGGTGGCCTGGTAATCTAAATATTTGTTAAATATTGTACATGTATTTATTTTAAGTATCAG
Source organism: Dicaeum eximium (assembly GCA_013396995.1). Lineage (NCBI taxonomy): Eukaryota > Metazoa > Chordata > Aves > Passeriformes > Dicaeidae > Dicaeum > Dicaeum eximium. The sequence goes on along the minus strand of VWZP01008268.1, from coordinate 169,011 downwards.
ACTGATCAAAGCTGTATTTTCATTCTGTGTGTGTGGTAAGTAATTTTTACCTTTTGCTACCTAAAATGCCACCTTTTGCATTGCAGTAATGAAACAGTTGTTCCACCTGCTCCGGTGCTGATCCTGAATATTTCTTTTGTCCACTTTGCAAATTTGAGTGCATTGGCACAGAATGGTCTGGTCAATTTGCCACTTTGGGTCAGTTGTTCACTTCTGGTCATATTTGAACTGCCTGTTAAAAGCCAGCTAAAAGCATTCAATCTGAAGCATGCTGGAACTTGGAGATAAAAACAGATGAACTTGGAGATAAAAACAGATGCCCCAGTAGCTATCAGAAGCAAAACTTCCATAAGGATTTATGCATATCCCCACTCTGCTTCAATTTTAAATAATATTTGCTCACTGTTAGTGTTGCAACCATTTGTTTCTGACTGTGCTTATAAGTTTCAATTACAGCAACACAAAGCCAAAGTACCAGATGGAGTCAGTTTCCTACTAAAAATTACCAAGTCAGACAGAAAATATGTACTCATAGAAAGGAAATATGTCAATTTGTTTGTGAGACTCAGGCTATAACTTTAGGACAACATTATGTTTTCTGAGTCAGAGTGCAGAGGAGTTTTGGCTTCTTATTTGATAGCAGATCTTTCCAGAATATATTTCCTCCTATCCCACTGGGGTCTTTTGGTCAGAGAGTTGATCATCTGCTCCTCACTTATTATGCCAATTATTATGTTGAATCATAAATTATTAGAAAAACCCAAACCCAAACCCATGCCAAAATTGCTTCTGATTCTTTCATTCTCAGTTTTCAGTTGTGACTTCTTCAGGTTCTGGGAAATGTGTGTTTTCTTTCTGCAGATGGTAACTTTGGAACTTATTGTATCTTTACTTCAAAGCTGCTACCTACTAGATTGGAGAGTAGGATATGAAGACTAATGCCTTTGGAGTAACCAGTGATGGGGTGATGTCTACAGACATTCTTAGGACAGGCAATGAGCATTATAAAGCTAGAAAGCAGAGGGTGAGGGAACTCTGTGCAAAGAAGGTGAGAAGGCCAAGTACAGATTTTCATTTTGCTATGTCTGTTGGACATAGTAAGGGTTATGTTGGATGAACATTAAGTTTTGTCAGGGCAAATTTTCATTTTTTTTAACAAAAGATTGTTTTACATTTAAGTAAACTGAGCAATTGCAGCCTTTTTGTTAAGTTTGTAAAACATTCGACACACAGAGAATATTTCCCTTTTCTTTATGAATTTAGGGAACCTTGACACTGTATCTTGAACAGTATTTAAAAACTAAAAGTAAGTGTGGAGGAGTGTTATGTGTAAGAGTATTTCCAGATGTACACAGTGATCTAAGGGCTTAATTTCAGGACGGGATGTTTATTCATACATGTAACCCTGCAGGCAGTTGACTCAGTAATTTCTGAGTAGGTTTGGGAACTAATGGGTTGTATGTGTTCAGATTAAGAGTAAGTGCTTTGTGCACATATGAATAGTACATATGTATGTATAGTAGAATGGTTAATGCACTAAAGCGTTTATAAACTCTTGTGGTTTGACGGTGAAGTTCTGTTATGATACAAAGGGACTGCCATGCAATTTATTATCGGGATTTGTCTTCTGTTTGCAGGTTACTACTTTTATTCACACAGATTTATTTTATCTTTTGTAGGAAAGAATTAATACTGTCTGGCACTTTAAATCCACTTAAAGATTTGCATCTTGGAAAACTGGCGTTAACCAAGTTTCCAAAGAGTCCAGAAACATGGATTCATAGGTTGGTTTCCTTTGCCTTCTGTTGACTCCTCAAACATTTTTCCTAGGGGTTTCTTATTTCCTGTTCTTGGGTTAAGGAGAGTCATTGATGCAGGAAGACACTTAGAAATATATCAGATTCTTTGAACCAGTCATTGCAGAATACTGTGCTTTGGCTTTTGAAGCTACCTGTCTATATTCTACACTTAGAACTGAAATCATATGCACCTTTTCTGCTGCATACTTTTTAAATAAACTTCAGAGGGGGGATAAATTGCCTTAGGAGTTTATCATGTCCTGCAGCACCTAAAATCCTCAACCAAAGTTCTGATTCCATCAATTGAAAATTCTGATTCCATCAATTGTAAGTATTTGAGCATTGTAGGTTTCATCTTTCCCTCCAATTTACTACTGTATTGCTTGTCTACATTTCAGAAAATGAAGATTCTTTTAAAGCCAACCTTTATTTATAAAGCTGGGTTCTTTTCCATTTCAATGCTGGTCTTTTTGGTGTGGTGAATTTATTTTTATAGTTTCTAACTTAAACGAAATCATTCAGTCACCATACTGGATATTAAAATAACAGATTATATGTTTGGAAAATATAACTCCAGAGTTACTCAATATACAAGGCTAACCATCTCAGTCATGATTGACCATAAAATACCTATAGCAGAGCCAAGTGAAGTATAGATCCATTGCTCAACTTTAAACCAAAAAACCCCAAAAAACTTTGTACGCATGTAATCTTTTTTCATTGCAGAAATAGAAATATAGGTCAACTTTTTATAGACAGCCCTAACGAGATCTAAATGTAACATATGAGGAAGTAGTTTGCAATGTTTGTGTTTAACATGTCCAGCATTAGGGCAGCTGTAAAGTTGATACTGCATTAGAGACTTCATACTCTATGAAGAACATAACAAAACTTACTGACTCCATGAGAATTTTTGGAAGTGGAAGTTGTTGTTAAACTCTTGTTTGTCAGTACATGCATGAGCTTAAAAGTCTCAAAGTAAACCTATTAAGCAATGCATGGGATATTCCAAAGTGTTTCATTGATACAGCAACAACAATTAATTTCTTCAGCATTGATTTTTAATTTTGCTGTTCAACTACTTTTCATCATCCTCATGCTACTGACTTGTGCTGCTTGATGTCTTTGAAGCAAAAGTATGTAGTTATAATGGGAAAAAAATCTTGCAGTCTGTCATAGATTACCTTTTCTACATGGTAGCTAACCCCAGAAAAATAAGATTTTTTTTTGCATGTTAATAGTTCTGAAGCTGGTGCCATCCATATATTTATGACGATCAATATGTTTTTATCAAATAAGCCAGAATGTTAGGTTCTTTATATTTATTTGCATTTTGGAAATAATAAAAAATTCTGTCTATAATTTCCATGCAAACTTAAATTAGGAGTATTTTGATAGTGTCATAATTTGTTTTTCTTTCTCTTACTTGTCTACATCAGGAAAGTATATTGAGGGTGATTGCACAAATGTTTGCCTTGGATTTGGATATGCTGACCATAATTGGTACAGGTTAGAAAATAAGATTCACAAAAATATTTCTCTGCATCAGCATAATGATGAATTTTGGGTTTCCTATTCCCCCATGGTATTAAATCTCAGACAGAAGATGCAAAAACCTATAATGGAGCTACGAATAAAATTCAGTAAAACACAACCAAATTGTTTTTTCTTATACATGGCAGATACACTCACTGATGTCAAATATCTGTCACAGATGTCAAATATCTGTCACTCATTCTGTCAGATGACCTCCTGCTGTATATTTTGGGGGTTCAGATATATCTTGTGCATATACAGCCAGTACATCTATGGATTGTGCAGTTGTCACTTAATCCTTCGTTTATTTGTAGTAATTCCAGGAATTTTAAGAGCAGTAGGAACATGCAAAAGTGAAAGTGACTCCTAAGTAATTGGAGTAAAATTAATGCAGGAAATTTTACGTAAAAACCAAATAATACCATTATATTCAACAGATTCCAGAAATATAGTTTAAATCTTCTGAGGTTGTGATTCCACTGTCTAGAAAGTAGCTCAGATTTAATTTTATTGGTTTTTTGATGCTGTAGCCACAGAGACTGTAAAGTCTGTATTTTTTCACTCTCTCCTGCATATGTAATTGATCAGATTTCTTTGGTTTATAAAGCATGCTCATTTTAAGAAACTGAAATAATTACAGAGTTTGAGTAATTTTTCTTTATGGTTTTACTCAGAAGTTGATGTTAATGAAATAATACATATCTTTTGTTAAAAGAGTGACTATGCTCCTTGAGTTTTTTGCCTACATTATTTTTGAATTTTCCTTTTCTTGCATAGCTGTGGACTGAAGTAAAAAAATACAAAAGGTGATGTTTGGATCAAAGACAGTTTTAAAAAATAAAGAGTTAAGTCTTCAAAATTACCACATTTCATAAAATACTGTTACACAACAGGACATGGTTTGCTTAGCTGTACATCTTTATTTACAACAAATGGTGTATAGAAAGAAAGCGTTCATACACTGTAATTTTCTGCTGAAAGACTAGAGTCAGTTTAAAATTGCTTTCTTATANATAACTTTATGTATGGCTTGCAAAATATAATTCTGTATTTCAAGAAAGTTAATTTATTACTTTTATTTTATTTACTGGTTTCTTTTAACTTGGAGTTAAAAGCAATTTTGACACCTTTGAAAGTAACAATTCCTTGGTTTTGGAGCCAATGGGAGCCAGTACAAAATAGGATAACCTCTGTGTTGCATGCCAGAGGCTGTCAATCTCTCTAGAGCATTCCACACTGAACCATAGCAATTCCATTGGCACGGGCTGCTCTGTGGAAATTTGCACATCTATAATCTTTTTTTGTAGAGCCCTTTTGTGCTGGGGCTGCAGATGCAGCATTGAGGTTGCCTCTAAAAATACTACTAAAATTTTGTCCAAAGTAAAATAAAAACCCAGAACATCTAGGAATCTGTGCTTATCTCAGACATCTGAAATCAAATATGTGTAATTCATCAGTAGAGACATTTGTTTTGCTTATACCTATAGCCCTTGAGGGGATAAGCCTTTTGGACTTTGCTACTGCTGGTGATGTACAGAAACCAGTTCGAATTGCAGTGTGCAGTACTGTCAGATGTAAAAGATATTAAGCAGAGTTAATTTTTCTTTATATCACTTTTTTCTGTCTTGCTTGGGCTACTTCATTTTTAGTGCTATGCCAGACTTTGAGAGAGGAGCCCGTTAGAAATTTCATGCACACGTTGCTGGCACTCTTCCATGAATTTGCTGTTTCCTTCTGCTTTATTTTATTGCGGTGTAAGTAGCCATGATCACTTGGAGTGAGCTGTGCTGGGAGTGCAATCATCATGTCACAGCTTTTAGCACAGCAAGCGTTCAGGTGGTTGTTTACTGCTCACTCATTACCTAGCTACAGCCTAGTTCAGAGTAGAAATACTGGAAAGATTTGATTTATGCACGTGAAAAACCTTTTTGTTCTCTTAAAATTGCTCTCTCACCATTAACACTTTACATCGTTTAACCAGACGATGGGTGCTGCAACAACTAATTCAGGAAAAATCCTTGCCCAGTCTTGCAACTAAAGGAAACTTGGGAGCAGCACCTGTGGAGAGGATTCACCGACTAGTGCAGGAGGAAATGAATGTCTGCTCCGAAGCTGCTGGGAGATATCCAAGCAACTACAATGCCTGGTCCCATCGCATCTGGGTTTTACAGCATTTGGCAAAGCTCACTGTCAAGGTATAATACAATAGTGAATAAATTATTAAATTTTCTTGTTAAAAAAACACCAAATACTGGTTTGTAAAGCAGATTGTATAACATGAGTGAAGAGTATCAAGTGACATTATCACAGGTAGCTAAGAATGTTTTAAGAAAGTGGGCAAAATCTTGCAGTGAGAATGTCTTGCATTTTCCTTGCCACCGTTAGCAGATTCTGCACAGCAGAAATAACTCATTTTTCTTGCCTGTGTACAAAGTTCTGTTTCTCTCTTAGTACTTGGTGCTAATGTTTATGTGGGAAGAGTATAGATGGGGCTATGGGAACCAAAGTAAGGGATGGGCGACTCTTAAGTAATTCTTCCAGCAGTAGTCTTGAAATTCCTAGAAGAGGAGAAAGGTGATTTCTAAAGATAATGTACTAACAATGTTTTGATGCCTTTATTCAGCTTACCTGTGGTTTCAGNAATTATCTTTAATTTAATTTATTTTTTCCAATACTTTGTCCTTTTTGATAACTGAGTGAAAAAGATACAATGTAGATAAAACCCATGAGTGAAAAAGCATATTATGAATGTCTTCAAATGAGAGAAAAAGCAGATGAGATAACAATTTCTTTTAATGTGTGGCTAATTAACTTACCTATTATATATATATATATATATACTTATGTAGATATATAACTTTATGTATGGCTT
>VWZP01008268.1:131393-162598 GCA_013396995.1 Dicaeum eximium | reverse complement strand
ATTTTTAGTGCTATGCCAGACTTTGAGAGAGGAGCCCGTTAGAAATTTCATGCACACGTTGCTGGCACTCTTCCATGAATTTGCTGTTTCCTTCTGCTTTATTTTATTGCGGTGTAAGTAGCCATGATCACTTGGAGTGAGCTGTGCTGGGAGTGCAATCATCATGTCACAGCTTTTAGCACAGCAAGCGTTCAGGTGGTTGTTTACTGCTCACTCATTACCTAGCTACAGCCTAGTTCAGAGTAGAAATACTGGAAAGATTTGATTTATGCACGTGAAAAACCTTTTTGTTCTCTTAAAATTGCTCTCTCACCATTAACACTTTACATCGTTTAACCAGACGATGGGTGCTGCAACAACTAATTCAGGAAAAATCCTTGCCCAGTCTTGCAACTAAAGGAAACTTGGGAGCAGCACCTGTGGAGAGGATTCACCGACTAGTGCAGGAGGAAATGAATGTCTGCTCCGAAGCTGCTGGGAGATATCCAAGCAACTACAATGCCTGGTCCCATCGCATCTGGGTTTTACAGCATTTGGCAAAGCTCACTGTCAAGGTATAATACAATAGTGAATAAATTATTAAATTTTCTTGTTAAAAAAACACCAAATACTGGTTTGTAAAGCAGATTGTATAACATGAGTGAAGAGTATCAAGTGACATTATCACAGGTAGCTAAGAATGTTTTAAGAAAGTGGGCAAAATCTTGCAGTGAGAATGTCTTGCATTTTCCTTGCCACCGTTAGCAGATTCTGCACAGCAGAAATAACTCATTTTTCTTGCCTGTGTACAAAGTTCTGTTTCTCTCTTAGTACTTGGTGCTAATGTTTATGTGGGAAGAGTATAGATGGGGCTATGGGAACCAAAGTAAGGGATGGGCGACTCTTAAGTAATTCTTCCAGCAGTAGTCTTGAAATTCCTAGAAGAGGAGAAAGGTGATTTCTAATGATAATGTACTAACAATGTTTTGATGCCTTTATTCAGCTTACCTGTGGTTTCAGAATATTGAAGGACCAAGCAAAGACAGCAGGAGTTTTGGAGAAAGCATAGCAGTTCTTGTAACTAATTTCTTCAGTTTCAGCAGTATTTTTTGACAGCATTTTGACACTGGGAGCCGATTAAACTATTTCAGGACAGCAGGGATGCTTTATGTAGTGTTGAATGTTTTGCATCTGTTACATCAAGACCTGCAGCAAATTGAATTAGTTAATGTGACATGGTCTAAAATTATATAGGCAGTTTTTTAATACCATGTTTTCTGATTGATAAGGTGAATTCTATATGAATATTAGGTTGATACAGTGACACATCTTTTAACAGCAGCTGCTGCATTTCGCCGCATTGGGTTATAAGGGAGGAATTTACTGGACATTGTTGAGTCACTGTAGCCATTCCTTTAATGTCTGTTGCAGAGACGGGGCAGAATTTGGACTCATCTGCCTAACAAGTTTATATAAAAACGTAGTTTTCAGAAAACTCAGTAGAATTGTAGGATTGAGATAGATTGAAAGTTAGAAGTTAGGATTAGAAGTCTAGATTAATAGAAAACAATACCTTTAATATCTTCAAGAGCTTATTAAAAGGTTAAGGGAGTTAGCACTGTTAAAGGAAATTCAAGTAATTTTATGCCTTAAAACAAGTCCTAGACAGCTCTGTGTCCATTATACTGGTAACAGTAGTCAGAGGATCAGGATTACACCTTAAGTGCTTTTTGCACTCACTGTTCCTTATTAATTTAATTAAAGAAAAATAATTACATTGTAATGGAAATAACTCTTTGCAGAACTGGAATTATTCTGGGGACTTTATTGATTGTCAGTTGTGAGTGCTTTTTGTGACAAATCACAAACATGACTGTGGAGGAAGTATTTTAAATTTGTTTGATCATTCCAAAGTCCATTTACTTTGCCTGCCATCCCACTTCCCCTACTGATCTATTTTTTTAGAATGAAGACTATGGAAGTGATACTTTTGTCTAGAATTGTCCATCTGGTTTCTGTTACCTCTGTCAAAATTTCACTGGTGCTGTTTTTCCTCCACCAATGTGTTTAACCTGTTGGGAAGAATCCATGTTGGGTCTAGGTTTTTTTCAGGGCACCACCAATGCATCTCATTGTTGGCCTAGTGGAAGGTATTTGGGATACAGGAAAATTAGGAAAAAGTGTGGAACATAACAGACAGCAAGACACTTGTGATAAAATTTGACTAGATAACTTTAAGAGGCAGAATTATACAGTGATTATTTGCAAGATATCATGTAATGAAAAAAGCAAATAAGAAGAACGGGGAAAAAGCAGGCATTACAGATTTTCATAAAAATATGCAGGTTCATAGAATCACAGGATGGTTTGGCTTGGGAGGGACCTCCATCTCATTGCAACTACCCTACCATGTGCAAAGATACCACTCACTAGATCAGGTTGCTCAGGGCCCCATCCAGCCCAGCCTTGAATACATCAATGGAGGGGGCATCAACAACCTCTTTTGGGCAACTTTTTTCAGTGCCTTACCACCCTCACAGTAAAGAATTTATTCCCTAATATCTACCAAAAGTGTGCCGTCTTTCATTAGCCATTACCACTTGTTCAGACACTGAATACTAACATAAAAAATGCTCTCCCTCCTTTTTGAGTCCCCTTAAGGTACTGAGAGGCCACAGTGAGGTTGCCGCAGAGCCTTTTCTTATCCAGGCTGAAAAACACTGGCTTTCTCAGCTTATCCTAATAGGAGAGGTGCTCCAGTCCTCAGAGCATCTTTACTACCCTTCTCTGGACCTGCTCCAATAGGTCCACATCCTTATGCTGGTGACCCTGAAGCTGGATGCAGCATTCCAGGTGGGGTCTCACCAGAGTGGACCAGAGAGGCAGAATCCCCTCTCTCGACCTGCTGGCCACACTGATTTTGCACACAGTTGAGCCAGCAATGACAGGTTTTTTTTTTGACAGTTGAGCCAGCAATGCACACTGATGCAGCCCAGGATGCAGTTGGTTTTCTGGGCTGCAAGTGTGCATTGCTGGCTCAACTGTCCAACTTTCCATCTGTAAGAACTCCCATGTCCTTTTCCACAGGACTGTTCTCATTCATTTCCAGTCTGTGCTCGTGTCTGGGATTACTCCAGCCCAAGTGCAGCACCTTGCGCTTTGATTTGTTGAAGTCATGTGCCCATTTCTCAAGTTTGTCCAGATGTCCCTGTCTAGCATCCCGTCCTTCTGTTGTGTGAATTGCACTGCTCTGCTTCGTGTCATCTGCAAGTGTGCTGAGGGTGCTTAATCCCACTGTGTGTGTTATTGAGGAAGGTATTAAAGAGTAGCAGTCCCAAGACAGAGCCCTGAGGGACTCATCACCAGTCTCCACCTGGATGTAGAGCCACTGACCACTCCTCTCTGGATGCCTCCATCCAGCCAGTTCCTTATTCACTGAATAGACCTTCCGTCAAATCCATCTGTCTCAAATTTGGAGATGAGGATGTCATGTGGAACCCATTTTGAATGCTTTACACATCTAGATTGATGACATCAATTGGTCTTCTTTTGTTGACCACTGCTATCCCTCTGTCATAGAAGGCCACCAGATTGGTCAGGCATGATTGCTGGCTACCTCCTGTCACCTCCTTATCTCACAGAAGGTGAGATCCTTGTCTTCTAGAAGAATCTGCACCATGATCGTGCCAACCACAGAGGTGGGACTTCCAGTTCCCCAGGTCTTCCTTTCTCCCCTTTTTAAAAATGTGAGCAGTATTTCCCTTTTTCCAGTCACTGGGGACTTCCCCTAACTGCCATGACTTCAGATATGATGGATAGTGGTTTGGCAACATGAACCAGTTTTCTCAGAACTCTGTAATGTGGATCTTCAGATGCCATAGACTTGTGGCTGTTCAGCTTCCTCAAGTGGTTCTGAACCTGCTCTTTGATTATAGTGGGAGGGACTTTGCTCCCCCCCACAAGAATCTGGAGGATGAGGGACTAGAGAGAAGTAGGAGGGAGGCCTGACTGCCAGTGAACACTGAGATAAAAAGCTCAGTACTTCATCCATCTCCATATCAGTTGCCACTGATAAAAGGGAGCATACACTCCCCTTGGTCTTTTTTTGTGATCTGTATACTTATACAGTTGCTTCTTGTTATTCTTGGCATCTCTTGCCAAGTCCTGTTCCAGCTTTGCCTTGGCTTTTCTGACCCCATCCTACCATTGTGTACAGGTTGTTTTACTTGCTTGGTGTCTCATGTTCCACCTTCAGCAATTTCTGTGGTTGAATATCTGAAAAATATGATAAATTTCAACAAGATTGAAGACTGGAAGCATGCTGAAAAATTGGTAGATCAAACAGTCACTGATTCTACAGCCATTCAGTTCTTGCAAGGTTGCCTGAAATTAAGGAGTACCTGTATTATTTAGGGCTGTATTTCTGGAGTACTACAAAGTTTGAAGTGTACAAGGAAGCAGAGGCCCAGAAACATAAGTTGTATGTTATGCTATCATTTAAATATGACTGCTCAAAACAGGTTTGTCATTAACAAAGCTGTTGGCCTGCTTTGGAGGGTATCAAGAGGTAGGCTGTGTAATAGGATTTTGGTTATTCTTTTTCCTTTGGTTTGATAATCCTAATGCTATTGCAGGCTGAATCTCAGCTTAAGCTCTGGGAAAAAGATTTTAAATGCTAGAAAAGAAAGTTTTGGGCTAGTAGGAAGATTTACTCATAGGATATAGATGTTTCTTCTTTCTTAGAGTAGTCACAAATATTATCTTCTTTCAATATAGAAATTTCAGTTTGTTCTAGCTGCAGAATTTGAATGACATTAGCAACTTTATGTAGTGTTTAAATAGTGTTCATTAACATAAATCAAGGATTTGTCGAGAATAGATTGTTTGAAACTAATTAATGTTTCTGGTATTGGAGTAGTTGCCTTGGAAAGCCGGATTTCAGCTTTCTCACATGACTGTACAGTTAGTTAGTGGGGTTAGATCATGGGCTCCAGATACCTACTAAAAAGTGTGTGCATAATTAGTTAGAGAATTGGGTAAGAGAGTGGTAGGGGTATAATCTTAAAATTCATACATACCATGTTGCTTCAGTGAAATAATGGAGATAGAAAAATAGGATGTAGTTCAGCAAGGCAAACTTTTTTGTTTTCTTTAGATTAGAGTACTCAATTTCATAATTAAAGTATGGATGTTGACTGATCAGACCCTACTATAAAACAAGCAAGCAAACAAGTAGTGGGGTAGTTGTCATAAGGCAACTCTCTTGTGTGATGCCCAGAAGACAACATTCATGAGACACAAAGTAGTTTTTCATGTAGCCGTCCCCAGTAAGGCCTTGGCTTTTTGTTAGATGACTAGGTCTTCAAAGGTACTAGTTTCTGTGAGTGGACATTGCTACATTTATCTGGTTATCCTTAACCCAGTTCCTTTTCATTTCCCTGGTGTCCCAGCCAAGGGAGGAAATTTAGTCTGGAGTTTATAGTTGGAAAAGTGTTCTAAAGCAAGCAAGCACATGGTCAGGGAGGGTGTAAGAGGGAGTGTGGACCCAGAGGTTGAGACAAAGGTCACTGAGCACACGTGTCGTGTTCTGGGGGAGGCTGCCAGTTCCATGGTAGTCACCTCACCACCAGAGATAGAAAAGAGGTTGTCAAGAGTGGGGAGGGAGGTATTCTCATATAGTTTCCTCTTTCTTCACAGAACGGTGGCAAAGGGCTTGTACATGGGCTTGTACTGATAGAGATGGAAATTGAGAAAGCTGGCTTTGTAAGAACGAACCTCTTGGAATTCAGACATTAGCTGGGTTTTTCCTTTAGTTCCAGTTGTTAGAAGCATCTTCCACTGGTACTCTTGAGGTTCCTATGTAGGAGGCTGTTTTTTGTAAATCTCAAGAAGTTTTCATGGCAGTCTTCTGTGTTGCTTTTTTAAAGGAGGTTTTCTGGTAAGGAGTGATGCTCGGAATAATTTTATTCCCTTTGTACAGGAAGTTAAAATGCATAATTAAGATGTTCCTCTGTAAATTCTTAGCTTATAAATATTTCAGATAAATTAATTGGATTCTTCCAAGGTCTCACTTGAACATAAATGTGTGTAGTGTCAATCACAGCTGAATAAAGGCTGATCTGATCTTGCTGAGCCTTATGTTGTTCTTAATAGACTTCTAAATTTTGAAGTTCAGAATTCTAAAATACGAAGCTCAATTCTGTGAAAACAGGAAAAGCTGATCTTATGGTTTAAAGTGCAGATCTGGATATGGAGTTTAAGCCCCCTTAAGAAGAACCCTGTGTGTGGACTGTTACTTAATACTGCACTTCATTTTGGTGATCTCTAAAAGGAAGGTGATGCTGGTATCTTTTGGCAAGATTTAGAAAAACATGTTGACGATCTTGAGTAGAAGACATTGTTTGCATTGTATTTGCTCCAGTTTCATTTAGAACAGATGCCCCAAAAAAGCTGTATAGCTAGCCTTGTGTGTTTCCATGGTTTTCTTTGTGGGAGGCTGTGGCTTTTGTGCTGCAGTATCTAAAAGAAGGATTTCTACCTATGAAAGTTGTTTTGCATCAGCTGGTCTTGTTAAGTGATGTAGGTAGCTTAGGAGAAGAGGTTAAAAGCAAGAGTATACCATGAAATTATTAAGATTACTTCCAAAAGTCTTTAGAAGTAAATGAAAAGGGTAGTTTTGATCTTTTTGGATACTTTAAGCTCTGGAGGAGAAGCAGTGTGAGGAAAGAGGTTAAGGCCTGTGAAACAAAAACAAATCACTGCCTCTAACAAAGAAAGCAAATCATAGTAAAAGCTTTGTCTGGGAGCCAAACTTGCATTTCTCTCCAGAAATGAATTTTGAAAGTTTAAAAGCACTCAATTAAGAGACAATTCACAGGAGCCCGAAGTGTTAAAAACAGAGCTACAGTTGGCAATTTAAGTATTTACCGGAATTGTTGTGAAAGTCTTTCTAGGGGTTCTTCCATAGTAAAATCAAGCAACCTGATTATGGACAAGTACTTCTGTACTTCACTGGCTCTAGAACTTCACACATAATGTTATGGTTGACATTCTCTCATGGAAAATGAAGGTGTAAATTAAGTTTGGGTTTTTTTCCTTTTAAGCAACTCACCTACCTTCTGACACCCACAATCCACTGGGTAAAAAGTAAAATTCTTAAAGCTAATAGCAGTGTAGTTTGTGCCTCCTCTTAACAGTATTTATTGCTTACATTTTAGGATTCTTAAACTATTGCTTATTTCGTATCAGAAGTGGTTTGGGTTTTTTTCCCACTCAGCTTGTGGGTGGGTTTCTGGAAAACCTGCCTTTCCAGAGTTTGGAAGAAGTATTAATTTGTTTTCTGCAGGAATACCAAGATGCTTTTCAGCACACAGTAGAAAAGGCTCAGTGATAGTTCATTTTTCAGTGTGTTCTTAAACCATTACCACAGTGGCTGAAATCCCCAAAGAAGAGGTTACCTTAATACAGAAGCAGCAGTGGTAAATTCCTCCTTTATACTGGTTGATAACTGTCCCTGCACTTTGTTTCAGGTTCTCCTGGATGAACTTTCATCCACTAAATATTGGGTATCCATGCATGTCTCGGACCACAGTGGATTTCATTACCGCCAGTTCTTACTCAGTTCCTTGATACGCAGAACGATGACTGACAATAACATACTGGTACAAAATCAAATGGTAAATGAACAGAACCCTAGCCTTCAGAAGGAGGAAGAGAGTGCAGGGACAGAAGCTGCCTGTGCAGAGGAGCAAAGCATGGATCTCCCCCGCCGTTTAGACGAAGAGATGGAGCTCTGCAGTGAACTGATTGATAATTACCCAGGGCATGAAACCTTGTGGTGTCATAGGTAAGAAGACTTGGTCAAAAGAGTTTCCTTCTGATCTGTGGATGATTCTTCATATGGTATTTCCAAACAAATTACTCAGATTTTAGGAAGTACCACTCAGTAAGAGATTTTTAAGCTACTATGTATTAAGCCTTTGGAAAATGTTCAAGAGCATAATCAGAATTATTGTGTGGGAAATTTGTTTTGGCTTAAATATCTTGCGGTGTAAGCTCCGCTTGTCCCTATAATTTGTGCAAGAGGCACAAGATGCTGTTAGTGAGCCTCCTCACACTTTACATGTTTAAACAACAAAAAATGAACAAAATGTAGACAGAAGATTGGCTGCAGAAAATGTTTGCTTTACTAGCTGGGTGCAGGTTCCTGACTAGGTAACATAGATTAGCCAAAGTGACATAGAGCCCTTTCTAGTACAGTGTGTGCAGAGACAGCAGACTTTGTGTCTGTGAGGGAAATCTGGTGGGATGGCAAATTAATTGAAACAATTCAGCAGCAACAGCAGGTTATTTTCAGAGCATGACTTGCCTTTTTTTTTCTTTTCTTTTCCTTTGAAGAAGGTGTGTATTCTACCTTCAGCAGCACTTAAGCAACAAACTTCCTCTCATGAGTGCAGTGGTATCATCTGTGGACAGCAGTGATGAAAGTCTGAATAATTCCCACCACAGTCCTGCAACAAGTCATATGGCACAAGCTATGGATGTTGATGGTTTGAATGAATCCAGCAGCAAACAAGGTTATACCCAAGAAACAAAACGCCTGAAGCGTGCTCCTGTGCAGGACTCTCTTGGTCCAGAAGTGGAATACCAGTTTGTTGATAAAGTATTATCAACTTGTAGGGATGTGGACCAAGCCAGGTTTGCTACTGCTTATAGAAAATGGTTAGTTACTTTTTTAGGTCAGTGAAGGAAGCATTGAAAGCTTTCAGGATTCTTCTCTTAGTGCAATATTCTCTTTTCAGACACAAATGCATGTGTTGGTTGCAAGTGTTAGCTAACTCTGTGTTTCTCTCTCTTTTGATGGTCAGTCCTAAAGCTAAATTTCAGAGTAGACATCTGTCACTTCATTAAAGAACTGGCATACATTTTTATTAAGCAAATGCGGTTTGTCACTTAACCTCTCTAAGAAATCACTCTTACCAGCTTTCTACCATGACATTTTCTTTTTTTAACTTCTTGATTAAGGTGGACTCTGAATCATTTGACTTGAAAAAAAAAAAGGAGGTAACAGAAAAAAAGTTTGAAATGCTTGTGAAACAGTGTCTGAAAAAAGAATGGGAGAATCTGTCAGTATCTGCTAAACCTGCTCCCAGTTTGTTCCTGTATGGCATCATGCTAATACCTTATCGGATCCAGACTATTTGATAGAGTGCTATTATTTTTGTACAGCAGTCTTTGGTAGAAAACCAGAATACAGTGATTCTTTTTGAAGGCTTCAGTAACAGTTTAGGAGCTGTGATGCCTTTTACTGTTTTAACTCTGGTTTTGCTTGCTTATTAATTGTCATGTTAGCTTGATAGGAAGGTCTATAAGGTTGAAATCTTGATAAGCAGATACAGGGAAGTCTGGCAGAAAATAGTTCAAACACATGTTCACCCGCTGTCCGAGCTGTATTTGGCTGTATTTGCAAATAGTTTTCTTAAAACAGACTACCTTCATTTCTTACTTGGTGTTTATTTATTTATTTTATCTCAACAATCCAGATTTAATCACACTTGATACACATTTCTGAATGTCTTTTTTACACTACAGATTCTCAGCCTGCTAAATCACACATTGGTAGCTTGTACTTAACCAAGACCCTGCAAGTCCAGTATTGGATGGAGTAAAACGAAGCTCTTCCAACTGATCATTGAGACTGTACAGTTAAAAAAAACAGTGACAGCAAGGAGGGAGCTAACTCTTTCCTGTTGTTTTTTTGAAGAGCTTCAGTCTTTTTTGTTTTTCTTCTTTTTTTTTTTTTTTTTGTTTTTTTCATTTTTACTCTTAAGGAATAGCTCTACTCCAACCATACATCTCTGTTTACATAACTGTAAATTTTAAGGGAATTGAAAATAAATTATGAATATAATATATTTTGACATTTCCTTAGAATTTGTCTATAAAAGGGATTTTTTACACTAGTAGAATTGTGCTGGTCCACAGACCTAGGGAAAACATTATACAACTGTAGAAGTCTACAGTGGCAACATTGCCTCTTTTAAAAGCAGACTATTCTCTGGGGGGATTAGATTTTCAAGTTAGTGTCCTTGCCATAATTGCTTTATTTATCTTCTGCCCCAAAAGCTTCTTGACCGTAAGTTTCAGGATGCTGTTTTTGTTGGGCAGAGAGAGAAACAATGAGGGAGTAAAAAACACAGGTAGCCTGCTCAAAAGGTGTCACTTTGAATCAAAAAAGCACTCGAAATGTGAAGTTCCTGCACTTTTAAGTAGTTTGATGAATGGAGTTTACTCCTGCATTTCAAAATGAAGACAGACCACCTCCAGTCTTTGAAAGTATGTTCATGATTCATTTCAGGCACAAAGTAGCTAACAATGACATTTCTAGATGTACACTGTTGTGTTTACAGTACACAGATAAGACTGATCTAGGCTTGAGCATCTCCATGTCAAAGCTTTGTCTCAGAGGGCACCCACACCTGCCTCTCCGTAGGTATGGATATATTATTTGGTTGTTAGCTTTGAGGTGCTGTGGGATGCTGTGGTGGTTTGGTTGATGGTTTTAGTTGCAGAACAACAGAATTGCTGTCTGAAGGAGTTGTGCGATTGGCTTGAGAGCACAGTTTTGCCACAAGATGTTGCCTCAGTGATCATTGACAAATGGGTAGATTCAAGTACAATCAGGAGTCTGAACTGAAGAACTTCACTTGAGCAAGAGCTTTTACAGATCCCAGGGGACCCGATGTTCATTGAATGTGGATTATACATTAAAGTATCTGTAGTAGCCTGAGTTGGCTTGACTAACTACCATTAATGACTCATATGAACCTGGAAATTTTGGAGTCAAGAGGTCAGTTAATTAAAGATCAAGTTCTTGGTCCTCGATTACTTAGTAATGTATTTGTGTGTTCTGTTTACCTTGGAAAAATTATCTGTTTATGAGAAAAATATTAGTGATGGAAGCAATCTCGGAAGTGGGAGCATGAAAATAAACATTTCTTGAACTGTGGAAGGCAAGAGATTCTCTCTTCTTGCACTGGCATGACTGAGGCTTTCAGAAGGAAATACTAATATTAGAATCTGACTTGAAGCTCATTATATCGTTCTTCCAGATTATAATCTGGAGTCTTAGTTAGCATTTTCAGAGCTGTACTGGAATTTCTGTGCTTTTGAACTTGACATCATAAAAATTTAAGCAGGTGCCCTCATATATATGTGTGTGTAGTTCCTATTCATGTCAGCACAAGTGATGCATTCTTGTAGGATGACAAGATTTGCTCCTATGTAACTGAATAAAGTTACATTGAATTTTAGTACTTGTAAAATGTTCTGAGAACTCTGATTAGAGGTGGTGCTGATATTTCTAACTACTTTTGCAAAACACTGGTGGCTGTAGGATAACTCATAAGTGTGGGTTTTTAAAGTCTGCACCTCATGGAAATATTCCCCTGCACTCTATTTTTTAAATCCAGTTAGAATAGTTACCTTTAGAAAGGTAACTAATAGTTACCTTTAGAAAGGTTTGCAGACCTGAAAACTAAACAGTGAAATTGAAACAAGTAATATCTTTCTGTTTGAGGGAGATGCAAACAGTAAGTTGTTTAATTAAATTAAAGTTTTAATTTTTTAACATTAACAATATAAATTATATTAGAAAGGAAAATAATATCTAAATTGCTTCAAACTGTCAGTGTCCTGAAGCCTCATGCATGAAATGATTGAAGAGGTACTTCTAACATATTGCATTAAGCTCAAAACTGATGTGAAGTTCTGGAACCATGATCTTTGCAGCATACCTGTCTGATATGCTGGTTACTAAGTGGTTACTTGGTATTACTGCTGAGTCCCCTTTGGGCACTGCTTGATAAAAAGAAAGTGGCTTTAGGCCATTGGTAGTTAATATATTGAGCACAACTCCTTTCCATAAGGCATTTCAGCTGTTTTGTGTTTCAGAGATCACAGACTAAAAATTTAGTCAGTGAACGTTCCTGCAGAGAAAATGTCCAGCAGAAGCTGCATAATTCAAGGCTCTCACTCTCTGAAGTTTCTTCAAATATCAAACTTTGTACATCTTTAAACATCTTAATGTAAAGTTCAGCATCTTTCCCAATTTTCTCTTCTGCTGTAGTATGTGTCATTTGAATTAATTTTTTTTATTCACTGGATTAGTCTTTGTAGAATATTTTTTGTACTAGAAACAAAAAGGTTTTGAGGAACAAATGTAATTTGAAACTGCAGAATTTGGAATAGAAGGAACCACGTTTTTAAGTAGTAAATTCTCAGCTGCTAAATACAGTAACTGTTACTTCACATGCATTTTGTTTGTCTTGTGTGTTACAGTCACTGGAGAAACATGCAGCATTAAAGATAGCTACAATAACAAACTTGTATGAAGTTACTGAAACACATTGTTATAGCTGCTCTGATTAATATTCTTAATGTACTCATATCTGCATATTTGTGTTTTATTGACTGCTTACATATTCTTTATACAACAAAATCCATGTGTCATTTAAATAGGGGATAAAATAACTTGTCAGTTTATACTATTTGATTAATTACCTTGTATGTAATTTGCTTTAAGACAAATAAGCAAAGTGATAATCTAGTGAGAAAGCTAAGATTTTTGTCTTATAATGAAAATTTCTGGCATTTCCAGTTTTGTTCTAGTGCTGCTTAATTAGAATGTTTAGCTAAACTTTATGGATGGGAGTGATTTTTTTCCTAAGTAGATAGTTAATGAATTTTTAAAACAGTACTGTATAATATTGATGAACAGAAAGAAGGGGTTTTGGAAAGGTTTGTCTGCATTATCAGACTCAAAAAGCATACTTTTTCAAGAGATGTGATGATTAAATTTTTGGAAAAGTTGTTATTTGCTTAGTTTTGTTTTGCCTTCTGTAGGGGAAGAGTGCTTTTTTTTGTTTGTTTTTTTAGATCTCATAGGAGGTGAACCATTGCACTTAGAGTGTGGGGAGAAAAACCCACAACTGCTGAATTGTATCTCGTAGAGCAATTTTGGAAAAAGCATTGAACTGACACTGAAAGGTAGATGTCACTTCAAAATGCATCTTTGCACTCATTGGGTGATGAGAGATTTGTATAATTAGATCTTACTGTTTTATAAGTGTCAGATACAAAGAATAGTGTAACTCACCAATTCTCAAACGCACTTAACATTCAAGTTAGTTTCAAAGGAAGTTCAGTGTCCCTGTCTATGATAATTTTCCCTGTGTACTCAGAGGTATGTTTCTTCTTGGCCTCTTCTCTGTTCTTCCAACCAGCAAAGAAGAATGTAGCAAAGCATTGGTGAGGTGGCCTAATTTCATGTTTGAGTAACGCTGACTACCTCCAAAAAAGTACTTTGGCTGATGTCCTTAAGTGGAGCTCATCAGGCTCAGTTATTTCAGAACCTCATGCTAGGCCTATGTCCTCCTTCAGATGTGAAAAGCAAGAGCTTTATCAATGAATCTATCAAGTTTTCCAGGGAAAGTTTGAAGGAGAACAGGAAAAAAAAAATATAGGTAAAGTTTGAAAAACTAGAATTAGCATAAATTTTCATTTGTCTTTTCCTCTGAAGAAGCAACAGTGTTGCTGAAAAATGGAGGGTATATGCTTCCAGGGAATTCCATATACTATGCTTTTGAACTGCAGACCTGACACTTCCTAGTGGCTTTTGCTTAGTGTGTAATGTTACTTCTCAGGGCATAGTCTATTTTAGTGAATTAGGGTGCATTTTTACAGTTTATAATTATTCATTAAAAAGGAAAAAAAAAGCTAAACATGTGATAACTAGCTCTTGGGGTTTTTTTGTCTAGCATAGTATTTTATAATCTGCCCACATGCCAACATTGTACCCAGTAATGTGCAGTGACCTCACTATCTCATCTGCTTCATACTGTTATTCTGTATCTTGAATTGCTGTTGCAGTCTTGCAGGAAGCTCCTGTCAGTATTGGATTTAATCTCAGAGTTTCATAGTAGTATTCAGTAAATTAGTTAATATCTCAAAGTATGTTGGAATGATGGGGAAGCTTTTTACAGCATCTGTGTTGATGCACCGTAGGTCTTAGATACAATATTTAAAAACCTTTTGTTAGGATTCTGAGTGCTAAATCTTTTTTGATGGCTGTCACACTCTTGCACGCAACAGAGTTATTCTGGAAAACAGAACCCTTAACTGAAGTCTCGTTTGTTAAATATCTGCACCATCTGGAATCTGCTGTACATCCTGCAGAGGTGGGGAGAACCCACAGTGAGGTGCATATTTTCTTCACGGGACATTTTCTGAATGGAATATAATTATGGTTAAACAAAGACCTTTTCTTGGATGAGGTATACCTGTCTGTTCATTGTGAATAAAGTTATGAAATTGGTACATCATTAATACAGCAAGAGTTCCTGAATGGCTGCATGTAATGAGTAGATAAAAGGAATGTGGGTTTTTTAACCCGCTGTTAAAAAAAAAATGAGGTACCAGAATTTGTTTTCAGAAAGCAAAATACAACCTACTGTGTTCATTCCCTTTTGTATCAGTTTTTCTTTTTTGAAGTGGCTACGTTTAAAACTGGGTAGTCATCCTGAAAAGTGTACTTGGGAACACACTTAACTTCATATAATCTCATTACTTTCAAATAATCAAAATACTAGATGTCTTAAATGTTTTTAAGTAGCATTAAGATCCAAGGTAGTGACAGCACTACAGTGTTCAAGTGAGCCAATAAACTCTAATTTTGTAACATCATTGTGTTAATCAAAGTACTATTCTATGTAGGGAAATGTTTATTTTATCAAGATATGTGCAAAAATACTTAATTCTCATAGCTTTCATATTAGGGGATATACAACTAGTTTTAAACATAATATTTTGCAATATTTTTTCTATGAAAATTTCTCAGATGCACAGTTGTGACCATTGTAAATTTTATGTAGATTTCCAAAATTAATTAGATAAATCATAAATTTTGTAGCAGAAAGACTAAAATTATGACAGGACAGTAGGACACTGGAAAGTAATCTGTTAAATGACCGGTGTTATACAGGATAGTGAATGTAAAGCATTAAGTTTGTTTTTCACTGGTCTTTCTTTGTCATAGGATGAATTCCTGTCAGATGGGGATTATTTTCTTTTTTTTTTTTTTTTGTAATCAGTAGAGAATTTATCTGTGAATAAATTATCTGTATTTATTCTCCCACAATAAGTGTGCATGTACGTGTGAATGGATGGGTGGCGGAACTGTATTTATGTCCTGTGAACGCTGCAAAAATCATCCACATTTGGCTGTCTGCTGACAGACCCCTCCGTAGATGGCCTGTCCCGAGTCTGAGTCTAGCAGGGTCAGTGCCAGGTTGTCAGCTGAAAGCAGTGAGATCTATCGCTTCCCCTCTCTGTCTTAATCTGCCTGATTATCATTATACTTGGGCAAATGCCTGCACACACCAACCAAATCATTAGTGGTGGTGTTTGTTCCAAATGCTTGTAGAAGGCGACTGTGAAAGAGTTTGTAAGGTCTTGCAAGCTGGGAAAATTTGGAGGTGCTCAGTCAATACCCAGGGGATACTTCTCATGAGTCCTCCAGAAAGGAAATGGACAAGTATTTGTTGGATGAGTGCTTTAGCATCACAGGAGACTCAGAAAAGTATAACTAGTGACTTAAATTGGTATTTAAATACAAACAGCAAGTAGTTTTTATAGTTTTCACTATCTTTCTCACGTTCTGTTTGTAAAAATAAATCACATAAAATATTATCAGAATTACTCTTAATTTTGTATGTCTTCTGATTTTGAATTATTGGATTTGAGAGCTTTCCTTAAAGGAAGCAGTTTTGCTGGAAAATGCTGGCACCTTTCCTGTTGATGCTTAGACAATGCGATTCATTCCAAGTGTTCTAAAATGAACACCTGAAATCACAGGGTGTTACTGAAAGTATGAAAGTATTGCTCATCATCCTAAATGCAAAGCTTAAAAAAGCTGCTCTCCTATACTTCTTGTGGGGTTTTTTTTTGTTTTGTTTTGTTTTGTTTTGTTTTGTTTTCTCTTACTAGCTGCTAGGTAGAAAGAATATATAAGGAAGCCCAGAGTTGATACGAGCAATCTTGGTTTACTTAGTTTGGGTGTTCATTAGTTCAGAAAGGAGCAAGTAATAAATCCACCAGGGTCCTTGTATAGAAGTAATTTGCAGGATCTGATTACTTGTTTGTGATCTGAATGCTTTATTTTTACGTCTGTTGAAATGAGTTTCAAAATTCTCACCAACTTCATTGACTTCAGATCAGGCCATGCTGTAGAGGGAGTACCAGCCTCTACCTGATAGCCATGACATACTTAATGTGATGAACTGTAAGGGACTTGTTTGTCTTTCACAAATGGTTGTATTTATGACTTCAATTTAAAAAAAACCAGTGTAGTATATAGTCATTAACACTGTGGAAAAGGAGCTGTTCAGGTTATGGAATGTTTGAGATTTAAAAGGGCAGCTGGAGAAAAACTAAGGGTACCACAGGGTATCAGTAGCTAAGGAAGCTTCCTTTTCCCCTCTGTTTTTTTTCCCCTCTATTCTCTCCTCTCCTTCTCTCTCCCTTTTTCCTCCACTTCCTGCCCCAGCTCAAAACTCCCCATTCTCTCCCCTGCCTCCATGATTTTTCATATTTTCTAGCAGCAAAAGTTTCATACCATATGCCTGTGTGCAAACCAGGATGACACTTTAGTTTTGGAAGTACTGCATATCAATAGCAAATAGATATGATACCAGTGCTCGAGTTTTGTGCAAGATATTTAGGGATAACTGGTGAGCTTTTAAGTGCTGTGTGATAACTGATGCAATGTTGAACGGGAATGTCTTAATAAACAGTGGATGGCCTGAGTGTTGCTGTTCTCTGGATGTGCTGTCTGCATTTATGGTCGACAATAAACTGCACATTTGTCACCCTTCCATCTCCACAAACGCTTATCACTAGCTAACAGCTAATCTGCTTTGTAAAATACATCTACATAATGTTAATTTGAGATGTTCCACAATTTTTTGTTTTTATCTAGTACTAGATAACTTCCACCATGCCTTTAGTCCTCCTTCAGTGGAGCCTGGCCAAATACAGATTTTCATGGTTATAAATCTGGTTTTGCTGTGAAGGGAATTCGAAATTCCACCTATAATACATGCATTTTCCTGATAGTTACAAACATCAAAGGGCATCTTAGCACTGTTTTCCAGTTCTGCACACTGAGTTTTACCTTGTTTATCTCAAATATTTTGTATTGCATGTTAATTAAATTTTTGCATATCCTAGTAGTACGAAATTACTTACAAACTAAAAGAAGAGCACCCTTACAGTTCTAACTATTCTATGCAGATGTCTTCCAAAATTTACAGGTACAATTTTAGTGGTGATGGTTGGTAAAAAGATTTTTTTCACTTATTTATCAGCAGATTTGTTTTTATATGTATTAGTGACAAAATGGACTAAGCACCGCTGTAAGTTATTGTATTTCTGTAGAAAATGGAAAATAGTGTAATATTGTTTTTGTTAAATGTCGGCAGTTTATAAATAAACTTTTCATCTCCTAAACAATCTTTGTTTTCTGACAACACTGAACTCCATTTTTGTTCATTGTGCAACAGACGCCCCTTGTAATTACTGCTGATCTCTTCGGTGATACGCTTCCTTTGACAGGAGCTTCATCTTCTCTTGGGAATTAGGTGACGATGGCAGACCTACTTTTGGTTTATTTAAACACTGACGCCCAGGCCTTTTTCAAAAGCTTTCCTAGGTCCTTGCTCAAGCTTAATTTCTAAAAGGACAGAGATGAACAGGAGTTAGTTCTTTATAAGATACTTCTTTCTGGCAATAGACAGCTGGCTATACTGTCTAGAGTTGCAGAACTTGGACAGCTGATGGCTGCTTATGTTTCTGTAACTTTTAAAAATTTCAGCATGATGTTCTGTGATGTGCTTGCCTTTTTAAAAATCTGGAAGCAACCAGAATAGCTTGTGCCAGTCTTTCCAGGTTCCACACAATTTCTCTGCTTTTACAATTGAAGGGTAAGCATTTCACAGATACTAAGAGTAGGTAATTGACCTCTTGTGTTAAGAAAATATACCTCCTTTGATTTGTATTAAAGGTAGATGTAATATAGAAGTATTACTATACATGGCACTTTGATTCCAGTTGACTGCCTTTAGAACATAAATTCCGCTGTTTAAATTTTATGAGACTACCTGAAGAACAATCCTCCCTAATCTGACTCCTGATCTGAACTGGATGCTGAGGTATGCTCATTATTTTTGTAAACTTTCTAATTATGCACATATAAATACATTAATAGTGGGATCCATAGTGTCGATCTGCAGTAAAGCTCTTCAAATACTATTCTACTTCATGTATAGTTCTGTGATTTCATTTATGAAAAGTTGTTAATTTTTTGGCAACTGATTTAGATGTTTAGACCTCTTTCACAGACTTGAGTAAATGCTGCAGTAAATTTGCTTCCAGTCCTTGTATGTCAGGGTAATCAGTAGCTCTATAAAGAGCTTTCATTCTATCTTTAATCCAAGTAATTCTGAAGTTCATTTAAATAGTGTATTTAGTGACTAAATATTAATATAAAAGAATGCTGAACTATCAGAGCGGGTGGTTGGGATTGGGTTTTTATTCCGTTAAGCAGTAGCACTGGGATATTTCAATGTAATGGCATATGAAAAACTCTTTAAAGTTAGAGAGTTTTGTATTTCATGTATATTTTAAGGTGTGACTGGAACCGTAGGTCCAATATTTCTCAAATTTACACAAGGGTTTCTAGGATTGTCTTGTCATCTTGGTCTCTTGTTCAGATATACAGTGAAATAAGTTAAAAATATGTCTGCTTCTCTTCTGCTTGCACTTTGTAATAATTATTTGTTCTCTCGCACAGGGCACCAAGTCTTCTACTGTTTTCTAGTTCCAGTAAGTGTAAATCTTCCAGAGCTACTAATACCCCTTTAGAACTACCCCTTTAGAACTTCCTTGCTGGATACCAGGAGGTGGTATCTGCATTTCCTAGAAGTGCAGAGCTTTTAACTCCGTAGTCTGTTTGGGCTTCTACACCTCTGAAGTCAAACCATGGATTGACCACTTCCTTTGTAACCAAACATTTGAAGCACTTAAGAGAATTACTTTTCTGCAGTGTCTAGTAAAGAGGCAAAAAAAGAAAAGAAGTGGAAATGTTATGTCAAGAATTATCAGGTAGAGAGTAGGTAAGTTTGTGGGGCACAGCATGGAAAAAAGCACAACAGAAGCGTCTTCTCGGTTTTTTGTCTTGTGTCTNTTCATTGTGCAACAGACGCCCCTTGTAATTACTGCTGATCTCTTCGGTGATACGCTTCCTTTGACAGGAGCTTCATCTTCTCTTGGGAATTAGGTGACGATGGCAGACCTACTTTTGGTTTATTTAAACACTGACGCCCAGGCCTTTTTCAAAAGCTTTCCTAGGTCCTTGCTCAAGCTTAATTTCTAAAAGGACAGAGATGAACAGGAGTTAGTTCTTTATAAGATACTTCTTTCTGGCAATAGACAGCTGGCTATACTGTCTAGAGTTGCAGAACTTGGACAGCTGATGGCTGCTTATGTTTCTGTAACTTTTAAAAATTTCAGCATGATGTTCTGTGATGTGCTTGCCTTTTTAAAAATCTGGAAGCAACCAGAATAGCTTGTGCCAGTCTTTCCAGGTTCCACACAATTTCTCTGCTTTTACAATTGAAGGGTAAGCATTTCACAGATACTAAGAGTAGGTAATTGACCTCTTGTGTTAAGAAAATATACCTCCTTTGATTTGTATTAAAGGTAGATGTAATATAGAAGTATTACTATACATGGCACTTTGATTCCAGTTGACTGCCTTTAGAACATAAATTCCGCTGTTTAAATTTTATGAGACTACCTGAAGAACAATCCTCCCTAATCTGACTCCTGATCTGAACTGGATGCTGAGGTATGCTCATTATTTTTGTAAACTTTCTAATTATGCACATATAAATACATTAATAGTGGGATCCATAGTGTCGATCTGCAGTAAAGCTCTTCAAATACTATTCTACTTCATGTATAGTTCTGTGATTTCATTTATGAAAAGTTGTTAATTTTTTGGCAACTGATTTAGATGTTTAGACCTCTTTCACAGACTTGAGTAAATGCTGCAGTAAATTTGCTTCCAGTCCTTGTATGTCAGGGTAATCAGTAGCTCTATAAAGAGCTTTCATTCTATCTTTAATCCAAGTAATTCTGAAGTTCATTTAAATAGTGTATTTAGTGACTAAATATTAATATAAAAGAATGCTGAACTATCAGAGCGGGTGGTTGGGATTGGGTTTTTATTCCGTTAAGCAGTAGCACTGGGATATTTCAATGTAATGGCATATGAAAAACTCTTTAAAGTTAGAGAGTTTTGTATTTCATGTATATTTTAAGGTGTGACTGGAACCGTAGGTCCAATATTTCTCAAATTTACACAAGGGTTTCTAGGATTGTCTTGTCATCTTGGTCTCTTGTTCAGATATACAGTGAAATAAGTTAAAAATATGTCTGCTTCTCTTCTGCTTGCACTTTGTAATAATTATTTGTTCTCTCGCACAGGGCACCAAGTCTTCTACTGTTTTCTAGTTCCAGTAAGTGTAAATCTTCCAGAGCTACTAATACCCCTTTAGAACTACCCCTTTAGAACTTCCTTGCTGGATACCAGGAGGTGGTATCTGCATTTCCTAGAAGTGCAGAGCTTTTAACTCCGTAGTCTGTTTGGGCTTCTACACCTCTGAAGTCAAACCATGGATTGACCACTTCCTTTGTAACCAAACATTTGAAGCACTTAAGAGAATTACTTTTCTGCAGTGTCTAGTAAAGAGGCAAAAAAAGAAAAGAAGTGGAAATGTTATGTCAAGAATTATCAGGTAGAGAGTAGGTAAGTTTGTGGGGCACAGCATGGAAAAAAGCACAACAGAAGCGTCTTCTCGGTTTTTTGTCTTGTGTCTGACATGCAGACATGCTGACCAGCTAGGCAGGCAGTGCCTGGGGGAAGATGACAGCCTTTGGAGGGTGTTGTGGTTTGACACTGGTCCAATGCCAGGCACCCACAGGAGTCACGCGCTCGGCCTCCCCTGCTACAGCTGGGCAGCGGAGAGGCTGCAGGCGTGGATCCGCACGGGCTGTGGGGTGGATCTCTGCATCCCCCGTGGATCCCCACGGGCTGTGGGTGGATCTCTGCATCCCCCGTGGATCCCCCATGGGCTGCAGGGGCATAGCTGCTTCCCCATGGTCTCACCACGGCCTGCAGAGGAATCTCAGCTCTGGTCCTGGAGCACCTCCTGCCCCTCCACTGACCCTGGTGACTCCATGTTGTTTTTCTCACATGTTCTCACCTCCTCCCCTTCTCTGACTAGAAGCAAAACTGTGCACTTTGTTTTGATTTTTTTCTTAAATATGTCATCACAGAGGCATTACCAACCTCTCTCATTGGCCCAGTTTTGGCCAGCAGCATGTTCATCTTCAGAGCCATCCAGGACTGGAGTTGCTGGACATAGTGGAAGCTTCCAGCAGCTTTTCACAGGAGTCATATTTGAACCCCCTGCTACCAAAAACCTGGCTGCGCAAAACCAATACAGAGGACAAGTGTTTTTCATATTCTGAAGTGTTCACAAGGGAAGTGGGAAGTTTTCTATTTAATATGAGACGGTTTTGGTTTTTAATCTTGAATATATTCTCAACTCTGACATATCCTCTAGTATAATTTTTTTTTTTATGCTGCGGTACCCTTTGCTGTTGTCTTACAGCTCAAAAGATGAAGATTTTTAGCTATGGAACCTGTGAAGTTTTAAACATCTTGCTTTCTTTCATCATATAAGGTTGCTTTTTTAAACAGAGAATTAAACAGGCAGTATTAATCTGCCTGACACCTCTGTCTGATTGGGAAAAGTGGCATAATGGAAGTTGCACTTAGTGGTTTCCATGGCAGTTAGTGGTTACCAAGTGGAGTAAAATAGAAGATAGGAAGAGAAAGATCAGTCTGGGCATTACCATTATCTGCTCTAAAACTAAAAGCTTGTATCTTTTAACACATGCAGGCATGAAGCAAAGAAAAACTAAAAGGTATCTGATTCTGTAGTGTCACGCCAGGTTAGCTTGTCTGGGTATGTATCTTTAGCTGTATGGGACTTGACTGCTTTAAGCCAGTGAGATTTCCCAACACTTCAAACAAGTTCGTGAAGCCATGAAAATTTAGTAGCCACTGGTAATCTGTTGATCTTAATTTCTTTCCTCATTGGGATGTCTTCACTAATGAAGGACAAATGTTTTTTTCTTAGGAAAAGGGGAAGAAGAATCTCTCTGTGCATAACTGCTGTCTTTACAAGGTGCTGTCTGGCTGTGTTTTACAAGTAACTGGTCCCTTTTGCACCCTTGGCTCTCTACCACTATCCACCACCTCCCCATCCCCAGTCCTGCTAATCCTTCACGCATCTGCACAGGCACACTGATCACCTTGGACACCCCAGGCCCTCAGGTTTGCATCCTCATCAGTTGCAACTTTCCAAATTTGCCTGTGGTTTTTTAATAACCCATCATTTAGGTTTGTTTCTTCTCTTTGCCTCTGTTAGTTCATCTGTTGTGTTTGTGTCTCTTTGTGCTGTGTTTGTGGCTCCCCCTTGTTATGCTCTTTTGGTATTGGAAAGGTCCTTGATCAGATACCTGTAAGGGAGCAGAGACTCTCTCCCTTTACATACCCTTGCACAGACAGGTTTGCCTGTTTCCAGGAAAGAGGAAAACCTTGCTTCACTGTAGGTTTTTTTATGCTGTGACAGCTTTATTCTTTACTTTCTGAAGCCTTTTCACTTTGACTAGAAAGGTAAAAGCCTTCAAAAAGTCCTCAAATGGATAGCCTTATTGGTTCCTACGGTCCCATGAAACACAGGCTGTTCAGTTGGGTAGTGCTTGAATTGAATTAATACAGAAATTAAAATTCACTTACCACGTGCTCATGAGATTCAAGCAGTACTTGCAGTTTTCCCTCTAAGATAGTGCGACCACAAAAACAAAGGGAAAACTGCAACTACTGCTTGAACTGAGTAATTGGAAGAGAGGGTGGCAGAGCTGAGAAGTAGTTTCTAAGTGACTGTAATGAGGATATGTTGGGATGGATGAAAGTTTGACAAGAAAGTCTCACAGATACATATGCTTGGCAGAAAGATTTTTGAATGTAGAAACCAAGAAAGGAATAGAGATGGAAGCACATTTTGATATAGAAGAGTAACAAAGGTCTAAAGGAACTGCTGAGCCAGTTTTACTGGATAACTAAGAAGGCAAAGGGTATGTTAGTTAAAAAAGGTTTTTATGACTTAGAACAAAGGATAAGCCCACCTCAAAAAGAAGATGCTTTTTACCAAGCAGAAAAATACAAGAAGTAAATAGACATGCTGATGTTGTAAGTAGAAGAAAGGTCTCAGAATTTTCCATTGCAAGAAAACTGAAAAGCCACTTCTAGCTTAAACTGTAACATACTAGCCTTTTGTGATTGGAGAATAGTAACATGAATATTGTAATGTTAGTAGTTATGATAGGCTATAGACAACAGTAAAGGTATTGATTAGTTGTTATGTATTAAGATGATCAGCAAAGAAAAGTATATAACCAGAACTAAGATGACTTCAGACTTGCGTGCAGCTGT
Source organism: Dicaeum eximium (assembly GCA_013396995.1). NCBI lineage: Eukaryota > Metazoa > Chordata > Aves > Passeriformes > Dicaeidae > Dicaeum > Dicaeum eximium. Next base: position 138,936 of record VWZP01008268.1, on the reverse strand, counting down.
GGCTGATGGCTTTAGGCTGCACTCTGTCATCCACGACCCGTGATTGCTGTCTGGAGTCCCACATCTCTCGATATGGCTCTTACAAGGATGGAAAGGGAACAACATGAAATATAGAGATAAATTCCCTTCTGTCTAGAAGGAGTTTGGGTTGTCTCAGTCAGCAGTTGGTCTTCAACTGATGAAGAGAACATACTTTCATTGATGAAGTGGGTCCACTGGGTTAAAAATAGGGATGCAGATTTAAATGCTTATTGATACATAGCAGGTCAAAGCTGGCTGCACTGAATCATAATTAGGAAGATGAAAATGAACTGGGAAAGTGTCAGTTCTTTGCTGTCCCTGCTAGCAGAACTGACCACTGCAAACTTACCAGCTTATGGGTTAAACTGTCAGATGGCACTGGAACAGAAAGCAGCACTGGAACAACCTGCAGATGAGTCTGGACATTGAGGGGAGAGAAGAAATTATGTGTATCTCCGTTCCTCTCTGATTAGGGGTTTCCATGAGGGAAGCAGAAATATAAAGTATTTCTTTCGTTAAACTTGGAGAGCAAAGGAGGGGATAAGAAACCTACTGAATGTTCACAGAAAGTAATATGGGCTCACCACCCCAAAGGAGAGTAACCACAGAGCATGAGAGACCTGCTTTACCACTGCACAGAGCAGGCAGCTGGACCTGCTTGTCTGGACACCTCAAGGCTGGTATCCTTTGTGAAGGATAAAAGCTGCTTTATGGTATGGCTTCTGTGAGTCTGGCTATGTCAGTGAAGTTGAGCCTTCCTACATCTGTCTGTATGGTAACTAGTTTACAAGATATTACCATATTTGTTTTTATCTCCATTTTTTATTTTCTGAATCAGTGAGTATATTTGGGGGTTTTGTTTTGTGGTGCTAAAGGTTTGACAGGAAGAATAAGGAGTTTGTCCCCACTCAGGCCAGGAAGACAACTGCGTTTAAATATGATATGTTAACATTGGCATATACTGTTAAGTATGCTAAGTAGCATGGTGTGGCACAGAACAGGAGTGATTTGGTTTGTTTTGATGAATCTGTAGGACCAGGACAGGATTTAGCTGTGCTTTTGTGTTTAGCACCTGACTGCTGTGACTTTTGTTCTGGAGGGTTTAAGTCATGTCATGTGTTGTGAAAGGGCTCATTAGTTCTGCTAAAGCAGATGATTTCCCTTTCTGCACTGCTCAGTGCACTACAGGTCCTACTAGGCACCCAAAAAACAAGGAACAGCTGGTGTGCATTTATTTAGCAACATGCAAATTGGTTAATGTATTGGCATATATGAATCCTGTTGAGGAGGCGTCAGGGACGTGGCTCTGGTCTGGCTCTTGGCCTCCATAGGATATTGGTCATGCACTCAAGGGAGAGAAGTTCAGTCTGCGTGGAAATTTTTTATTGCACTTTGAGTGATCTTTATAGTCATATGTTTTTCAACAATGCAAGTATATATATGCATGTCTATATGTGTATTTTGTGATTGCAGTTTCTAAGTTCTAGTAGCTGGAAAGTATTTGCTTAATGAGTAGCAGACCTAATATTTACTAATACTGCAATGTTGTAACTGCAGCAAAGAATCCATGGCGTTTTTATGATATACCACATATGAGCCATAGTATTCAGTCTTACTGTTGATAACTTTTGTGTGAACATACTTCATAAAAAAAAAAAAGTCACAAGTTAACTGTTTATACTCCTGCCTCCTGCAATTCATTTAAAAAGCTGCTGCTGAAACTAATTTCTGCACATATGTTTTCACTGCAACCATTGCTCAGGAAGGTCTCTAACATTACAGTTTCTGACCATTTTGCTTTTCATGCCATTAGTTACATAGTAACAATTAAAATGCAAATGTTTTACAATTAGTGGCATCTTGAGGTACATTAAGTATCTATGAAGCATGATCTTCAGCATGATCTTCAGATTGATATAAAGAAATAAAACTATAAATAAATCCAGGCCCCATTTTAATAAAATTTAATATTTAAAAAGTGCACTTCCTTCATTCTGTTAACATACTTCAATTTATTCCAATGATGATATGTAGTAAAACCATGGCAACAAAAATATCTCAAGAGATAAATCATAAAACATCAGACTACCTTCATCAAAAATTAAGCTGAAGAAAAATTAAGAGATTGCATGTAATCATAGGAGTTTGCTACATTGTCACAGCAAAACTAGCAGACTATTTAAAGGAACAGTGCTGTCAACAATTTGCCTGTACTCCCACAACTCTCCTAAGACTGACAAATATGTAGACCTAGGATTTGCTCTTTCTTCTGTTTTCTTTCTTTGAACACACCTGTATATGTACTTTAAGCAAGGCTGAAATTTCCTCAGCAAGATAATCAAAGATCCCATTTCTCTGGTAAAAGCTGCCTTTCACCTTAACTGGGTTCATATGCTAGTGCTGGAACATTTCTCACTTAACCATCCACTGACACCTTTCAATCATGTGCTCTGCCCACTCTTTTCACCTCTCCAAATGACAGTCACTCTTCAACCTGACCCAGCAGTCTTACTTACCAAGAGTAAAAGATGTTAGTGCATGAAATACATCTTCCTTCAAATTCACTTTGTATCTCATTTGTTGCTGCCATCTATCATATAGTGACTAATGTTAATTCCCCACTAAGTTAAGCTTTTTGAAATGGAGGGTATGAAAGGGTCTTTCTATTGTGAACATAACAGATATATCTGAACTTTGTCTAAACAAGCCAGACTCCTGGGCTAATTTGACAAGGAGGAGGCTCCATTTTCAGCCTTCAGTCACACTTAACATACAGAAGTCCATTTATTGCTATGCTTTGCTGTCACCTTAAAAACCAGACTTCAAATATATTAATAGCTCTTATTATTTGAATGAAAGTAAATACAAGTGTATACACAAGACTAGACAGACCATTGTTTTCATTTAGTCTGTTCCTGTTGTTCTTTCAGAGAACATGAAGGTTATTTCGATTTTTCCACAAGGCTTTATTATCCAATTTTACTCATCATTCAAACCACACAAATATCCCTGACTTTTTATTCTTACATTTGCTCCCTTGGTCTGATTACAGGCTGCTAGCTGAATGGTTTTCTCATTGATTTGGAGTAAATTAGGCTGGGTTGGGTTGGTTCTGGTTTTTTGTATTCATTGAGCTTTGACCAAGACACTGACTACCTCAGACCTGTATTGTATTCCTACAGCATTCTCTTCAGCAAGGTATCCCAGTATAATGAGACTGACACATGAAAAGGGATCATGTACAATTACTGTCCACTTGAAAATGAAATTTAAAAAAAAATCCATTTCACTGGCACTTCTTTTGAATGGTTTTGAAATGAGCACTTCCATACTGTCAGGCAGTGTGGCGAGGCTTAAGGTATAAGTTGCAAAGTGTTTGAACAGCAAGTCTGATATAATGGATATATTTTTTGCATAGTATAGCTACCACCATGACATTTAGGTGCTTCAAAGAGCAAATGGTACAAGATTGCACCTGATATGTGTTACAAACACCACCTTGAAATAACAAGACTTGCAGCACTTTCTGAAAGTCCCTATATACAAGCGATGCTGGAATCCCTTTGTTAGCAGAAGGGAGCTTATGCTTCTGAGGATCCTTGGCTGGGTGTATCTCCTTTTTCTCTCTCTTGGACCTCTTGGGGTTAACAATGGAAGTGCCTCAACTGAGGCTGAAAATTTGCTGAAATCCAAAACCAGAAGGACAGTAGTGCAAAATCAGTAATTTAAAATATGAAATTACAGGCAGAAGGCCCTGTGTCCTGGTTCCAGTCAGGGCAGGGTTAATTTCTGCAGTAGCCAGAAGGGGCATGGACCAGAACCTATAGGTTATTCTATACTACCTGATGCCCTGCACAGGGGCAGGAGGATGGGTTCTCTTCCAGTCAGGCAGTGGGAAGCGAGTGGTAAAGGGTAATGTTGTGTCTGCATGGTGAGCACCTGTGAATACTTTGCCTCTCTGTACACTCTGTTATTAATATTATTGTTTTTACTGTTCATTTATTATCTCATTGTTGCTCCTAGTAAATTGTTCCTATCTCAACCCTTGATCCTTGCCTTTTGTACCTCAGTTCTCCTCACTAACCTACTGCAGGGATAAGGGGCAGGGGAGTGAATGGGTGGTGCATGGTTTGTTATGTTTCAGTGCCAACACTGAACTGTGGAATACCATTCCTAAACCATGACAGTGTGGGTTAAAAAACTGGACTTGAGCCTACTTCTTGCTTGGTTTTGCTAAGCATTTGGGCTGATCACATGATTTCTATGTCACTGCATTTGGAAGTACCTGACTCCAGGAACCAGTCCACCAGTGAGGACACCATTTGGCTTGTTGCTGAAATGATGAACAATCCTTATGAGAAAAAAAAATCTAGTTGCTCCATTAACTATTGAATTTACTTGGGTTTTTTCATATTCTGTAAAGCAAGCACCCCAACTTTTTGGGAACAGTGACTAATGCTTGAAACAGCACTAGAAGACTTAAGGTTGTGTTGGATCCCAATTAATTAGAGGTTATATTACTCATGTGCCATAAAATATAATCAAAGATAAGGCAGAAGTAGCATTTAAAGAATAAAATGTTTGATTTCTTCCAATACTACCTTAAAGACTACACCTACCAAGGTGATAAAGAAGAGCATGCTCCTTGTGCACATGGAGATTGCAGGAATGCTTGGAGCTATGTTAAGGTATCATTCCCTGACGTGGAAAATCACTGCCTGTAGAACCTAAGTGTTTCTTATGCTGCTAAGGAGCTACAGACAGATTGGATGAAGGCACAGTGAAATTTTATATGGGAAGTCAGAATAGTTGACAGAATTGGATTTTTATGCTTGAAAACCATATATCTGATTCCTTGCTATTGACCTAGCTATTTCAGACCAAGAAGCCAGTAAAGAAGATAAGATGGTTCAGTCTGGAAGATGCTATTCATAAAACTGCCTTCCTTTAGTTCATTGGTCCAGTACCAGAATTTGAAAACATTTTGATTTCTGAAAACCACCTACTTCAGTACCAGCAAGCACCCCTGAAACAGCATGCTCTCTTCTAGCAACAGGTAATGCACACACCACTAGAGTCAGTGATTAATGCTTTTTGAGATATAAAAGCTGTAATCCTAAGCTTTCAGAGAGTAGAAAGCCATCATTTCCAACCCTTCTGGGTCTTGAGCTATCTGACCTTAAAAATGTTAAGATTGCAGGTCTTTTTAGCCTGTGAGAGCTGTTTTGCTTTTGGCCCAAGCCTGAAAATAATGTCACACATGCCTAAGATCATTGCAATATCCAGTTCCTGAAAACACATAGAAACTGACTAGATTAGTAGACCAATGTAGGAAAAATGTGTCTGAACTGCCAGGGCTAAAGCTTTTATCTAGACTAATGGGTATATAAATAACAACACCCCCCCTTCCCCCCTCCCCCGAATAAAGTGAAAAAAGTGGTTCAGTGTAAACAGCACTTTTTACCTAGCAAGATTGTCTGAATATGCCAGAAGCCGGCTGATACGTATTTGTCACTGATTACCACAGCTACTTACAAAATTGTTGCCCTCAGAAGGTTATAAATTAATATCCAGCAGACAGTATTGATCCATCCATAGCACTACTTGATTTTATAAATGTTACAGATTAGTCTTGGAGCTTTTTACTGGTTTTAAAGTCGGTTTTCATTTTCTATATTGAAATTTGACTAAATAATTATGATCATGAAAGCAAGTAAGAGCCTGAAGGTCAATGCTAATGCAGCATTAGCAATACTAGTACTGCTGCATTCTATCAGCGTCTGTCTCTTCAGGTTCACAGACAACTTATGTGCTAGAAGACCTGTCATCATGAGCTCTGTGAGAAAAATGCGTTTAGGGCATGAAACAGTTCTAGGATATAATTTAGCAGCCATTGAGACTGCTGTTAATATTTTCAAACGATAGAAATGTAACAGAAAAGCGTCGGTCGGGGGGGACCCCTAGAGGTCACCCGGGCAGAGAAGGACAAATTCAGACCACATCCAGGAGAAACTGCATCCTTGTTCCGAGGGGAAGAACAGGGGGAAGGAGCCTGATTGCAAGTGAAGTGTTTTATCTAACGTAACTCCCCAAGAATCGACAGTTTTGGAAGTCTGTCGTGCATATTCTATATACCTTAAGTCGTGGTAACCCGAGGCTATTCCAGGGCCGCATATGCAGGACTTAGCAAAGAAGAAGGGAACAGACACGGCCTCCAGGCTTATTTATTTTTGCTACAAATCTTAGGTTCCTCCAGAGCAGGATAGAAAAAGTGATGAATAGAAACTATTAGCACAGGAGGGAAAGAAATGAAGTGTTCCAATGTATTAAAAACAGAGGAAGAGACTTTGGTAGCAGTTGTCTAAAGAATAAATGACCTGTGTTTCCTTCACTTCTTCATTCTTTTCAACTTTTTTTTTTCATGCTCTCATTTTCAAAGTCTTCATTTGGAGAATACTGTGGCATTTTGGCATTGGGCATTTAAAAATATGCAATACTGAACTATATCATAACAGGAGAATAGGTGTTGTTACCAAGATTCAAAAAGTCTCCATCCATTAGAAGGGGAAAAATAGAATTTAAATTCAAACTAACACCAAGTAATCATAGTAATTAGCTAGAAGCCTTTATATGTACATTACTTACGATAGTTTGCAGTGGGATTTGCCTAAACACTTCATAGATGTTTAACACAAGATCTTCCCTGAAGAGATAAATTAACAATACTGTCAAAATGTACCAATTTAGGTTACCAATACTACATTTTTTCATCAGTTGTTGGGCTTTTTGAAGTCCACCGGCCTATTTTAAAATAACAAACCGATTAGGTATCAATCTGGCTGCAAAAAAATAAAAGGCGCATTTCTTCTGATAGTTTATTTTGTTTAAATACCATAAAATTTATAATTTATGGTATTTATAATTCCTTAATACCAGGACACTATCTTGAGGAATTTAGGATTTTGTTTGCATATGTGTGTGGAATCACTGAGGCAGTTAAGCACAGGGAGCAGGAGCTTGGAGAAGATATGAGACAGTTTACAGCCGGGCTATAGATGCAAGTTAAGATCCAACGCTGTGTTTGTGTATGTGAACACGGCCGTAGGTATTTTGGGAAAGAGGCACTCCAAGCCCCTTCCAGCACGGAAGTAATCCTCCCTGCAGGCTGCGAGCACAGTTTGGTTGGGTGTGCTGCACCTCGCTCTTCGCAGCTCACCCCAGGCGTGGAGAAGGAGGCCCAGGGCCCGCTCGCCGCTGCGATGCGGCTGCGGTGCCTTGGCACACCCACCCTCACGCCTCCTCCTCGGCGGCGGGAGCCTCCTCCCTCCTGGGCCACCGAGGCTGCGGAGCCCGTGCCCAGGGAAGGTGAGACGGACAGGCCGGTGCCCTGCAGGGCCTCTCTCGCTCCGAGCTCCAGCCGGTCCGGAGAGTGCCGGGGGTGTGACCGGCGACGGGCCGGGGCCGCTCCGCCGCGCCGGGAGCCCTGGGGGTGCTCGCCGGGTGCTGCCGAGCTGCGCCGACC